>JAIGNY010000785.1:150000-275000 GCA_020152595.1 Chiridota heheva | reverse complement strand
CGTCCGGAGGATCAAGCTAACATGAGAATTGTAATAACGGAATGTTTTCAAAACATAAAATGCTACTTGTTACCTTATCCCGGTCGTGTTGTAACGAAGAAAACGTTCAATGGGAGCACAAAAAGTAGGAATATATCTATAACTTGGTAGTTGGCCCTAATTTTTTACCTAAATATAAATGCATTTATTTGTTTCATTCCTTTTTCTAGGTTTACCTGTTCTGTCTGAGGACTGAACTTACAACAACAACAAAATGACAACAAAAATGATAAACAAGTTAAATTTTAACCGAAGGAAAAAACTGGATATGTGTAAAATCATAAGATTGTTTTTTTAGAATATCCTTATTATGAAAAGTAGAAATATCAAGAATTTTGGGACCTAAGTATTTTAAATCCTTGCCAAAATTTCCACAGTTTACATACGAAAAGCTTCTTATGTGTATCTGTATTACAATTTGGCAATGTAAGCAATCGGCCCTCGGTTTTCCCCGTATACAGAACAGCTGATTTAAAATGGTTAGAGCGGTTACATAGATAGTGGTGCCATCCCATTCATGCAATTGAATGATATTATACAATCACTTCGAAAAACTTCTAAGGTAGAGCTACCAAATTCAATGATGTAAATAGATTAGAATGATTGTCCAATTTAATAGTATAAATCATTTTAGCCCTCTTTTTGTAATTATTGCTACGAAGCTCGTAAGAGAAGCATCCGACCAAACAGGTGAAACGCAAACACAATAGATAGATTTACAAAAGCCATGAATGAAATAAACTATCTATCAAGAGTTGCAAATTATTTAATGCGCCACAGATTGCCAATTTTATTTATTTCATTCCGATTTCAAAATACTATCAACATGCTGGTATAAATTCAAATTTGAATTAACTTGTATCAACTACTAATGTCTTGGCGGATGCGACAATTTTGAGTCTATTGCCGTTTACAAATTAATTTGTTGGTCCGTTATGTAAATTACATAACTTTTTGTGGAATTAATAAGTATAATCTTAGTTTTGTCGACATGTAATACAAGTTAATTACTTTTCAACAAAATTGGTAGATCTTTCATAGCTACTTGTACACCAGTACATGCCAACCTCATAGCTGAGACCACTTTAGAGAACCACCGCAACCCACTCCTATGTTTGTCTTGCCAAATATAAGCACCGATCTTATTCTCGCTATATACTACAAGCAAGTTTACATTGTTTTAATATATTTTCCATCGCAGTGCTTCACCCAGACTTTCGAAAACACTTGTTGGACTTTATTGCAGACTTGCTTTCTCCTGCAAATCTACCGATCAAGAGTCACGCGGGTGAAACGTTCACGGCCTTTTCACTTTTGAAATTCGTTTTGGTACTATATTTTTCAAAAAATTTGTTTTAGTAAATAAAGAAAAAGTATAACCATTACATATTATTAAGTAACAAGAATAGTATTATGAGTATTTCTTAGCTGTTAAAATTCGTATCTATGGATTTAAATCTTGACAATCTTTCAGACGATGTATAATTGTAGTTGACTTCAAAACGACCAAACGACAAAACAATAAAAGTATGTGAGTTTGAAAATAAATAAAGGTCAGATATTGTTTTAAGATGCTCAGAAATATACAACAAATTCAACATTTCTGAATAATCATACACAAATATCAACAACCAATCAACAACCGCCGCAGAAGTGACTAGCACACTGTGCATATACACATTGCAGACAGCACCTACTTAATTTAAAAGATCCACAACCGGATGTGACGTAAAGTATTTCATCATCACAAGACACAAGATTCCCTCTTTAAGTTGTTAGACATCTCGTAGCAAGTGATAAATGTAAAAAAAGACATCCGGAATCTGTATAAATAATACGTCTCTTATTTTTTTCATGAGCATATTGTTTAAAGATATAGAAAAAATACATTCATTTGTTTATAAGAGAATATGCATTCATAAAGACACTATTTGTAAGAATCGGTGACTAACTAAATAATAATTCCGGAGAACTGTGATTCACATTTGAAATATGTCAAGTATTATTACATAATTTTGTTGGTAATATCTCAATTTTTTTTTCCATGACAGGAAATATCTAGCATCCTTTTTCAGGAAAATGATGATTTGGGCTCTGCATTAGACTGGGTTTGTAAAATGGCTTTACTTTGGTAAATGTTTCCTTATAGATAAAGTCAGCTTCTCTTTTATGAGACTTGGCATTCGCACCTCAGATATAATAGCGTAATAAAATGCCTTGTGAATTGTAATAGTTAAATATCATATTCAGACATTGCAACATATAAAGACGAAAACGAGATGAATCCCAATTGCCGAGGAATATGGAACAAATAAACACATACTGACGAGGAAAGCAGTTATTTGGCAACTAGATATAGATATGCTGAACGGAAAAATGCTTCTCAATCTTTACAACCTTAGTCATTAAACAGTCTGAGCGTACGTTCAAAGACGGATGCATTTAACAATGGAGGCAGGTTGTCCATGTTCTTCTATCAAGGCAGGTGGGATGAAACAAGTCTTTCAATAAAAGAAAAAGATACCGACGGAATTCATGTGATCATGTTATATGATACAATTTTCGACATCGTTTAATCAACTTTAAAATAAACATTAATAAATGTAGAATGTGACCTCATCCACTGTCCAATGTAATATGTCACTATGTCAACGTTTATTCTTAGATCTATGTTTGACATGTGTCTGTTCTTTTATACTAGGGCATTGAAGCAGGATTTTGACAAACGGGAAAGCATCAGAGGAGAAAACGTATTTTAACAACATCTTAAGCTTTGTAAGTATTTTTACAGTAGGTGGAGTTACAAAAAAACAAACTAGAAAAAAGAAGCAAAACCGGCGTGACTACTGCGGAAGTTAAATGCTCATTTGCAGTACATTTGATTATGTCTTGTCCGCTGAATCTGTTTCATACTTCCACTAGCAGAAAATTGCATCACACATCAGCAGACTTTTAAGGTACATTAAACGCACATATTACATGTTTTCAATCTGTACGCTGAATCATGTGAAGTACCCACTGAATGTGCACTCGTTTATACACCTGTGTTTGTGAATGTAAAAATGTATAAAACCAGATGACAATCTAAGGAGTCGCTGACCTTGTTTCAGTTCTCGTAAGCTATTGTTTCGGTTGCCGTTAATCATTTGTTTTCCAACCAATCGTTTGACTGATTATTTGGTCACCTTTCTGAGGTTCTCTAATGAAGATCAGAACTGACATCACTGTTCGACCGCAGACAAACTGCACGCATATGTAGCATAACGGTAATTTTAAAATTAAGCTTAGGTGGCGTGATGGTTTGTTCAAGCTCGTCTGGTGGTTTTCTGTTTTTGGTTGATTCAGATATCACAGTTGACTCAGTTTCAATGTAACTTTGTCAAATGGTTGCAGTTCACGTTTAAAATGTTGGCTCCAGTTTTAGTTGCTGTACTGTAGGTGTGATGAACAGCCAACCTTTATACCAATGTGCATAGCCATTGTACGTTTAATCAATATTAGTCGAACCTTAGCATACCAATCCAACATGGTACCAACGTATGAAAACCTTTCGCCAACATTGGATCAACGTGTGTGCCATTTGTGTTATAATCGTTTATTTTTTACGCTATACGCCCTTACTACTAAAATTTCGTACCCAAAACCAGCCAATACGGACTGTTTAGGCTTATAACAAAACTTTCGTAAATTACAGTTTACAATGTACAAGTTTACAAAATTGATTCGCCATCATGATTAATTAAGTTTATCAAAACAAATGTTGATATCATGCAATTATAGGAATACTTATATAGGCAAAACTGTTCATTCCGTGTGGGAAAGTACAAAAAAGAAACATAATGGTAAAAATTACTTTAATATCATTTTCCATGTGGAAGATTAACAACGGTTTCATAAGTTTGTTTAAAAGTGACGGATGTTGTAAGTCTAATTCCTTTATGTAAACATTTACATGACATTTGTATGTTTAACATTGAACATAAATTATTCGGTGATAGAATACAAACACATTTCTCGGAACTGTGGTTGTATGATGACCCACGTACAATATTAAGAACTGTTTGTATACATGTCTTTTAAATTCTTAAATCCATTTCCCGCATTCGTACCTTAAATTGCCTTTTACCATGTGTGACAAAAATCGTGCCAGCCCGAATTCATTAATTCTAAAATTTGAATGTAAGACGAAAGCTAAATTACTTAGAATCAATACAATAACAAGAGAAAAGTTATAACAAAGCGTCTGCCAAGTATTTGATCAAAATCAAGTTTCAAATAAACAAATAACAAAATGAGATACTATCACAACATCTTTCTCTCCTGCTCTAAGTGCTTCAATACCGACAAAATTATCTTTTAAATTGCATCTTGTATATTCCTGGTAAATCTCAATAGTGTTCCTTGAAGTGTTCATTGCAACAAAGCTGATGAAACTATGAAACGATACAATTAAATACCAAATTCATTGCTAAGTGAAGTTCCTCATGATATAGAAAGATGAATAGATCTACTGATGAGCGGAGCTGTCAACGTCACCAAGTGGCTTCCCTCTATACAAAAGTGGTATCACGCCATGTGACTGGCACACTATACGTCTTTAATGGAAAAGTAGACTGTTGGAAAAAATAAATCTGACCAACACTAATAATTAGTCCAAGTAGCATTTTGTAATAATACAAAATAAAATACTTTGTATTAATACAACATAAAATACCTTCTTTATTCAAATTTCTCCCAGAATATTGATTATTACAAAACACAACCTAGGTCATATGAGTTCTCACTTTTAATTTTAAAAATACACTACAATTTTACGCGTTTCCCTTGAATCAATTGTATTACGAATCGACTACTTTCCTCCTAAATTTAAACAAATAACAAACATGGTTTGCATATACATACATGATTCTTACTATTTATAACCTTCTTTAAATGATCCTTATTCCGCCTTTTTCGACTACCATGAAATTATCACCTTAACTTGAATATTTATTTCCAATTTGGTCCAAAATAGCGAAATCAACCTATACGAACTAAAATATTCTCTACCACATATTTTGTATATCTATAAATCTTAACTGGGAATTATTTGTAAATGTGTGAAAAGTAACTAAATTAAAGTTTAAAATGACTAGACTTCATTGAAGACTATAATACTACCTTAGACCACACCTTGAGCTTCGCACCCCTGCATGTGTTCCTCCAGAGATGACGCTATCCTCGTAACTGTGAAACTTAAACTTAACATAAAATAACTATACGTGTCATCCAATTTCTGTGTTACCTTATAAAAAGAGCTTATTGTACGCCTGGCTTGAATGAAGGTCAAGCTCCTCACAAATTAACAACTTCTTATCCAAAATAGTAGATAATTCACTTGGTTAAACTATAATAATTTACTTCTGGTTATACCTTACCTTCCATGCTATAAATATGCAATCTGGTTACATGATCCGATTCTAACGCACTTCTTACCGACTTTAAAAACGTAGTTACCAGCCTAATCCTGACCTCCATGTTACCTCTACTAACCCTCACTTTTTTTCAGCGCGTTGCTTTTACAACATTGCTGGAACTGGTAAAATTTTCGGGGATAAATTTAACCTTTCTAACAATTTGGTCGTTTGCAACTTCTAACAGGCAGGTTTTACGCTGCTCTATCTTATCCTGTTTGCCTGTTCAAGTCTTTTGAGGTAAGACGAGGTAGCCGTGGGTCCGGGTTTTCTTCGGTCCGACTCACAGGACTTTCCCGTGTAGCCTACACTTAGGATAGAGTGTTTTTGTCTCCATTTGTACAAAGCGGGTGGCTAGTTCGAGAGAGTCCCACTCTAGCGGCGGATGTTTTTAGGCCATAGAGCACCAAGTGTGCCTGTCTAGTGGACCTCTTGCCCTAGGCTTAGATGTTTTTTCACACTCAGCCCCGCCCTTTCACGAAGAGAGCCTAGCATTATATTATGCATGGTATTAACATGTTATGTATCTTCAGTACAGGTTCTTGTATGCATTAGGCCAATTTCTTCAATTTCTTCATTTTCTTCAATTTTGGCGCATGCGTATTGGGTCGACGTTACCACAGGGTGTTCAAATAGTCGGCTTCTTACAGCTCCAAAAAGCTACAGTTGTTACAAGAGAGCGTATAATTTTATTTAACGTTACCAGTACATATCGTGTATTCGTTTTTCTCCCATACAGTTAAGACAAAGTTTTTCATTTTCAAGCTTAAATTTTGAGGCGTTGGAGAGAACTTGAGGGGTCTCTCTAACGTCTTCTTTGCAGGAGATTTTTTTTTTTTTTATCTCCACAGACGCCGAGTTACTCAGTGGTTTGTGTTTTCCTACGCTATTAAACAATTTACGTTCGGTGCATTTTTTCGGGTTTCTAATTTTTTTAAGATATACATTTTCTGATAAATGTTTTTGATATACTAACTTGCTGTGGCTTGCCTCTCTGTAATTGACGAAGGGTCGTAGGTGCACTTTTCTGGTCAGTACGGCTCCGGTGATCGGATCCATACGGTTCCACAGCCCGTGTTCACGGCTCCGTACGAGTCCGTGACGGATCCGTACGGGTCCATTAGACGGCTCCATACGGCTCCACGGTCCGTGTTTACGGCTCCGTGCGGATCGATTGGCCGGCTCCATACGGCTCCACGACCCGTGTTTATGGTTCCGCACGGGTCCATTAGACGGCTCCATGGCCCGTATTTACAGGTGTGTTGGATGGCCGGTTCCATACGGCTCCGTGGTCCACGGCTCCAGTGATCGGGTCCGTAGGGCTCCATAGTTTTTTTAACGGGATAACGTTACAATTCCGCAATTATTTTCACCAATATCATGGACGCGGAGGACAGGTCCCCGAGTGTTGGTGCGTTACGTACCCAAGATGTCCCACGATGCATAGCATGTAAACGCTTCTTTAAATTACGCTCAGGTGACATCCATCTCACGTGTTACGCGTGTAGATTATGCTGCAAATCCAACTCTTGTACTCTATGTAGTGACTGGGATCAAGCGGCTTGGTCGAAGCACAGGCTCTACGACGACCGGCACTTTTTAAAAAGCGGCCGAGAGAGTGGAGAAGCAAGGGTCTTCGTCCCCCTCCCCCACCGCCCCCGCCACCCAGGTTTAAACCACAGCCCTTTACCGTCCGGAGGAGGAAATATCGCCCACTTTTAGCAAGGCACACGACAACGAGCCCTGAAGATGAGTAAGCGTACGCTAATACGGACCCATGTGGTGTCAAACGCCGTGGCGGAGGCTAACTCTTTCGTCCTCCCGGTAAGGTCTCCTGAACGAGGCAGACCCCGGGGAAAAGGCAGGGAATGGAATAGTGCATACAAAGGAGGACAAAGTCAACTTTACCAGTCCTCCTCCTCATTCTCTTCCTCATCCTCCCGTTAACCACGACGGAGACGAAGGAAGCGACACCGCGGAAATCCCCTTGAGGATCCCACCTTCCAGGACACACTGAAGAAAACACTTGATACTTTGGTGTCCCAGGCGCTGGAGCGGAGGCTACCACCTCTTGTACCCGCCCTCCGGCAGCTGCCACTGCCGCGGCATGGCATCCCCCAGACCCGGCGGTCTCGGAGGAGGATGCCCTCGACATCTATTCCTTGGGAGAGGAAGTCGATTATTCCGACGATATGGACTTCCGAGACGTTCTGTCGCGCCAAGCTGGCCGCCAGGACGATCTTCGGAAGATTCAGAAGCTGTTAGCGAAGACGAAGTATTTTTCTTCTCTTTCCGCACGTCGCCACCCATCGGCCCCAGACGGGGCCGGGGTACGTCTAAGCAGCGACGGGTCCATCGACGCCGTAACCAGTAAGGGGACCCTATACAGCTTCTTCCTCTAGCCAGCAGTCCACTTCGTGAACCGGCACAGTGAACGTGGCAGAAACCGGTTGACGCTCCTTTCCCTCTGCACGCAGAGCGTAAATCTCCCCCTACCAAGGGAGGGGGAAGGGTAAAGGGCAGCGTTTTTGACCCACCCCTGACGCCCCCGTTGACGAGTGATCCATTCGGGGCGTTTGGGGAAATTTCAAGAGGCATGGGAGAAAATCACAACAGACAAATGGGTGCTACGAACCATTCGGGATGCTTACCGTCTAGAGGTTACAACCCTCCGCCCCAAGGGGGAATCTGTCTTTCGTCCCACCCCCACGCCTCGTCTGAACGACCACGCAGAGTTGTTGAGGACAGAAATTAGAGAGCTGCTGGCAAAGAACGCCTTCACCCCCATTTCGAATCCTCCCAGAAACCTCGTAATGTCTGAATGTCCACATTTTTCCTGGCCCCCAAGAAGGGGAACAAATGGCGCCCAATAACCAATCTGAAACCACTCAACAAGTTCATTTGTCCCTTAAAGTTCAAGATGGAGACTCTTCACTCCACCCTCCCTCAGTTTACAAGGAGCTTGTGGGCCACCTCAGTCGACCTCGCGGACGCATATCTTCATGTGCCGATGTTTGAGAAACACAGGCGTTTCCTGTCGTTCCAATTCGAGAGAGTTACGTACACATTCAGGGCGTTATCCTTTGGGCTATTAACTGCTTCCAGGATTTTCACCTGGATAACGAGAGTTCTAGCGAGAGCTTGGCTGGTATTCTTAGGATACCTAGCCAGCTTAGTAGATGTAGTCCCCATGTGCAGGTTTTTTTTTTCATCTACTGGATCATTTCATACCATCAATGGAGAGACCTTAGCGTGATTCCAAGTCACGGGATTTTGGACGGACACTTGGTGCGGTCAGCACATCAATCTGTTGAAAGTAGAGGCAGTACGCCGACCTCTTGTTCATTTCTAACCACGGGTACGGACCTGGACTGTTCTTATACGCACTGACATCACCACGGTAGTGGCGTTTATCAACAGACAGGGAGGCACAAGATCCAGGAGTCTTTAGATCCTAGCCAAGTCCCTTCTGTCTTAATGCATGACGAACAAGGTCACACTCTAGGCGGTCTACCTGCCAGGCATGGAGAACACGATCGCGGATCTGTTATCCCGCCTCCTAGGAGCCCCCACAAAATGGGTCCTTCTCCCGCGGGTGGCCGAGGCGATATGGATGACCTTCGGTCTCCCGGACGTAGATCTGTTCGCGTCCGTGGACAACCGCAAGCCACCAATTTGTTGCGCTCTGACACCCGACTCGAGGGTCTGGAAAGTCGACGCGTTCACGATCAGGCGGACCCAGTTTGTGGGCCACGCCTTCCCACCGTTCGATCTGGTACCGAGAGTACTGAGCAAGGTGATCTAAGATCAGTGTCCCATGTTTCTTCTGGTAGCTCTCAGCTGGCTCGGACAACTGTGGTTCCCTTAGCTGCTAAATCTCATCGCAGGTTTCCCGTACGAGCTTCTGGTCACGGACGATTTAGTCTCAATCCCGGGCTCGAAAACTGCACCACAATCCAAGAGCACTCTATCCGCGAAACCCTTGTGTCGCAGGGTCTTTTGGAGGCAGCTGCCCAAATGCCAGCCCGAAACCTAAGGTCTTCCACTTTGGGGATGTATGCTTCTAGACTCGGAATGTTCCAAAACTGATGCCAGGATAGATCAGTTTCTCCGCATACGGCGCCTCTTGGTGAAGTAGCGGATATTTTGTTGGTCCAATTTAACATGGATAAATCCATCAATACAGTCAAGGGGTTCAGGACAGCCATAGCAGCTATTCACCGGGGCTTTCTAGATCGCTCGACCGTCACCGACGCACAGCCTCTGGAAAGATTGATTAAAATAACGTTTTTACAAAAACCTTCAGTTCGGAACTTCGCTCCTCCTTGGAATATGCAAGTGGTTCTCGAGACATTAGCACGGTCTCCGTTTGAGCCTTTGCCAGAATGTCCACTCAAGAAACTGACGATCAAAACGGTATTTTCATTCTCCGCGGCCTCTGTTAGACGCAGAGGCACCATTTACGCGCTTTTGCTTAAAGAGGGCCATATTCGCTTCGAATCGAGGGCGTTTGACTCGTGCCCGACCCGGCCTTCTTAGTCAAGAATCACACATTAGAGTTTTTACCGGAACCTATTTTCCTTCAGTCGCTCGCTACGTTTTCTGACACGGCAGAGGACAAGGCCTGGTGCCCGTTCGATGTCTCAAACACGTACTGCGGTATGAAAAACACCAGCCACGTTCGTTTCCGCATATCTGAAGGATATACCAGACCATCAAGGCCGAGTTTCAAGGGCCGTTCTTTCTAGAGAAGGACCACCCCTTTCTTGAGGTAAATATTCTTGTTTTCAATTATTCACCTTCTCTCATTCTGTTGGAATTATTACGTTACACTTCTTAACGTCTTAATTGCTCACTAACGAATTTCGGCCGCTGTTCTGGCACGTTTATTTCGTTTCTTTTTACTAACAAAATTGTTTGGCTATTGTTCAGGCTCTTTTTATTTCGTTTATTCCTACTAACGAAACTTTGCCGTTTTTCGGCACCTTTTTATTTCGTTTATGTTTTACTAACACGGTTCTGCAGCGGTTCTGGCAGCTTCTGTTTAGTTTAACTTTACAGACGGTTTGATCCCTAAACCGCTTCGGCCTCTTACGAACCTGGTGAGTTTTCGTCATGGCGTACTGAGCGTTGTTTACAGTTTGATTCTGTTCACTAACGGATTATGTTCGCATGTTTTCGCGGATCTTTAACCTTTGGTCTATAGACGCTTTACCTCGGTTATTCTCAACAGAGTGCTCTCTGTTTTCTTGTCATAACTAGCAGTGGGTTACTATTTTTGATAGTTCCTATTCGAAGGTCTTTAGTCATTAAGAGGAGAAGGAGTTTTGCCCTTTAAGCAGGATAAGACTAGTGCAAGTTTTAGTACCAGCCTTTAGAAAATTGTGCTGCGACCTGAACTCCCTTCCTTCCTATCCTCGGTTGCAATCTGATTGTATATTCATAACATGGAAGATAAGGTATAAGTAGAAGTACATTTACCTCGCTAAGCTGTAAGCGTAGCGGGGATATTTACGAGAGTTATACTTACCTTTCATGCATCCCGAACCACCTCCCCTCTCGCTTAGGCTCGGTGGAATCTTGAGTGAGGGTTAGTAGAGGTAATATGGAAGTCAGGACTGGGCTGGTATCTACGTTTTTAGGTTCGGTTAGAAGTGCGTTAAAATCAGGTTATGTGACCAGATTGCATATTTATAGCATGGAAGGTAAGTATTACTCTCTTAAATATCCCCGCTACTCTTAGCGGAATAAATTTACCAAATACAATGTTGTTTCAAGTCGAAAACACTGATAACAGTGTTTAAACCCTACTCTTGACGCCGTCAGAAAAATAAAGTTTAAAATTCTCGACGTAACAATTAACAACTCTTTATCTCGCTATGCCTCCTAAACTTTACGCAATGCAATGGAGCCATACTTTAGAAGCTTACTGCGACAACTTCGTACGATATGGCCAAGGGTGAAGAATCTAGGTCGAAATAAATTAACTTGCAACATTTTCTAAAGGTTTGGCGTGACACCATGTACATGTGCCACCATGAATGCATCAAACGATCAGTGAATGGTGTTGCAGAGGAAATATAAACAGAGAGTAGTGTAAGATAGGTTTCAAACCACGAACATTTTGGCTTGGGTATTCAAAGAATGCGGAACAACGGTTACATTCGTATCACCACAAACTCGAAGATTCATTATTTTCCCTCATAATTTTTCTGAAACATTCATCTGTGTATTAAATCTTGCTGACAAGGATACTTTCTCGTGTAGTTTCCGTACAAAAGATATTTTATTGAGCTTGGGTTTTGACCTGCTTGGTAAAATCAAGGTGTAGGTGATAAAAGTGTTTTTCTCTATTTATTCAAACAAAAGCTTCTAGACGTAGATAAGTAAAATTGAATCTCAAATATTAGTTTGATGGATACGCTTTTTACCTAAAAGTTATCGAAGAGTGAAAATTATGTTGAAACTTATGTAATGTATTTTAATAATTTCAATAAAAGAAAACTAATTGCTAGTTTTTGTTGTGGTACATTAAAACTCAATGTACGCACCGGAAGATATAACAACATTGACTATTCGGATAGGGTTTGTATATATTGTAATATGAATGTCGTAGTTGATGAATACCATTTTCTTCTTGTCTGCCTATTCTTATCGATTATTCGTCAGAGGTTTTACGGCAGTATACCATAACGCACTCAGACAGGTCGAAGTTCAAAAATGTTTTGATTACAGATTCCAAGCATACCTGTCATTTACTATATCTTCTTACCAAGTATGCCATGAAATCCGGTGAAAATCATGTTGCCGATTAATATCATGCCACCATTGATTGGTCTATTGTTTTTCACATTTTGAAATTTAATTATATGGATTGCATTCCCTCAATTGTTACTCTCTATCACTTCTTTGTTGTATTACCTTCTGTACATGTTTCAAGGGCCGATGGCCCAGCTTACCAATAAAATGAATTGAATTGTGTACTATTTAGCTTGATAAATATTACTTTGTTTTTTCTATACGTGTGAAGAAAAAACCTGCACAATGCTGCAATTAGAAAGAGAGCCTTCTGTTGTTCAGGAAATAATTCAAAAACTGCTCTTCGGATTTTCTCCCTTTTAGGTTTATTTATTTAACTGGTTGATGATATATATATATATATATATATATATATATATATATATATATATATATATATATATATATATATATATATATATATATATATATATATATATATATATATATATATATATATATATATATATATATATATATATATATATATATATATATATATATATATATATATATATATATATATATATATATGTATATATATATGTATATGTATATATATATATATATATATATATATATATATATATATATATATATATATATATATATATATATATATATATATATATAAATATATATATACATATATATATATATATATATATATATATATATATATATATATATATATATATATATATATATATATATATATATATATATATATATATATATCGATACTCAAACCCTTCTATCAAAGTACATTTCGAGAAGATGTATATTGTCAAATCCATGTTTTATGTGACAGAGAATAGAGAAAAAGTGTTTGCGGTGTTAATCTTTTCAGATTGTCCAGACAAAGTCACAATTTAACAAGAAACAACTATTGGAAGAACATGAACGCCTGAAAAAGGAAGCAGTGAAGAATTTGACCGTGAAGCTAAGGAGTAGAAGAAAACGAAAATGTGAACGATACAACTGAATATCACAAAGATATGCTAACGGGGATAGACAAAGTATTTAATGATTTTATTCTTGTGCAATACTTTGATGTCCTAGGAATGGAAGGAAAGAAGTATGAAGACGCGCGTGCTCTGAAACTTGATTCGCTAGAACGTGCAAAAGCTGCAGAAGCTGTGGAGAGACAATCGGAAGAAGCAATGAAAATTTTAAATGACAATTTTGTTAAAAAATCTGGCATCCTACTAACAGTTTGGCACAAAATTCGTAGAAAGTAGTTGTATAGGTCCTGTAAATAGCTTCAGAGGTTCTTCAACAAATGATCATAAGATTAATATACTAATTACTATTATTTCCATACCCTGGATATTGGGTGGAGGATCTACGTGAGGCATTTTGTGTGAGCGGAGAACTAGAGATTGTTTGGAATGAGAAAGAATAGCAGATACAAGTCAGTGGGATATCTTAGAAATAAATGGAAGAATTTTAAAACAATGGAAACCATCGGGATACTTAGGGACCTTTACAAGTAGAAACTGCACAAGAATTGTGGATATATATATGTTTCTAGAACAACCAATTAAAATGCCAGAGACACTATAACGTTGCGTTATATGCAAGGTGCAGAAGACAGAAAAAAATAACCTCCAAGGTTTTGCTGTGTGTTCTATTCAACTCTATCAAAAAACATGTGAACTCCTCAAGGAAGTACGTCTCATATGGACTTTCAAAATGAAAACGTAAAATCATCTGGTCAGAATGTTAATATACATTTCTTCATAGCTTATGTTACAATTTAAAGACAACTTCACGTAAGCGCTATAGTTTAGATATTTACTTCTCAAGGGCTAAATTGACATAAATCTGTGTGTTATGGCTGACAAGCTAGTCTTTAGATAATCAATATGTATTGGTTATGATTACAGTATGGTGTGTCTTGCTTGAAGTCTTTTTATGCGTAATTAACCTAGTGCGTCTTGATATTTATATCGTTTTTAATTGTGATATGAGAAATTGGAGAGCCTGTAGCTCGAGAGAGAGGTTAGTAAATAGACTTAAACATAGTTTGCGGGTTGTTACATTAATGCTTATTAAATTAATTTTGTGACGACAAGATACATGCTACCATTTAGTTCGGTTTTAGGTTTATCGTGTATATTATTTCTCTACTTATGTTTAACTGCTTTTATATCACTTAGTTACTTTAAATCTCTTTTAGCACAAAAAACTCAAACTTATTAAAATGTATGGTAAACATTTCAATCAATATGATTTTTTTTTTATAACCAACCTTAATGTTTGAGCATTATGAATTTATAGTTATGGATCAATTCTGAGGACTGAAAAATTTGGTTTAAAAAAACATTGACACAAGAAAACTGTTTTTAATTACGATTACATTTTTTGATAACTATGATAACCATGGCAAAAATTGTTTGAGATTATTTTTCACTTATTTAGTTTTATATTCATACTTCAAAAGCAAAGACTTACCTTTAATTAAATAGAACACATATTCAGCAAAGTCAGACAGATCACATCACGCATATATCATTCACAACATTTTCAACGCATTATATTTTTATCTTTAAGTATTTTAGCATTTCCAAGTTTAATCGGTGCAACCGATTAAACTTGCTGTGTATTTTATTAAACTCTATCCAAAACAATGTAACTTCCTCAAGGAAATACGTCGCATATGGAATTTCAAAATGAGAATGTAAAATCATCTGGTCAGAATGTTAATATACATTTCTTCATAGCTTATGTTACAATTTAAAGACAACTTCACGTAAGCGCTATAGTTTAAATATTTACTTCTCAAGGGCTAAATTGACATAATCTGTGTGTTATGGCTGACAAGCTAGTCTTTAGATAATCAATATTTATTGGTTATGATTACAGTATGGTGTTTCTTGGTTGGAGTCTTTTTATGCGTAATTTACCTAGTAAGTCTTGATATTTATATCGTTTTTAATTGTGATATGAGAAATTGGAGAGCCTGTAGCTCGAGAGAGGTTAGTAAATAGACTTAAACATAGTTTGCGGGTTGTTACATTCATGCTTATTAAATTAATTTTGTGACGACAAGATACATGCTACCATTTAGTTCGGTTTTAGGTTTATCGTGTATATTATTTCTCTACTTATGTTTAACTGCTTTTATATCACTTAGTTACTTTAAATCTCTTTTAGCACAAAAAACTCAAACTTATTAAAATGTATGGTAAACATTTCAATCAATATGATTTTTTTTTATAACCAGCCTTAATGTTTGAGCATTATGAATTTATAGTTATGGATCAATTCTGAGGACTGAAAAATTTGGTTTAAAAAAACATTGACACAAAGAAAACTGTTTTTAATTACGATTACATTTTTGATAACTATGATAACCATGGCAAAAATTGTTTGAGATTATTTTTCATTTATTTAGTTTTATATTCATACTTCAAAAGCAAAGACTTACCTTTAATTAAATAGAACACATATTCAGCAAAGTCAGACAGATCACATCACGCATATATCATTCACAACATTTTCAACGCATTATATTTTTTATCTTTAAGTATTTTAGCATTTCCAAGTTTAATCGGTGCAAACTGATTAAACTTGCTGTATATTTTATTAAACTCTATCCAAAACAATGTAACTTCCTCAAGGAAATACGTCGCATATGGAATTTCAAAATGAGAATGTAAAATCATCTGGTCAGAATGTTAATATACATTTCTTCATAGCTTATGTTACAATTTAAAGACAACTTCACGTAAGCGCTATAGTTTAAATATTTACTTCTCAAGGGCTAAATTGACATAATCTGTGTGTTATGGCTGACAAGCTAGTCTTTAGATAATCAATATGTATTGGTTATGATTACAGTATGGTGTTTCTTGCTTGAAGTCTTTTTATGCGTAATTAACCTAGTACGTCTTAATATCAATATCGTTTTTAAATGTGACATGAGAAATTGGAAAACCTGTAGCTCGGAGAGGTTAGTAAATAGACTTAAACATAGTTTGCGCGTTGTTACATTCCTGCTCATTAAATTAAATTTGTGACGACAAGATACATGCTACCATTTAGTTCGGTTTTAAGTTTATCGTGTATATTATTTCTCTACTTATTTCTAACTGCTTTTATATCACTTAGTTACTTTAAATCTCTTTTTAGCACAAAAAAACTCAAACTTATTAAATGTATGGTAAACATTTTGATTAATATGATTTTTTTTTTACCAGCCTAAATGTTTGAGCATTATGAATTCGTGGGAGTGGATCAATTCTGAGGACTGAAAAATTTCTTATGAAAAAACATTGACACAAGAAAAATGTTTTTAATTACGAGAACATTTTTTGATAACCATGATAACCATGGCAAAAATTGTTTGAGATTATATATAAGTTATTTAATTTATATTCATACTTCAAAAGCGAAGACTTACCTTTATTAAATAGAATACATATTCAGAAAAGTCAGACAGATCACATCACGCATATACCATCATTTTCAACGCATTATATTTTATCTTTAAGTATTTTAGCATTTACAAGTTTAATCTGTGCAACTGATTTTTTCGTATATTTTTATCTTTATTTTGGTAAACTTTTGCAACCATTGAAAAAGGAAACCAAGTTTAAAATCGGTGCAACATAAAACTTTCTCAAAACATATTAGAGTTTAACAGAGCTCTTATTTTGAAAACATGAAAGAAGAATCAGGAAAACACTAGAAAAACCAAACTCTATTCACAATCAGCCAAACAAGCATTCCTCAGCCAAAATAAAACCCTTCAAAATGGCCCATTTCAAAATACGGTAGTAGCGTAGTCAATAATTTCTCAAGAAAAACTTATAATTTAATAAGAACATTCAGAAACTTCTCTAGTTCCACTCGTTCTTGCCTGTAATTTCCCGTTACGAAGGTCATGTTGTAAAGGGAAGGGATTGGGGCGGAACACTACTTGGTGGACTTGGTGATTTTCTCCATTTGCTTCTTTCGTAGTCCTCCAAAAATCAGTTCTAAATTATATCAAAACAATTTAATGATGAAAATAGATTACCCATATGATCACCATATTATCATTAAGAACCTATTGCGAAATCCGTTTCGCTAAATAACAATATTAACATGACTGCAAAAATATGTTGATGACAACAAATGTTTGACCGTTCCGATTGCACTTGATCCCACAAACCGCACGTGCCTCCTCAACATTATTGAAAAATAATGGATTATGGATCATTGAGCAAGCTTTTATGTATTGTATGAATTTCAAGAAACTTTATAATTTTGTTAGAACTTCATTGTGTTTAAACAAATATATATTTGGATGTTGAGTAGATGAAATTGTTTTGTCAAAAGAAGCTGTAAGAAATCGAGCCAATTTCACATGTGTCATGTATATGTCTTTAAATACAAGTTTTTTAGTAGTATCAGTGGCAGTATTGCATATTACAGAGAGAAACTTGAACAAACGAACCAAAACGTAAAATGCAAATCATTTAAATGTTTGTAATGTGAGAAATAACCTTTCACATCTTTGGCTATTTATATGCGATATTTTTTGATATTTAGAAATTATTGTAGATAATCTTCTTTTCTGCCCAACTATATTTTCCAAAAATGAATTAAAACAAGGATTAAACTGTTCAAATAGTACCTTATGACCTTAACTTTTGATTTACACCATTTTACAAGAATAAGGCTAAAGTTGTGTATATATCAATTTGAGTGTTTATGCTTTGTTAAACCGTCTCCTAATTGGTCCGTAATTGCCAAACCACATTATGTTGTCCTACATTGTCATAACCTACAACTTGCCAGTTCTACAACTAACAAAAAGATGCAGCAGCAAAGAAAAATTACAATTTCTTATTTCTGAAATAAACGCTTTAGCAAAGTTATCAAATATTTTCCTTAAAAAAGCTTTTTTTTATATATTGGTTTATATTGGTTGATATTCTGTTGGTTATTAACAAACATTGCATATGAAAGGGTTGTGAACTTATCTGGAGTAGCTAATTTCAACGGTAAGTGACATAAAATTCTTTACAAAGACTAACTATTTTACAAACAATTGCAAAGTTACAGAACAGAGCAATAAAAATGATAAACATGTTTTAAAAATGTCCAAAACCAGTTCCTTGGGATTTCCTACTCTCTAAGGGGGTAAAAATGAACATCTCAACAAAAACGCAAGAAGGAAAACACTATTCAAGTTGTTATAAACGGAAGATCGGCGTCAATGTAAGTCTCACTACCATTGTTCCTTACAATAGTCTGAACCATGTACAACAAATAATCACTTAGATGTTTTCTGTAATTTCTTTTTTATCCGTCGGATAATTTTCAATCTTAATGCATCTCTGCTGAAAATAATTGCAAACTTTCACAAAATTTGAATCTTTATATTTATCCGTGTTAAGTATCTTTTCCAATGAGGCATCGTGTAAAGGACTCTCTCCCTCATCCGCATGGGTAAATACGACCATTGCAAATCTTCTGAATTTTCGTCCAAAGTATTTCTGCAAAAATATGATAAATTGCTAATCTTATTGTTACCAAATATACAAAACATCCTAGATATCTCAGAGCTACCTTCTCTTCAAATAAGTTTTCAATTTAAGAATAAATTTTACTGATAGAACAACAAAATATGTATACATTTTATACAAGAAAACATGCTTCAGAAAAGCAACCAATTAACTAATTCCTGTAATATTTTGGAATTGACCATTGTATAATGTCAACGAGAATAAACCTATTCTGAAACGTAACTTGTTGTACGTTTCCTTTATGCCATGGGAGGCTTTGCCTTTTTATTTCTCTGATGTGTTCTTTCTACAAACTGCCCAACCCTTTTAGTAAATACCATATACTATGTCACTGTTGTTTAAAATGAAAAAAATCTGATTTTTTTAATACATTTTTTTGTAATTAGAAACATTGTTTTTATTTGTTGGTCATTTAGAGCACTCATTATTCTCATAATTGCATGTTATGAAAGATTTAAAATCATTCTTTAATATCACATGACGGACAAAATCTTTAAAAAATGTGGTAATTAAATCAATTTACCTCAGATTGGTCTATGAAAAACTGTGCAGAATCTATTTCAGTGATGTTGTGTACAAAAACAAAGACATCGATTCCATTGTGGTCGCCAATAAGGTTGGGGAAATTTCGTATTTCCTGAGCTACATGATCTTGATATGGTTCTGTATCTAGTATGCCCGGTGTGTCAAGAATTTCAATATGAATACTTCCTTCGTTTTATTACTGCTTTCCTGGTATTCTGTGATCCAGAGTGAAGTACATCAGTAGTTTCAAAGACATCCTTCCATAAATGGTGTTTCCTGTTGAACTTTTACCTGCTCCAGTTTTTCCAACCAGCATAATTCTTACATCGCTTTGACGCTTAATGTGCTCGTATTCGCGATGTGAAACACTGGTAATACGTAATAGTCATACTGGAAATTAAGTCAAGAAAGAGATATGTCATCTACCAGATGAGGAACGTTTCATTAAGAATACGATAAAATCTTGTGGTTTTGAATATATGGTAAATACCAAAAGCGTTACCCACCAGACAAACAATAAAAAAGAGAGACACACTGACGTTTCTAAACAATTGGGTATCAAATAATGAAACATTCTTTCAGTGAATCCACGAGAGGCTCATACATATCGCAAAATATATCAGATTTCAACAAATTTGGTTTTCTGCTTCATACTAGTCTCAAGCAGATTGCGTAGCCGGCCAAACAGGAAGTTAACGTTACTGCAATTCTATGAAGCATTTATTCCTCATATTTTTTTTTATCTAAACACATATTAGTTGAATACTCAGTATGTATATTATCCCAACACCATGAATAAAGGTAAGAGGGGCACTAGACTGAAAGTAAGGGAGCAATTTCCTAAAGACTATCAAGCTTTTTCAAATGTTATCACTTAAATAGATAAATGAATATTTGAAAAAATTAACCAAGAAGACTTATTAGTCTAGTTTTATGCGTATGATGCCCTTACTTTTTATGAAAAAAATGTAGCTGTCATTTATCAATAGCGTACAGTGTAAAAGTTCCATCTAGACCAAGGTAACATGTAATTCTCCAAAAAATTACGATTACACCAAACTGTTGAGTAAATTTTTCCAACCACATTTAGCATTTGATGGAATAAATATTACAAGGATGAAAACGAATAATTGTTCTAACGTATATATAAAACATGATAAAAGTATTTATATGAATGTATTACATTATCAAAATGCCTCGTGTCATCTGTCAAAATGTCCATGCAATACATTTTCAAGTTTGTTGAAGAAAACACAAAACACGATGCAATACAACATATAACTATACGAACCAGTACTTACTGAAAATCTAATTTCATGCAGTGGGACAGTATCGTAATTAGGAGCTGCAATAAAAGATTCACAATCATAATCTTCGTATTTAAACTCTGTAATTAACGCTATTAAAGAAAAAGGAATAAACTCATATTACAGGGTCATGTTACGAATGAAATAATTACACCCGAGAACGGCAGAGGAGGGTTTTTAAATTAATCCAGGGAAATGGTGTAGTGGAGTACCAACTTGACTGACTTTGCTACGAATTCTAAGTGTGTTTAAATGTTTCAACTGTTAATTTCAGACCTCTTCGAACTGGTAGATTTGAAATATTATTGTCTGTCTGTTCATGTTCGTTTCCGTTTTTGTGACTCTCTATTGTGTGTGTCTGCCGGAAACTAGCCGCTTTCATACTACGCGAGTCATACCAAAACTTCAGATATTATTATTATTATTATTATTATATTATTTTGGCAACCTTTTCCCATTAATCTAGCCATGAACCTAACTAATTGTATATTGTTTTATTTAATCTGATTGGCATCTATCTTTCGAACAAAACTGTACGCGTAAATACACGTAAGCTTATGTGACAGTCCATCAAAGGTCATTGCGTAAGGAAATCACATATTTTGAACTATAAATGATTTTGGAATAACCATTTTCTGCAACTTTGGAATGAATATATTCGCTTTTAAATCCTTAAATTCGAAAAGCATGATTGAATCGAAGCATAACAGAAAATTACGTGTTATCCATTTGCTCATTTCAAAAAAAGGTTCTTCTGACCGTTTCAGTGTTCAGGAGCTCATTCATGATATACACATACTAGCTCGGTATTTAGCTTATGTTTGCTAGTCTAAGAATACAAATATGATTCAAAGCATAGGGTGGTAGTCACTTTTCTTTTGGGTCGAAGTCGGTGTCGTGATTTTTGTGGGTGGATTTCCATTTTCTCTCATCACAGAATTGCTATTTGTTGTACATGTATCTAAGGAGAGACAAAAAATGTTGAAATGAAGTCGATTGTTTGGCGTATATAAGCTACTGGTCTATGCATCTGTAATTAGAAAATATATATATATATATATATATATATATATATATATATATATATATATATATATATATATATATATATATATATATATATATATATATATATATATATATATATATATATATATATATATATATATATATATATATATATATATATATATATATGTATATAAGTATATGATATTGCTAACCTCCAACCAGAACAGAAATCACCGGAACTGTGTACTGCGTTTGGGGGTTTGTTGTCCTGATGTGAAAAGTGTAGTTTCCTTCGTGCATATAACGAGCAGAAATGATCTTTAAATCACCATTTTCTATTAACCTGTAACCTTGTGGGTACTCTATCATGTTGCTGTCCACTAGAAACACATCATTCTTCTTCCACAAAATTTGCAGAATTGCATCTCTCACTGGGTAATTACAAGACAAGATGTGAGTCTCATTTGGTTGCAACTTCACGTCGTTTGAACATTCCATCTGCAATATCACTGCTTTAATGAAATCTGCGTAAAGATTTGTTGAAAACTTAATAAGATGAAAATAACGGCTTTTTTTTTATCAAACGTAGACATAGTGATTAATTTTCTATTCATTTTGTAATGTGCAATCAGTATTTAGTACTGTACAGTTACAGTACAATTACAGTTCTGGATGCTTGTTATATATGATATGCTGTCAAATTCATGTGCCCTTAAGTGATCATCTGTATTACACATTCCACAATTATCAATCAAGGTACAGCTGTAATTTCAATACCCTTTCAAGTTGAGATTAACGGTAAAGCGTACCACTCATCTTAAATTTTGCTCTCTTCCACAACAATGCGGTAATCCGGTACCTAGTTTTCTCTTCTTTTCACCTGTCCATCTAGCCTATGGTATTTCTACCAGCTTACCACAGTTGGTATGGATTTGAATTTTGATTTTGAATTTTATATGAAGACACCGCCGACAGGTCGCCAAAAACACACGTCGAGGCATTTTCTTAGTATTGCCCTAACTATTTTAACGTGCATACGTACCCATTGTTTCTCATCATGACAAAAGTAACGTTGTAAAAGAAAAAAAACCTCTGCTTGAATTTCCCACTACGTCCCTCAAATGTATCCATGTGTTTACCTCCTTCATTTTTATATGTCATTATGCAAATGTCTTTTTGATATCTATTTTCTACTAATATTGTTAAATAATTGTTTTTATTTGTTTATATATCCACTTATGTATTCCTTTTATTTCCAAATACTTCCAATGCAAACTTACGAAAAACTTTTAACAGAATATAACATGTATAAAAAGTGTATCAATCTGGCTTAATCTATATATAGGTTTGGAATATCGTACTACACGATTATACAATCATCCGTCAACAATACATATATGTTACAAGAAGACAGTGCAATACATATACATTTTGGAAAATGTGGGCGAGATCAGAAAGAAGCATTGTTTGTCTTGTTTGAGGAACCAATGTTAGAAAATAAAGATAATAATAAATACAATGAATAGATACTATATAGTTAATTGTATCAATATTAAGGGATAATTTGTTAGCGGTAAGCCAGTTGTGAATCAGACATTGCAAACGAGGCAAATCCCCTCGCCACTAATAGCATGTTTTCCACCCTATGCCACAACTATCATCCCACCTTCTGTTCTGCATAATGTCGCATCCTATATCCCTCCCTAAAGAAAATCATACATGAAATCCAGACACCATTCCACAACATGACCCATATGCCATCACACCTGCAATCAAGATGACATCTCACCATATGTCTTGCCACGCTGTCCCATATATTATGCCTCCTCGTCCCACATGCCATCCCCTTGTCCCATATACCATGCCATCTTGTCCCACATCCCATCCCTTGCTGTACCATGTACCATCCTACCCTGTCCCACATGTCATCCTTCCATGTACCACGTGCCATCCCACCCTATCCTACAGGCCATTCCATCTTAGACCACATGCTATCCCACCCTGTCCCATGTGCCACCCCACCTGAAATCCAGACAATATGCTGTCGTGTCTCACATGTCATTACACTCTGTCCCCCATGCCATCCCACCTTGTCCTACATGCCATCTCAGCCTGTCATAAATGCCATGATACTACCTTGTTTCACATAACACGCCACTCTGTCTCACAAGCTATCTCACCATGTCCTATATGCCATGACATCTTGTCCCACATTCTATGGTACCCTGTCCAACATGCCACTTTGTGGTACATTCTATCCCACTCTGTACCACATTTCATCCAATCCTACCACATGCCATCCCACCTTTATCCCTAATTCCTACACCTACCAAACATTCTACCATCTTCCACCCCAACATTCTTTTCTCTAACTCCCATCCCATCACTTCTATCAACTTCTATCAACTCGACATGCCCATTCACCAACCATCCTCCTTCACCTGCCATCCTTTATTCATTTACCATCCTCCATTTACCTACCATCCTCTATTCCTAAACATGTCTCATTCACCTACTGTCCCCATTCACCTAGCATCCCCATTCACCTACCATCATCTATTTAACTACCTCAAGCCACCTTTTGCCATCCACTCATCTACCAAATATACTCTACTGTTAACCATTTACTATAAGCTCCACTCACTGCATTGAGCTTCCCCCCCCCCCCCCATCTTCCAGCCTTAACTTAAATCTGACACTTCCAATAAAACATGCTCAACTTTTCCCGTTATAAACCATATAGGGCTGTTCTATCTACCAAATAAGAATGCAAAATTCATTGCAGATTATCTTGTGAGTTCATAATAAATCTATCATTTTTCCACTCTACTCTAGCGAAACCTTATTGTTTTCCACTATATATTTCCAAGACACTTCATTATAAATTTCATTCAGTCGGCAGTTCTTTTTCAGCTTTTTTTCCATCCCAGAACAAATCCTTTTGCTGCTATTTAATTCTGGGATGCATTTGATCTCCTTTTAAATATGATTTTTAAAATAAAAATAATTGGAACTCCTTTCCTAGGGCAGCAATCTTTTGTTTTACAGTAGCTGAACAATGCATGAGGCCAGGCGTAGAATAGATATGGACGGACGGAGAGACGGACGGGCGGACGGCTGGACGGACGGGGGCCGGATGGACGGACGGACGGACGGACGACTGAACGGACGGAAGGCCAGACGGACGGCCAGACGGACGGTTAGACGGACGGACGGCCGAACAGCCGGACGGACCGACTGACGGACGGACGGACGAAAGTCCGGATGGACGGACGGACGAGCGGACGGACGGACGAGCGGCCGGCTGGACGGACGGACGAGCGGACGGACGGACGGACGGACGAGCGGCCGGCTGGACGGACGGACGAGCGGACGGACGGACGGACGGACGAGCGGCCGGCTGGACGGACGGACGAGCGGACGGACGGACGGACGGACGAGCGGCCGGCTGGACGGACGGGCGGACGGAAGGAAGGAAGGACGGACGGACGTATACAGATGGACCGGAAGAGAGGACGGACGAATGGGATGGACGAAAGAACGAACGGTGAAGATGCTATATCTTCTCTTCACCAATTTCGTTGGCAAGGGAATAAAAAGGTCTAGTTGATTATCAGCCAACTGTTTAATATTATAAAATTGTCAACAGAAAAAATATTAGTATCGTCTGCGAAAAGAACAAGTGAAGAACTTGATGATAGGGTGACTTATATCGTATACGTAAATGATAAAAAGGAGCTAACTTAAATTGATCTTGCGGAACACCACATGGAATGTAATGGGGATCAGAATGTATGTTATTGAAATACGTGAACTGTGTTCCATTAGACAAGTAGCTAGAAAACCAAGATAGACAGGTACCTCTTATTCTATAATGGGACAACTTATAAGCTAATATATAGTGATCAATTGTATCAAAGGCCTTCGATAAATCAAGAAAAATTCCATGGGATGTACGTTTTTATCAAGGGCACTATATAACTTATCAACTGCATCAGAAAGAGCTAATTCAGTGGACATGTTTTGACAAAAACCATATTGACCATATTTTCCTTGCAACTGCACCAGATACCTTTTAAATATGTGACTTCAACTAAGTTTATTATCAATCAGACTACCAAGAAATCTTGTTTGGCTAATAGATGAATTTTATTTTGACAGCAGTCGTCTGGTGCGGATGAAAAACTAGACATTTTGTTTGTTAGTATTTGATGTAGACTTTATTTGAATCATGCTGATCATCACTGGATTGATATCGTATCTGAACCAGAAAGGGGATTACTTATTTGTGTTCTGATTATTTGCTGGAAGTCTTTTTTGGATTTACTGTGAATTTATTGCTCAAAAATTGTAAAACGCATTCGTAGAGGGTTTTAATTTCCCAAACACAATAACACTAATATTTGCCACTAATACATAAATACATTAGCTGAAATAGATAAATAAATGTATATAATAATAAAGTCTTATACAGCGGATATTCTATTGCACTCAAGATTTAAAATTATAAAACACACTGAGAAACTGCCAAAAATACCAAAGAAGAATGAAAAAATTATTAAAAAAATTAATCAAAGTCCATTTAGCGTTGAAAACTTATGCGGGACTTTATGGGCGACCATTTCATACCTCTATATAGGACTTTTAACGTATACCTTTAACTGGAACATTGAGGCTTCAAAAAGACTAAGGTGAAAGATTACTATTCTTTAACCTTTTCGCGGGGCACTGTTCTCGATGCACTTAAACAAATATGTTGAAGGTTGCATTAAAGAGATATGATACAGTTCCTTGCTGAACATGTTTTCCTTGATGAATATCATGTATCATATTATTATTACAAGTGTTCTGAATTAAATCTGTAATTTGCAAAAAGAGTCCATTCATAGATACGAAATTGTTTGCTCTCCTTTTTTTTCTCAAAAATATTATGTTCCGTTATAATTAAAAGTTAAGATAATCAATATTTCATATTTGATATTAGCAATTCTGTTTTCCTTTACCGTAAATTAATCATAATATCATTACAAAAACATTACACAATTTCTCCCATGCCAAAACATTACCTTCACAAAAATATGAGCAAAATATCGCTCTATGCACACAATTTTAAATACTCAGACAATCCCGATAAAAGTATTTCTATTATCTGTCTATCACTTTATGTGGTCATGTCTCTGTTTCTCGACGATTCTTGATCTACTTAGGACCTAGAATTAAGTGATGAGCCGCTGCAAGATGGTTTTTACTGGAAATCTGGTGTTGAAAGGGAAACCATGGGAATGTACGCCTGGAGTAAATTAATAATTAGACGAGGACCAGATGGGAAAAAGGTCAGTATTTTCGGTATAAAAATTTTTCACTTTCATTCCTTAGTATTAAATAATGGAACTTTGTTACTCATTGATAGATGCCGTCTTAACAGTTAATATAAGATTGGAAAGCATCTTCCACAACTAAGCTGATATCTATGGTCGCAAAATTTTTGTTTTCGAATGAAACCTCTATTCAACCTCTATTGCTTATATCCGTTAGAAACGATATCACATCTCTAAACATGTATTCGATAAACGACATCTTCAATCTTAAAGAACGACTAAAATATATAAACAATTAATAAGAAAAATATTAATACAAGTTTCATTATATAGGATGATAATCGTGTAAAACAATTTGAATGATTAACCGCTAAGTTGACATGACCTATATTATATATATATATATATATATATATATATATATATATATATATATATATATATATATATATATATATATATATATATATATATATATATATATATATATATATATATATATATATATATATATATTATATACATATATATATATATATATATATATATCATATATCATATATATATATATTATATTCATATGTGTATGTATATATATGTATATATATATATATATATATTATATATATTTATATGTACATATGTATATAGGTATATGTATATATATATATTTATATATATATATATATATATATATATATATATATATATATATATATATATATATATATATATATATATATATATATATATATATATATATATATATATATATATATATATATATATATATATATATATATATATATATATATATATATATATATATATATATATATATATAAAATTTAATAGTTTAATGTTTGGTGTCATTTATGGTAGAAACGACTGACGTGTGAAGTCATAGCCTCTGATTCCTCACAGTATTTATGTATCCTATCATATTTTGTCCTGCAATTTTGTGGCTTAAAAACCATAGGATATGTCAAAAAAGTTGTAAAACTGAATATAGTAAAGATATTTATAGTATTTATTATTTGAATTATTTAAATAGTGAAACAAGTAAATAAACTGTCTTTAAAATCAATTAACAATTGTTAAGAATGTGAGGAAGATGACACTAACTCACCATAGAAGACTTACAGTAGCACACTAGTCATTTCTACACAGATAAGACAGAGCTTTAAACTTTACTATCTCCTTAACCTGTTAACGGAAACAGATTTTGGAAAGCTTTCATCACCATTTTGTTTCTGTTGAAGTGCTCTTTCATATAATATGGACATGTTTGAACATTAACTAGTCCTTTAAGATACTAAATGAGGACAGTGTTGCGACCTTGCTCATGACAGAACTTTCCACAGAGGATTGTTCAACAGCAGAAACTGATAAACTGATTTTCTTGCGAAAGTGTTTGCATCTATTAATGCGTTTTTTTAAGCTTTTGTCATTTTTTTCAATTGATGTGACATGTCTACAATATTCTTATTGCCACTTTATTTGTGAAGTTTGCAGTTATGCTCATCGACACACAAGGCTTCTTCGATGGTAACACAAGTGCAGAGAACGAGGCGAAACTCTTTGCTTTCAGCACTTTGCTGAGTTCTGTTCAGGTAAGTACTTTCTATTAAACAATTTGGCAACAATGAGATCCACCTTAACTGTAATGTATATTCTATGACTAGATCAAGCTTTCTTAAAAGATTAGTTCAGGGGTCAAGCAAGTCCATCTTACATAAAAGAGGAAACAAAGAAGGACACAAAAAAGAAACAAAATTGTGAAGAAAGTGTTCAAAAATCGTATTCCCTTAAGGAGTTATTTAAGTGTAAAGTTTGGTATCATTTGTGTACAAACGACTGAAATCAGACTAGTTGTGATGTCATAGCCTCAGATTTCTCAAAGTCTTTATATATTATATGATATTTTGTCCTGCATTTCTGTGGCTTAAAAATCATGGAATGTGTCAAAAAAGTAGAAAAAATGAATCTAGGAAGGGCATTTATAATATACCACTTGGAAAAAGTTGCAGGATAAATAATTTAAAAAGTGAAAACATTTAATACAATTTATTTAAAATACATAACGAATTTGAGAAATCTGAGGCTGTGACGTTACAACTAGTCTGATTTCAGTCGTTTCTACAGAAATGATATCAACCTTTAAACTTGAATATCTCCTTAACGGAAAAATATTTTTGAATGCTTTCTTGACCATTTTGTTTCTTTTGAAGTCCTGTTTTATATAAGATGGACTTGCTTGACCACTGAACTAATCCTTTATCAATCTTAATAACTACCATATTTAAAGCTCTTTGTTTTCCAAGGGGAAATACGTTGTTTTTATTAATTTTGAATCAGCTTTTGACAATCTTGACAGGAATATATTATTTTATTAACTTATTGTAATTGGTATGAAAGGTCGCTGTTTAAAGATATTTTTTGAAATGTATAGAAATGTTAGATCAAGAGTAAAATGTAATAGGAAATTGACACCCGCATTTGCTTGTAGTACAGGTGTTAGTTTTTTTTCGTTATACCTAAATGATTTAGAAGATGATGTAACTGCACACACCCTTTCATTAGCATAAATGATAAGCAGCTGTGTTGTTTTTTGTACGCAGATGAACTTGTAATCTTCTCGTACAACGTTTTTTCATTGCAAAAACTTTAAATGAATTTAAATGGTATTGTATCTTAAATAAACTTAAAGTAAATAAGCATAATAGTATTATTGTGGTTTTCAGAAGAGGATGTTACTTTGTCAGACACAAGAAATAGTATATTTAAGATACTAAAATGGCAGTTTTAATTCTTATAATTATTTGGGTGTAGTGTTTACGCCTAAAAGAGTATGGCAATCTACACAAAATAACATGGTTCATCTGCAAGGAAAGCTATGTTTGCTGTTAAAAGTACTCTTACGAATTTACAATCACTTCCGGTTGGTAATATGCTGCAATTTTTTTATTCTAAATTCTTCCAATCTTGACCTATGGAGCATATATTTGGAATTCTGAACCCCGTGAAAGTATTATATTGGCTTAGTTTCAATTTCACAAAAATATTTTAGACCTTCATTTCCGATCAAAAAAATATATAGTATTAGGTGAGCTTGGTAGACCACCAATAAATTATTTCACTATTATAAAAATGGTGTCGTGTTGGTTGAAATTAATAACACATGATAACAATAGATTTACTAAGATGTGTGTTGCTGAACAATTTGTCTTTGCGGATAATCACTCTATCATTCTTGGGGTTTAAATATAAAACAATTTTTTTTTAATACGGGCTTTGCCCATGTTCAGTACAACGAAGGTGTGAGCAATATACAGTTGTTTTTCAATAAATTCAAAGAACGTTTGCAGGACAAGGACAGACAGGATTGGATAAGTTTAATCTATGATATGGACTATCTGCGCAATATAAATTAGTCAAAAAGATAAGTTTGTTGAATCCTTCGTTATTAATCTAATAATTTCAATTCAAGAAAGTTTTTGGATTTCGTTGTGGTTAAATCATAGGTCGTTTGAGTAGAATGGATTTTGAGGAAAGGACTTGCATTTTCTTTTAGTTTGCTCTTTTTATTCAGATTTACGTGCAAAATATATTCCTTATTATTTCACATCATACCCTGATAAGCATAAACTTTGTTCGCTCGTAAATAACATTTAAAAAGAAGTATGTCGTTTACATTATAAACTCATCAGATCTGCTTTAGATTCAAGAGCCTCTGGTAAATGAACTTTCTCTTTCTATACCTATATTTAGTTTTTGCTTATTTAGAACAACACGGTTTCTTGTTATAATAAATAATGTTTCCTGAAGTTAAATGTTAGATGTTATTTTGCATTATTGTTGTTTTGTGAAGGCGCCAAATAGCCTTAAACACAATAAACTGAATGGAATTCTAAATTGAATAAAACAAATTAAACACAATTTCTAATTTCAATACGCATTAAAAAAACAGTCGATCATTTAAGCAACTTTATTTTACTTTTTCATAGTGTATATCTTCAATAACTCTAATAACATTTAGAGTTATCTTACTTACCCACATGTTGCGGTTCGTTTGATAATAAACCTGTGGCAAATATTGGACCATTTTGGCCAAAAATAAATTAACCCAGTTACCGAATAATTGTAGGCCTACCTGAAATTATGAAAAGAAATAAGACGCATCTAGATTGAGGAAATATGTCAAAATATATTTATTCAAGAAGATTTGTATAAAATTGTGGTGAAAATGGTAATTGTAACGCTTGTAAGCACTATGAGTAGTAGAATGCGTATCGTATTAACAAAGCAATATGTTTTTCATGGAAAATAAATATACGTATAAATTAATGCAATTAAAATAAATAATAAGTGAACGTCAATTTTGTTTTTAATCTAATAATTTCCATGCTTACAAAGTTATTTTACTCAGGAGCCATTATTAATTTCAAACTTGCTCATAGATAAGACTTAATGCAATTTACATTTCACAACTTTATATGCAAAACACTGGTATGCTTTGGGATGTCATGTAAAGCTCAACTAAGTTTATAAGCATTCTGAACAAGATTGTTTTCATAAAAAAAATCTAGTTGCTTCATTTTTGAAACTTTTGTCAAAATTGCCATTGAATTGTTTTGCTTTCAAATATACTGGCCACGAAAATCTAAATATGTACACTATAGGTCAAGAATATTAGGAAAGTTTAGATCATGATTTAAACAATCGGAAAATGATCTATGTTTCAGAAAATGGTATATTCTAATTCAGAGAGTCTCTGTCGTACCCACCCCAGCCCAACCCCTGCCCTCCCCCTCCTTCCCCACCATTATCCCTTATGGAGCATGTCCTACATTACTACCACTTTCTTTGGACAAACAGGTTGTTGATTGTGTTTTGCATTCACTGGATCAATTACAAAGTACACTCATTTCCCAATAATCTGTTTTAGTTAAACTCATCATGATTACCAAAATGCTTTTGTGTGTTTTTGATATTCATTTGTAAAGCTTACGTATTTCAGAAAATTTAAAACTGCTTTTAAAGAAGCGATAACAAAGTTTTCCCTGCATATTTAACGTACTGTGCGGTACATTTTGTGAGTGGGTAGAGTCGATCAAATGAAGCACGTTTGCATCGTTTACAGCGAGTGGTAGCCAGCAGTGTGTGAGCGAATATACGACATTTAAAACGATGTACAATTGCAGCTTCTATATCTGTTAGATTTATAAACTTTTTAAAGAAAATGTTATTTTGACTCATATATTTGTTCGATCCCTTGCATTAAGGTGATATTGATGAGTAGTCGTCTACATTAGTTTTTTAATATTTTTTGAGAACCTTATCGAAACAATGATTTACCAATATAATCAATTGACCTCACTAAGTACGGAAATAGGCCACACCCACCCTACCAACGCGGTAACTAGGTAGGGAAAACGAACCTCAAATCTGCAATCATGCATGGCCAATGCACTGACATTTAAAAGTTCGTATTGTCTGCCGCAAGCTTTGATCCATTTATGGCACTTCTCCGGATCGTTAGAGTTTTTAGCAAAAGGAATAAACAAACTTCCGTTTGCTAACCGTTCTGGGTAAGATGAATTGGATTTACAAAGCCCGTAGCGGGCTCGCAAGCGCAATTTTTGTTCACTATTTTGTCAACACTGTCTCTGTGAGTTTTTTGCGGTATATTGCATTGACTGTGAGAGCGCGCGCCGCTAGCCAGCTGTACCAGTACTGCGTAGATTTTTTGTCCCACGTAGTTACGCGGATTTTGTTGCAAGGCAATTTCATGCGGTGATTGATTGAAAAAGCTTTCAACCACCTAATTTAGAGAGATTAGCTGCTGATATAGTATGTGCAACAACTATACATCACGCTATGAAACCTTTTTTTTTTTGGAGGGTGAGGGGAGGGGGATTTGGCTCCATGCTCTGTCAGCTTGTGGAAGTCTTTATGACTACCTCAGCACGTGGATTGATCTATTATGGAAATTTGTTTTTCTGTCATGAGATTACCTAATTATATGTTCAGAGGATATGATATGTTTAAACGAAAACTATTGTACTATGAAATGGGTTTATAAATCAAGATTCATAAGACTGGTATTGACTAAAAATCAATTTCAAGAGGAGTAATAGTGAAATAGGTTTCCGCTTAGTACAACGAAAGTTTCGTTAACATTACAAAATTTCGAATAACCGATCTTTTTATTTACAAAATTACTGGTTTATTACCATTGTAATATTTTTATTAGTAAGTTATTATGTATGGCTAGATAACAAAAAATCAACAATTATTATTCACAATAACTAAAAGAGAATTTTCCGACATTTTGGTAATGATATCTCCTTTGAGTGTTTCATTACACCTTCAAGTATCAGGGATCCTGACCAATCTATTGTTTGTAATGATTATTGACAATAGTACGAAGTAGTGGGCCAAAATTTTGTGAAATCCGTGCCCATGGAGGGAAATGCATAGAAGTCCAACAACAGTAGTATTGTTGTAACTCAAACAGTTATATGAAGATCATGCAATGGTCACCACAAACTTAATTAGAAAGTACAAAGTGGAACAGTAATATCAATACCTGAAGTCCCAGGTTAACCTCGTGTTAAGGCAACCACAACATCACTGCAATATTCAGGTATTATATCTTGATTGTAGATTGCTCTTGCATCCCGGTATCTTAACAGGTTCATTACTCTTGTTGTCGTGTACAGGTATACAACGTGAAGGGGTCTCTTAGCGCAGACAAACTTCACTTTTTTCAACATTTCATCGAATACGGAAAATGAAAGCAATCTCAACATTTAAGTGAGGGTTCGCAACCATTACAGGTAAGGGTTAAAGTTAAGATGATGGCGCCAGTGAAACGAGTTTAAACTCGTATTTGGCGTGTTAGCTACATAACTTAAAATAAAACTTAATTAGATGATCAACAAAATAAAAGTATACGTTTTACCACGCAGATAGACCATAATACGAACTTAAGATTTGCTTATTTGAATATAATTACAGGCAGTGGTATAAATTATTGCCTCTTTATTTTAGTTGGTGATTTTTCCTTAAGTGTGCACATACTCTGCCAGGGCAATATTTATTTGGCAAGTGTTCTATTATTAGTAAAAGATTGGATAAGTGATAATATCTCTCCGTTTGAATTTTGATGGGTTTATTGTGTAGCTGCACCTTGAAGATATGTAGTGGCTCAGTGGTTAAAGAGTCCCGCCGCAAGCGCTGCATTGTATCCTTGAGCTTGACACTTCACTCTTGCTCCAGTCCAATCAGCTGTAATAATTGAGTTCCAGCACTGCTGGGGAGTTAACTTGTGATGAACTGCCGTCCCATCTAAGGAGAGTCATGTACTCTCCTCCGCTTGCGCCATGGAAACCGGGAATAAACACCGGCCCTATGAGAGTAATGCTTGGATTTATTTAGTTATTGTGTAAACTAAAGCTGATCAAGTGAATTTTTCTATTTAATCTTGTTTTTACAGAATCTTACTTTTGTTGTCAGAGATTGGGGACATGATGATGAGTATCCTTTCGGTAGAACAGGAGGAATGGAATATTTCAACAAAGAGTTTTTTGTAAGTAGGGCTTACATTGTCTTTGCATATTTGTAAATTTACATTCCATTGCAAACCCTGCCCATACACGAACAATATATGTTCTTCAAATGTGTATCTACCACTTTTTAATTATTTGCCTTTTGCGAGACCAACGGTAGTTTGAAATATGTTAAACTGATAAAATGATGGTGAACATTATTATAAGAGTTACTTTTTGTCCTGACGACAGTTCTATCATTGTGGATTCCATGCTGTAAGTCTGTTATGTAAAGGTAAGAAATATATCAAAACTTAACAGAGGGTGAAGGGTATATCTCATTTGAAATTTTGACCAATCAAAAAAATTGATTCAAATTTTAAACAATGTATCCATATGACGATTTTGCCTCTTTAAGGAGCGTCTGTTTGGCTTATTTGCTCTATTCATTAAAAGATTCACTAGCATTGATTTAGGAATCCAAAGAGATAATGAAATAGAACATAAATTTTAAATTAAAATGAACAAGTCTACGTACCCGGATTACCGAATGCGGTATCAAATATTCGTAACTTATGTTAAACATTTTAGGCGTATATCAATTCACATTAAATTACTCTGTGGTATGTTCTGAATTGTCATAGGATTTTAAAGTAAGCGCTTAATATAATTCAAATATAATCGGAAACTGCAATTCGCTCTTATCTTACAGTTACAATCACGTCCAGAAGATCACGTTCATATGAGAACTGCAATTGGAAAAAGCTTTCAAAGCACGACTTGCTATTTGCTACCTCATCCCGGTCGTGATACAATGAGAAAAAGATTTAACGGCAGCACTGAAAGTAGGACATTTCTACATCTTTGTTTAAATATACATTTCCCTTCATTCTAACCAGTGGAAAATACTAGACTGTATGCTGACATGAACAGTAAACGTAGAGTATATAGTAATATGACTTTATTGTTAAACTTGACATGGATTATCCTGGTAAGAATGACCAGGATTTCCTAGGTGAATCATTGCCCTCTGTCTTGTTTAAGTTTTAACATTTTAGAGTGTACCCAACCCCGCAGAAACTTTTCGAAATCTTGAATTGTAAGACACTTGATTAATCCCCATATATAGTATTGACGTTCTTCTTCTGAGTTACAAACACGCTTTAGAAATCAAAAGTAATTGATGAGACTGTGAGTTGACAATGCATCTGGTATAAATACCTGTTTTTTAACTGTCAGTTAGAATATTTTTTCGATATTAAATTTGATTTCATTACAAACCTACAGTCTCTATGGTTTAAGGAAAGAAAATAATTTAATTCTCCACACAGGGGAAAGATATCATTTTGAAGAGAGTCTATTTGAAAATCTTTTGTATAAATGAAGGGTATCACTACCTCCGGATTTAGGTTTATTATTTGTGTATTTCATTGCCCAAAAGGTGTAAGAATTCGTGTAACCACCGATGTGTTGTGCAATGTTCTTAAACAAATTTGTGGATTGGATATGCAATGCTTTATTATGGGTGATTTCAATTTCAACTCCTAAATATTGATAACAATTCTCATCTTAAGAAATTCAGTAGCTTCGTTTTACTCTTTTCATCCTCTGCATTGTTATCACACCAGAAATACGAGCTCGTAAATTTCATTTGCTTGATAATCTTAACTAATTGTTCAATTCATTTGATTCTGTCCGGTATTGTAATTTCCGACATCTCGGATCACTCGTGCAAACTAGAATAGATATGAAAGACAAACTGTATACCCAAAATTGTATACAGAATACTATTTGTTGAGAAAAACAGGTGAACATAGATCTATTTAAGTCCTATTTAGAAAAAAACCCGAAAATCATCGGAGAGCGTTATTCGTGTTAATGATGCAGTTAGTGATTGTTAGTGTTATCTTGAAAAATTCCTACAATATTTCATTTCCCTTTCCTTCTAGAATCAGCGTAATGTGTCACGTAAAGGGTGGGGAACTAAAAATATTTTAACTTATATTAAACCAAGAATAAGCTTTTCAAGAAGTATGTTAAAAATCGCAAACAAAATAATTTTAATGATCATAAAGTTTTTCGTAATATGTTAAATCATGTTATTAGGAAATTGTAATGCTAATTGGCTAATGGTACGTTTTAGACTTGTCAAAGGCCATTGAATGATATTTTTTACCCACACTTAATAATTATGGGGTGGGTCAAAGGGCATCCCGAATTAACAAACCGATTTGTTTTCGTCGGCATTAGAAAGCTCATACGTAAGGTAGAGTATACTTTAGAAGTTGGCTTATCTGGTAAAACAACATATTGACCATCACATATAATAACTTGATTGTTAATTATTAATAAATAATCAAAACAAATTTCTCCAGAATTTAGAGAAAAAAATATGGCAATACAAATATGAGGTGGTACTTAGAGAGGATACTGGGATCCTGGTTTTTTTTTTTTCAACTTGGAGATAAATAAGCAATTTTTAACCTTTCTGGAACCTTACCCTGTCAAAAACAAATTTCTCCCGCATGAATTTTTCAAAACAATTAAGTTAATAGAATTCAATTTTTAACATGGATGATCATAATTCAGATGGAATTCAAGTGCGGAGTACCCAATTGATCTATCAGGGCCCTTTCTCTTTATAATCTATAAACAAACGACCTCCGTTGATCGTCCGATAAACTCTATATGATTCTATAAGTAGACGATACCAATCTCGTTTTATTCTGGAAAATAGCCAACTAACATTTGCACTGTAGTTCAAGATAAATAGTATTAAAAAAAAAAAAGAAGAAACAAAAAAAATATTCCGGGGTGGGGTTGGAGATGGGGAATCAGGTTGTTTGAGGTGTTGTTTCTCTTTTGTATAAGCATCCATTTCGATATACTAATTCTTGTTTCTATATTTTTTGGCAATTTTTTAAGTCTATAGTTTTGGGAGCTTAATATTTAAGAAGTTTTCTAAAAACGGTGTAAAACTTTAAAATGGATTTCTAAAATCCATTTCAATTGTTCACCTTTGCAAACAAAGCTTAAGATTTATGCAAAGTGAGCTAACTGTGTAGTAAAAGATAATATAGAGACTGGTCATATATTCATTGTCATAAAAAATGTTATAACAGAAGACAAAAACAAAAGAAAACACTCACTGATGTTTGACTTGTATTGTTAATTTTAATATTTGGATGAATACAATCAACAACACTCGTGATTATCACAAAGAGACGTTGATTGACATACCAATCATTAAGCATGAACTGTAAATTTCGAATCAAATAATCACCTAAACAGCTCCTCTCGTATTAATCACGAAAAGAGTTGGATCGACATACCATCTATAGAAACAAATTTCAAATTTACACATCATCTAAGCAGCTACTTTCGTGATTATCTCGAAAAGAACAGGATTTACATACCACCCATAAACTGTGAACTTTAATGTACGTGATCATCAAACAGCTCCTTTCGTGAAAATTGCGAAAAGAGCTGGATGACCATACAAATCCTAAACTGCTGATTTCAAAAAAATATTAATCGAAACAGCTCCAGTGATAATCATGAACAGAGTTGGATCGACATATCAACCAAAATCGGCTAATTTCTAATTAAAACATCACCAAGTCATCTCGCGATAATCACGTTAAAATAAAAAATTCTGCAGTCTCCTATACCGTCCTTTTTATCAACGGTCTTTATTTTCTGCAATTTACATCAACGTGTATTGATTAACTAGCACTTTTAGAAATATTCTAAATGTGAAATGAATTGGTTTCAAATAAAGTCAAGAAATGAAAACTTAGGTAAGGCATACCGGTATTGAGAAATTTCTGCGTTTTATACTGTTATAAGGCGTTTCGTGTCAGGAATTCACTATGCAGATTTGATATACAGGAGCTATCACAGATTCATGCAAAATAATTTTAAACATCAGCTATGATATTTAAAAAAATGTATAAGATAGCAAGCAGACCGGAATCATTATATCATTTTCAAATCAATCAATATGAAAGATATAGTCCTAACTTGATTTTCACCATTTGTTCTTCTCTGCAGTGTTACATCCTGAGTTTCTAGAACAGTTGTTGAATTTTATTAAAGACATGCTCTCTTTTGAAAATCTTCCGAAGAAAAGTCACGAGGGTGCAATACATACACCCTTTAGTCTTTTACGGTACCTGGTGGTAAGATATGAAATGCTTACTTTGTTTTAAAATTTAGAGAAAAATAAAATGTGTTTGGAATTATACTATTTCGAATGGTGTAGACGTATACACTATCCCGCAAAAGCAAGTAATTTGTATTATCCCCTCATTAAAATACATGAATTTTGCTTGTCACTGCATGAGTGTCTAGAGAAATGTTGTTAACAAATTTACAGAGGACGTCATATAGATGGATAGTTTTATGTTAATCAGAATTTATTATATTTGTGCCATTTTTGACTTTCAGAGTATAGCCGTAATTCTTTCGGAAGACACTCAGGACCTAGCTTTGGCACTATATTCGGTTAGTAGCATGGTTTAACTTCAGTAATTGTTCTCTCATCGTCGTCATCGTCATCATTACATCGCCATCGTCACCGCCCAAGCTTCCACCGCCGCCACCTCCGCCGCCGCCGCCACCACCTCCACTGCCGCCACCACCTCCACTGCCGCCTCCGCCGCCACCACCACCACCACACCCACCACCACACCCACCACCGCACCCACTACCACACCCACCACCACACCCACCACCACACCAACCACCACCACACCCACCACCACACCCACCACCACTCCCACCACCACTCCCACCACCACACCCACCACCACCGTAACTCCCACCACCACTCCCACCACTACCGCCCACCACCACTCCCACCACCACTCCCACCACCCCCCACCACCACCACCAACAAGAACACCACTACAACCACCAACACCACCATCATCATTATCATCATCATCATCATCATCATCATCATCATCATCATCATCATCATCATCATCATCATCATCATCATCATCATCATCATCATCATCATCAGCATCATCATCATCATCATCATCAAATAACTGATTTATGATGCTATGATGTGCCTCTTTCCCCATCGATAAGATCCTACCTGACTGAGAAATGCTATATAGGCATTAAACCTGAACGTTCTTAGAAATACATCATGAACACTTCTTCCCGTTTCATTAGGGTATGGAAGCAGGGTTTCTTACAAAAGTAGTTGCATCAGAACAACAGAAATATGTTTGTGCCATCAGTGGATTTGTAAGTATAAATTTTACAATGTATGTAGAGATGAAGCAAAATGGAAATTGAATTAATCAGTTGATTATAGAGACATTATATTGTACACTGTCTACAGGTGTAACTTGACTTCGAGCCTAGTGCGGGGAGGAGGGGGAGGACATGTAAGTCAAATTTTCCCGACGAAAATTTGCATTTGTTTGCATCTTATTAAAAAAGATATACATGTGTGTATACAATCATTAAATAAAGAACAATTGGGCACAGATCACCACCCACCAATGAGGTCGAATTTAAGTGTCAAACGTGGTACTGCGTAACATCGTGTGCCCGCTTACGGGCCCCTGGCGAGGACTATAGGGCGAAGCCTTGGTTGTCGTCCAGGGTCGAAGCCCCCGGAAGCTCCGAAGATTTCTTGTTTTTGATGATCCAAAATGGCTCAAAATCAACACAAAATTCGATAATTTGATTGATGACAATTTTTATTATAATAATAAAATCTGCTCAGATAATCATTTCAGTTACCATTTCTAAATAGGCAGAGGGAAAATTGTTTCTGCAAATTGAGTAAATTCGGGCAATATTCTAGGGCTCATAGACGAAGCCTTGCAATTTGTTTAGGTTTAGGGGCGAAACCCCGGAAGCTTTGAAAATTTCGTGATTTCTATTCCCCACAATCGTTTAAATTCAACACAAATTTCCCAAATGTAAGTGACGAAAAGAAGAAAATTTCATATTTGTTTAAATAATTCGGGGGGTTGAAGGGCTTCATGGGTAAAGCCTTGGAAGCAGCGGCGTAGGAAATTATTTGATATTGCGGGCCAGATTTTATCATTTGCCAAAACGTATGAGTCTCTCAGCACGGTCCAAAAACTATTTGTGGGTGGGGAAGGGGGGGGGGGCAGTGAATTTTTAAAGGAAATTTCACTAAGCGACCACAATCACCCCTAGGGCAGCTGATGCGAGGCGCGAAGGAACATGTAAATCTGAGCACCTTCAAAACTGAAGGAGATTATAATTCTGACATAACATGCATAAACTTGATTTCATATGTGTTTAAAAAAAATATTCTACGACTGTATGGGAGCAGCCATTTTGTTAAATCCTGGTCACCCAATGCTAGACGACCAAATGGTCACCCAGTTAGTATCTTAACAAATTCACTGGGAAGGGGGAGGAGGGGGTGGTCGTTAAATTTTTGGAAATATTGGTAAAATATGGCACCATTTCCCAAAAGTTGAGGAAAATTTCCCGTAAATGAAAAAAATTCCCCCAAAATTGAAGAAAAATTAATTAATGGAACAAAATTTAAAGAAAATTTTACCAAAATGAAAACAAATTGAAGCAAATTTAACGAAAATGAAGGATATTTTACGAAAATTGAAGGAAAATGAAAAAAATCGCACAAGATTGAAGCAAATTTTACGAAAACGAAGAAAATTAAAAAAAAAATAAAAAAATTGAAGACAATATCCCGAAAATGAAGGTAATTTCCCAAAATATTTAAGGAAAATGAAGAAAATTGCACGAATTGAAATTTTAGCAGATTTCACGAAAATGAAGCAAATTGCACAAAATTTGAAGCAAAAAATTCACAAAAATGAAGGAAATTGCAGAAAAATTGAAGCATATTTCCCGACAATGAAAGTAATTTGAGCATATTTCACAAAAATGAAAAACAACTTGCAAAATTGAAGAAACTTCGAGAAAATTAAAAAAATTGCACGAACATTGAAGCAGATTTCACGGAAATGAAGAAATGTTTTTACGAATATTGAAGGAATTTTTCTGGAAATTGAAGTGGATAATGGATAATCTCCCAAAAATGAAAGAAATTGCACAAAAATTGAAACAAACTTCACGAAAATGAAGAAAATTTTACGTAAAGTGAAGGAAATTTCCCGAAAAATGAGAGAAATTTCTCGTAAATTGAAGAAAATGAATGAAATTGGACGAAAATTGAAGCAAATTTTTCAAAGATTATGCCATGAAATCTGACTAAGCTCATCAAAATAAATTAGTTATAACCTTCCAGGAAATTTTTGTTGGAGGCCTTAGCACCCTGGCCCACGGCTCCTACTCCCTCGTTTGGAAACTTGGGTTCAGGGGCGTAGCCCCGGAAGCTCTGAAGATTTCGTGATTATGATGCCTCACAATGGTTTATAATCAGCACAACTTTCCAAAATGTTAGTGATGAAAAGAAGACAATTTCAGATCATATTCTTAATATCTACTTGGATAAAAATTACCATTTTGAAACAAGCAGAGGAGAAATTTGCCCTAAAAATAGAAAAAAATTGGTCATAATTGTGGACTCATGGGCGAAGCCTCGGAAGTGGTCCAGGGGCAAGGCTCCGGAGGCTCTAAAGATTTTTATGTTTTTGATGTGCACAAAATGTTTTACAATCAAAACGAAGCTCCAAAATGTATATGAAAAAAATCTACTCAGAGAACTGTATAAGCATTTCGGCTACCATTTCTAAACAGGCGTAGGATAATAAGAAAAGTTTCTTTAAAATTGACAAAACTCGATCAAAATTGTGGGGCTCAAGGGCGAAGTATTCGTCTAAAGTGTTTTTTTTTTGCCTTAAAGTGGCTTAAAATCAACACAATAAAACGAAATGTAATTGATGAAAAGGAGAAAAGATCAAATTTTAATGTCAAAATCTACTCATTAGGTTACTATTGATACTGTCAGGCAGAAGAGAAATTTCCCATAAAAATTCGTCCACAATATTGTTGGGTTCATGGATGCAGCTCTGATAGGGACCAAGGGGCGAATCTCCTGGAAGATTGATAGTTTTTGATGCCCAAAAACTAACAAATGGCTCTTGACTTTAAACGTGTGTGGGCGGGCATCTTTCCTATATACGTCTCCTGCAGTTGCCCAACCCGACTATTCCAATCAGCATCATGGCAAGTCCAGTGGAGATGATTCTGATATCTAGACGATTCAGGCATGATTGAGATGTATTTCTAATTCAAACATGTTAAACAGAGCATACAATCATCCAACATTTTAAATCTCTGCCCGACTAAGTGCCCAAGTATGATGTTATCAGCATGATGCCGAGTCAGAAGGACATGATTCTGATAAAACGATTCGGGCATGATTGAGATGCATCTCCGATTTGAACAGTTCATCTGACATTTTACATCTCTGCCAGACTAGTGCCCAAGTATGATGTCATCAGCAGCATGTGCTTAGTCGGCGGTCGAGAGAATATGATTCGGATATCTTGCTTAGTTGGATATGACTGAGATATACTCTGATACCAGGATACAAGTGCACCCGTCATTCTACATTTCTGCACGACTAAGATCGGTATCCGGCCAACGAAGGAGTTGTGTGTGTGAGAGGGGAGGGAGGATGGGGAATAAGGTTGCAAAAATATGATTTTATCCCAAAAAATCACAAATGTTTTTTGTATTTCGCGAAGAAAAAAAAACCTAAAGGTATAACCATATTAATTTTCCTACAATTTGATTTCAATACTAGGCCGCTTTTTTGCCTGACGAAAGTTGGAATTGCCCGACTAAAACATTTTTTTAAGGGGGTGTCGCAGCCCCCTCCCCTTAAGTTTCGTCCCTGATCTGTCTATATAAGGAGTGCAGTAGTGTAGTGGTTAAAGAGTCATGCTCGTTTGCGAAAGGCGATTCCCGCCGCGAGCGTTGCATTGTATCCTTGAGCAGGGCACTTTACTCTGCTTGTTCCTGTCTACTCAGTTGTAAAATGAGTACCAACATTGCTGGGGAGTTCGCTTGCGATGGAATGGTGTCCCGTCCAGGGGGAGTTATGTGCTCTCGTCTGCTTACGCCAATGACACCGGGGATAAGCATATGTTCCTAATAGCTCGGATGGATTAAATGTTAAGTAACACTGTCTATATATTGTTAAATGTTACATGCCAGTCTTTGTTTCATTCATTTGTACACCGATCAAGCCACTTTTCCGTCAGTAAGTTAATTCCTTACTTCCTCTTCGGCAGTGGTGTAATCAATGTATTTTAGATCGCATTTAATCAGATTGTTCCATGTGTTTGTCATCCTGGCAACAATCTTAAGATATACCAATGGACATTGGTAGGATTTGGCGGTTGCAAGGTGGCATTTGTCCCTCACTTCTTTCAATATCTATATCTTATATCTGGTGATGTTTTTGTATTTCAAGATGATTGTATGATTTTACCCCCACCGCCCCCACACTCCCTAACACACACACATACACACACCCACACACTCACACCACACACACACACAACTACGTGCAAAGCGTGAAAAGAGAAGCCTTAGTAAAAAACCCACAAAGTGAGATCATCACTTTCCCGAATACGTTTTGGGAAAACTTACTATGGGGTCTCTGTCTAAACAAGACTGATCATTCAAATTAAAACAATCGTCAATGGTTCAGCAGAAAATTTGATATTTTCAAAGTCAAACCACGTCCATATAGTCCTGCCGCGTGGCAAGCCGTTTAACTTTTTATTCCAGAATTAGAGATATCTCTAAATAATTTAAGATATTTACAAAAGAATTCAAGATTATTTGAAGATATTTAAAGATATCTTTAAATATTTAGAGATATCTCTAATTATTTTCAGATTTCTTTAGTTATTTAGAGATATCTTAAATTAGTTATAATTATTTTAAAACATCTTTAATTTTAATCAAGAAAACTGAAATACTATTCAGGATATCTGTAATTTTATTCAAGATATCTTTAATTCTTTTAAAATAAATCTCAATTCTTAAGTTTTTAAAGATATCTTAAAAAAAATTTAAGCCCTCTTTCAGTTATTTCTCTGCCATATGCGTTCAACATAAGTCGAGGCACTCCTAAAATCATGGGATGGTGATGATGATGATGGTGGTGGTGGTGGTGGTGGTGGTGGTAATAGTGGTGGTGGTGGTAGTGGTGGTGGTGATGATGATGGTGATGGTGGTGGTGGTGATGATGATGGTGGTGGTGATGATGATGATGATGGTGATGATGATGGTGATGATGATGATGATGATGATGATGATGATGATGATGATGATGATGATGTGATGATATTGATGATGATGATGATGATGATGATGATGATGATGATGATGATGATGATGATGATGATGATGATGATGATGATGATGATGATCGTGATGATGATAATCATGATCGTGATGATGATGATGATGATCATGATCATCATCATGTCTCGATGTAATTTTTCTCGCTCCCAAAATTTGCAACTGCTGTCTACTTTACAACGTGGCTTATTGTCAAGATATTGTGTTACATACATGATTCATTCAGAAGATGAATGTTTGGACAGAAATTTGGATATAATATGTCTTTGGCTAATGTTACAAAAGAGGAAAAAACTTATATAATGTTTATCATTTTAGGTTAACGGTAATAACTATGATGTTAGCAAACCAGAGCTAATGGCGGAACACAAACGTCTGAAAAAAGAGGCAATGGAGAATTTGACCATGGAACTTATGAAAAAGGGTAAAATTGAAAGTTTGAAAAATATGCAGGAAGTTCAAAAAGCCATGTTACAGGAAATCGAACAATCATTTCACAAATGTATTTTTAAGAAATGGAAACTCACGAGGAAGCGATCGACAGAAGAAGTGAAAGCTGGGGAACGTAGAAGGTCCACAATGTTAGAAGAGGAAGCTGTTAAACATACCAGGCAGGAAAAGTTAGATGAGGGAGCTGTGCAACGTAGAAGGTTCCAAATGTTAGAAAAGAAAGCAGTGGAACGTACAAGGTGCAAAATGTTAGAAGAGGAAGCTGCGGGACGTAGAAGGTCCAGAATGTTAGAAGAGGAAGCTGTTAAACATAGCAGGCAGGAAAAGTTAGAAGAGGAAGCTTGGCAACGTAGAATGTTCAAAAGTTTAGACGAGGAAGATGTTAAACGAGCCAAACAGAAACTTTTACAAGAGGAAGCTGCGCAACGAAGAAGGTTCAAACTATTAGAAGAGGAAGATGTGAAACGAACCAGGCAGAAAATCTTAGAAGAGGAAGCTGCGGAACGTAGAAGGTTCAACATTTTAGAAGAGAAAGCTTCGCTACGTAGAGGGTTCAAAATGTTAGAAGAGGAAGCTATGGAACGTAGAAACTTCAGAACTTTAGAAGAGGAAGCTGTGCCACATAGAAGGATTACAATGTTAGAAGAGGAAGCTGCGCAATGTAGAAGGTTTAATATATTAGAAGAGGAAGTTGTGAAACGAACCAGGCAGATAATATTCGAAGAAGAAACTGCGCACCGTAGAAGATTTGAAATGTTAGAAGAGGAAGCTGTAAAACGAACCAGGCAGATGATATTAGAAGAAGAAGCTGCGCACAGTAGAAGGTTCAAAATGTTAGAAGAGGAAGCTGTGAAACGAACCAGGCAGAAAATATTTCAAGAAAAAGCTGCGCAACGTAAAAGGTTTGAAATGTTAGAAGAAGAAGATGTGAAACGAACCAGGCAGAAAATGTTGGAAGAGGAAGCTACGGAACGTAGAAGGTTCAAAATGTTAGAAGAGGAAGCTTCTGAACGTGAAATGTGGTATGCGAATGAAGAATTGGAAGTAGAGGAACAATTAGATTATGCTCTTATACGCGAAATGCATGAGAGAATGATGATAGATATAAATAAAGGTATGCTTGGAAGAATTTGGGACGGTTTAGCTGGTGTTGGTTCCTGGTTGTTTGGAAAGTAGTTATTTCCTAGCGCCTTAAATGTGTCTTCACAAAGCCATCATTAGTTATAATTGAAATAAATGATGTTATAGTACTTATAAAATTACAATAAAGATCAGTTTAAATGTATTTAACTATCCAAATTACCCATCGGTTTTGTCGTATCAACGAAGTTGGTTGGGAGAAAACCATTTTTACCTTTTGATGATATTCGCTTGTGAGTATACGTCGGAAAAGAAGACTAATATTTGTGTTAACGATAAATCGTGTTCTAAACAACAACAACAACAACAACAACTACATTCTTATCCGGTTTAAAAACAGCGATACTTTCTGCCTCAGATGTCTCCCTACTTCTTAAACATTGTCATGTTCCAAATCCAAAATAATACTGTATTTTAAGCAATGTATTGACCTCGCCCAAATTGATGACATAATAAAGATACATATAAATACCAAATTATATCACCACTCAGAAAACGCGATTTCGGGTTGAGGTCTTAGCATTGAATCAAGACCTCATACAATGATCAGATGATTTTTTAGGTTTGATTCCTTTTGCTGCGTCATTGACCTAACCTGCAGTTATTTAACAATGATTGCTAACGTTTAGGCTACCATGTATGTCTGCATGAAAAAACCCATGATGATTCAGTGTACATAGTGCAATCATTGTGACAATGCCAACAAATCAAGATACAGTAGGCTATACTGATACAGTATCAAACCAGAGTTGGACTGGGATGCTTTACAGGCCGTGCCACCAAATGTCTAGGGGGTGGGAACAAGAGTGGCTAAAGTATCAGAATTATGAAAATATACGCATTCTTGAGGTGCCCTCGGAAATTCATAGCATTAAGCCCTTGTACCATTGCCGCAAAAACTGATCATAACTATTCCAGATCTGGCAATCAAGGAGGAACCTTCATTATAAGGATAAATAAGTATTCCTTACCTTTGGGGCTTTTAATACCGTAGACCATCTAAAGAGCTTACACCAGCTTTCATTCTCCAGTTAAAAGCCATCGATATTGATAAAGAACATGCTAATTTTTACACAGCAATTACGGTCTATTTATTTAAGATCCACTAATAGAATAATTAGACTAATGAAGGTTTGATTGTAGAAATCTTCAAAACAAAAGAAAGATTTCGCTCAACGAATATAGCCATCTAATTCCTATTTTCTCGAAAACAAAACCCATTACTTTTGTTGATCCATTTGCTTTTTTTAATTATATTTACGAAAGTTCATTCATTGCTTATTTTCAACCATTTGAAGATCTTGAAATTATTTGACACGCGCGGTGCGTTATGGGAGTTTGACGTCATTCATTGCTTTCAAAAGCCTTAAAGGATTAGTTCAGACTCGGAGGTCAAGTAAGTTTACCTTATGGGAAAGAGGAGAAAAAATATTGTGAAGAAAGTACTTCAATATTTTGCTCCATTCAAGAGATATGCAATCTTAAAGTTCTGTCTGGAAGGTTGACGCCCTCATCCTCACTCTCTAGACAATGTAATGTAAAGAAAATTGAAATTTAAGTTTTTTTACTATTTGATATATTTTTCCTTGAGTTTTCTTCAGGTAATTACAAGTACCCTTACAAATTAACGTTTGAATACTTTCCTGAAATGTCCAGTTGTTTTAAAGCCAAACAATTGCAGGACAGTTTAAAGGAATACATAAATACTTAGAGAGAGGAATCTGACGATGTGACGTCACAACTAGGCTGACTTCAGTCGTTTCTATACAAACGATATTTATTGAACTTGATAAACTTGTTTGTTTGATGTAATCTTTCATAGAAACTGAACTTGCTTGACCACTGAACAGTAAAGGCCATCTATCGTTGATAAAATGTGGCGGCGAACATTTAATTTCTAAACTATTCTGATTGGCCTATCAATGTAAGTGCACATTGTATCGTTGTGTTTCGACCAATCAAAACACACGAAATGAATATATAAATCTCCACGTTTAAGACAATAACTGGCCTTTAATTAATTGATTACTGATTAATTAGTCTATTTATTCATTAATTTATTACTTTGACTTTAAAGGATCTGGGTGATCCTTAAAAAGTTTTATCCGGACTGTCTGTATTTGACATCTATCCCAAATCTAGAGATTAGATTTGGGCAGAGGTATTGTGTCAGGTCTTTTTGTCACATTCAAACTGAAGTTACCCACCATGATCAATTTATCTGGCCACCACTTTTTTAACTGGTGGGCCAATCTGCATATTTTCTACAAGGGTTTGACGAGCAAAGGAAAAGGAAACGAAAATGTACATTAGCAATTTGTATATGATATGGAGCTACTTTCAAGGGGTTTTCCACTTTTATGTCATTATCCTCAGTTTTATTAAAATTAAAAACTGTCTACTAATGCCATTTGTGTCATCACTAGTGAACAAAAAGTTTAGAAAGCCTTGTATATTGTCTGATTGCGTATGAAATGTGCCTTGCATGTTATAAGTAACGGGGAATAGATTGCAAACAACGCAATATAGGCCTAAGAGCACCCAAACGTATTCTTTGTACATGAGAATACCGTATACAACAAACACTTTATAAGCAGATTAGGAGAATCGTTTTAGGTAATCGGTTAGTTATCTTCTTTTTTTTTTTTTGGTTTGCAAGATTAGTCCATGCCTCAATAAGATATACGGTAAGTAGTTATTTTCATTCGTCCTGTTTAAGATTTGCATGTATTATATTCGTAGGTTTTACTTTTTCATTATCTACAAGTTCAGCAGATTAAAATTGAGCTGCAAACGTCCTGCAAGTATCTCTTCTCTAGTAATGTAGTTTTTTTTACAAATGAAGACAAAGATTTAATCATTTACTATCAGTAAAAAATTGCGATGAATATTAGTTAATAATCTAATTATATTTCCTACTGTCCTCTATTGTGTTCTCAAAAATTGACGGGCATTTTCATTATAGGTCTATATAATAGAGAGCTATTAAAGATACAAATTGCTGAAAAGACATGTTGAATTCTTATACCGTGCAGAAGTACATCTCAAAGATGAAAAAATATAACAAAAAGTGACCACATGTATACAGTGTTATGTCATATTTGCAGATACAAGTCGATTCTGTTGTTATATATTTATATGGATACAAGTTTTGCGCTTTTTATTTGTAAGCCTTAAAGGAATATTCTCGTGCATTTTTATTTTCACACTATTGAAGAAACAAATCTGCGTAAAAATCTTGTTGATATCTTATTCCGTTTAAAAGTTATTACATTTCAAATATTTTACCAATGTCATAAAAAGTGGCATTGCAGTGTACGATGTGATGCCATAAAGGCGGATCCAAGACATTTGTGTGTATTTGTTTTTCTTTTCTTTTGGTAAGAGTTAAGGTACGTGGGCAGATGGGCAAAGCATGTTTCTATACAGTGTATGCGTAACCCCATTGCAAAGAATACAAAAAAAAAGGTTAAAGGTTGAGGTAATAAATTGTCAAATTTCCCTCTTTTGGACGCACTCCTATACTCAAACAATGTCATAAAGAGTTCTTACATACATCTCTTTAAGATATGTAATTCATCTGTATATATTTGCGGTTGTGGGAGATACGCTTTGAGATATAGTGCTATTGCTATCCAAGGAGCCAGTTAGGCTATTTCCTGTGTGTAAGTACGAAAGTAAAAGAGGGCCTTATAATAACGTTAAATAATTATTTATATGTGGAATCAAGCTAAAACCGAATACTTTTTCTGAATTGTTGCCATATATATATATATATGCCTGTCATATATATATGCGCGAAACACGCAGCAGGAGGAACACTTTTCTGTTGGAGAGTCTGAAGAAGTTTTTTTTGCCAACACTTTGAAACTATTCCTGCTCAGTGCTGACACAATTTCGTTTATTCCTCGTCACGGGGTACAGGCCCTTAGTCAGGGTCAAGAGCTGTATCGTTTTTTGAAGGTACATGGCCAGCGAAATCGTATGTTTGCATGCTCAATATTGCAAGATGTATCTAAACTGCTAAAGGTATGGGCAGGTAGCGAGTTTATATTCAACAGAATATTCTTTAACTTACACAATTATGAGGCATTCAGCATTCGGTGCAATAGGCCATACGCGAGAGAGGGGTGGGGGAGGGAGGGGGCGGTGGGACTGCCCTTTATTAAAAAATCTCGTGAGATCTCGCGAGAATAAAACCTGCGAGAACAGAATAAAACTCTCGAGATCTCATGTGAAATTGGGCACGAGAAATTCCTCACGCGAAACCTCCTCAAGAATTTCACGAGTTTCGGGAGATTTCACACACTTTCTCATACGTGGTCTCTTACGGGAATCCATGAGATATGGATCTCATAGATATGTTCTCACCAGATCTTCGACTGTCTTGTTGGCTTTAGTGTGTGAATGTACGCTTAAAAAAATGATTAACTTTCTCACTAACTGGTTTACAAACAAAAGCGTAGAAATCTGGGCGGGTGAAAAACTATCCCCAGTGTTACCCTCCCAGTTGCATGCTTTCTTGCAGGTTAAGGGGTAATACTGGAATAACTAACACAAAATTCAGAGTATGAATTTACATTTCTGGTTTTTGGTACAATCTGGCAAAATTCCTGAAAAATGGATACAAATTGACAAAAATTCCCCAAAATGAGGAATATTTCCCAGACATAGAAGAAAAATGCCCGAAAATAAAGGAAGAGGATTTCGAGGAAAATCTCGCCAAAATGAGAGAAATCTCCCGAAAATTAAAGGAGATTGCTCGATAGCAGCAACATTTAAGGAAACGTACGGTACCATCATGCAATTTTTTGCTTGTAACCAGAATTTGTTTTTAAATTCTTCATAACATTTCCCTGGGAATTCATCAGGGCGAGATCAAGTTGCCCTATGTCTCTTCTGAATGTGCAACTTAATATAGGGTTCATTTCTACTTTTGCTTAGTTAAGCCCCACAACCAGATTGCTGAGGTTTGTGCGGACACATATGTATGAAAGAAGGCCTCATCATTAAACCTTTAACAATTTTCAAGAAATTGTCATGTTAATTTCAGTTGCAGATTGACGTTAAATTATTTCAATTTCAAACTTACATGACCACATTCATTCATGTTTTTCCGAAGCTCTTGATATCCTACAACCAAAAATGAGAATTCTCCCTCCTCAAAATATGTTCATATCATATCTACCAACTGAAACTTGGAAGCTTTTGCTTACATATTATTATGAGCAGGAGGTCACAAGCTAAGAAAAAAAACAAATAGAAAATTAATGATTACATACACAATTGGTGGTGAGACGGTAGCGTTCGCCTCTCACTTTTACATGCTAACTGGACAAATGCTACACCCCCTTCCTGCCCCCAGTGTTGAGATTTGTTACCGTAAGAAATATATTTCTATGAAATGAATACATTATCTGTTACACAAGAATATAATCCATGGAGTTGCTGTTCTCATCACCTAAAGAATACAGCATAATTGGGGAAATAGGCTAGCAGGGTCTTTGTGACGTTTGGCACAATAATGTACAAATTAGTACATAATTTTCTTTTTCGGGAAATTTCCTTCATTCTTTGGTAATTTCCTTCAAAGGTTTTTTCAATTTTCCATCATTTGAGTGAAATTTGCTGTAATTCTCTGAAAATTTCCTTTATTTTTTGGAAAATTTCTAACAAGTTTTTTTTTCAATTTTCGGGGAATTCCCTTCCTTTTTCGAAAAATTTGCTTTCATTCTTGGAAAATTTGCTTTTTTTCGTAAAATGTTCTTCAATTTTAGAGGAAATTCTTTCATTGTCGGGAACTTTCTTCAATTTTCTTTCATTTTTGGGAAATTCCATTCATTTGTGGGACATTTCCTTCAATGTTCCTTTATGTTGATGAAATTTGCTTTATTTCTCGGGAAATTTCCTTCATTTAATTCAATTCTTTGGGAGTTTTTCAATTTTGAGGTTATTTCCTTTTTCGAGAAATTTACTTTTACTTTTACGAGGCTTGCTTCTTTTTATTATTTTCGTTAATGTTCACACAATGTTTTCTTTAATTTTCTGGAAATTTCCTTCATTTTGGTAAAATTTGCTTTCATTTACTTTTTATTACTTTCTCATGAAATTTCCTTCTTTTTTGATATTTTTTTCTTTCATTTTTTGGAATTTTATAAATTTTCTTCAATTTTCGGAAAGCTTGCTACATTTTCATGATTTTTTTCAAATTTTTGCGAAGTTTTCATAAAATTTCTTCATTTTTGGGCAATTTTCTTTAATTTTTCTTTATTTGGGGGAGATTTTCTAGAAAAGTTTATGATGTCATTAGCCCAGCAGGATGTTAGAATGCTTTATATTTCTTTAGTGCCTCAAATTTTCTAGCTGATGAGAAATTGTTTGTCTTTTGTAAGGGTCAATGACATTTTTGTGTCCACATGAAATTTGCAGAACATTATGTTAAAACTTTGTGTCACTTCATTTTGGGAATAAAAACTTTAATCACATTTATCAGGAAATACATTAAATTCCTGATATCCGTATTGGGGATAATATGTCATTATACACAATGTTTCAACACAGAATTAAACAAAATGGCAACCTCCATGCGTTAACATGAAAAACTTGAATAACTTGAGATAGAATAATTTGAGAAAAACATGAATAACTTGAGATAGAAATAAGATTTGGTCCTCTATCATATGAAATAATGATTGTATCAGATTAGGGAGCTGTAAAAGACTTCATTTCTCCTTTTTTCAACGGTTCAACATTGAGTAACAGACTCTGAGAAATCTCAATTTTCAGAAAATTTTCTTTATTTTCAGGGAATTTCCTTCATTAATTTTCCAAGTTCATCTTAGTAAAATTTGCTGTAAATCTCTGGAACTTTCCTTTATTTTTTGGAAATTATCTGGAAGATTTTTTTTTTCAATTTTCGGGGAATTCCCTTCCTTTTTCGAAAAATTTGCTTTCTTTTTCGAAAAATTTGCTTTCATTTTTGGAAAATTTGCTTATTTTCGTTAAATTGTGTACAATTTTTGTGAAAAATCCCTCAGTGTCGGGAAATTTCTTCATTTTTTTTTCCTTTTTGAGAAATTCCATTCATTTCTGGGACATTTCTTTCAATGTTCCTTTATGTTCATGAAATTTGCTCTAATTCTCGGGAAATTTCCTTCATTATCTTCAATTTTCTAGGAGTTTTCAATTTTCCTTCATTTTGGTAAAATTTCTTTTCATTTGAGTTTTCTTAATTTTTCATGATATTTTCTTCAATTTTTCTTCACCTTTTTTTTTCTTCAATTTTCAAGGTATTTCCTTCCTTTTTTGATAAATTTTCTTTCATTTTTGGGAAAGTTGCCTCATTTTTTGTGAAAATTTCTTCAATTTTTTAGAGGCTTGCTAAAATTTCATGAATTTTTATTTGATTTTCGCAAAGTTTTCAAAAATTGTCTTCATTTTCGGCGAAATTTCTTTAATTTTTCTTTATTTTGGGGAGATTTTCTAGAAATGTTGCCAAAATCTCCAATAATTTTGCATGTTTAGCATCTCACTCAAGATTTTTTTTTTTTTAGACTATGCTCACCAATCACCAACTACCAAGGTAGCAATACATTAAGCATAAATTGTTATATTTAGTTCTACATCACATAAAAAGGTGACAAATTTCAGGAAACGCACTATCACCTCCTGGAAAATCCTGACTGCAGGCATTAGGCTCCTCAAACAAGGTCAAAACTGATTTTTTTTTATGAGGGCTTAACGGCACCACGACAGCGAGGGTCAAATTGTGCCTGAGAGGTTAGATCATTTCAGAGGTAGGAAGAAAAGAAAATAGGAGTCTGAGTAAAGTACGGGGGCTAATAGCCAGGAAGCTGGGATCAAGAGAGGAAGTGCAGGGGTGCCAAAAAGGGGGGTAAATGTAGGTAGAGGGGGTGGGAGAGCAGGACTAAATATGGTTGTAGAGGGAGGTACGATGAAGGAAGGAGATAAGGATTGTGATAAGGATTTGAGATGTTATCTGTGATTATATATACTTGGTACAGAGGCTGACAGGGTAAAGTGGTTATATAAGTGAAAATAACCTCAATAATGGAAGCGGATGATTTCCTTATACTTGCCAGTAAGAGTGAAAAGGGAGAGATAACTTAGTTTTGATCATATAACCCCAGTTCATATAGGTCTACTATGTGAAAGTAAATGAAATTACCAGGTATTTGTTAAATAAGAAATCTCTGATTAAACTATTATCCACTTGACCTACTTAATATAGATAGCGGCGACGTTTGTTGTTGATGGGAAATTTATGAGGCCCCATGCCCGTATAGGAATGGGTGGTGCAAAAGGTGCATTCACATCCCACCAACCTACAAGGCCAGATTTCGTGTTAGCGAGGATATCGTGGAGAACAAATATGCGGCCTGAAGGCAGATGTTTCAGATTGATCCAAATGTTCACACAATAACCGACCATGCATCGATATGCTAGTTAACGCTGCGAAAGTGCTAGTATGATCAAATCTATTGTAAAAGCAAAGCAATTTTCTTAAGACGAGATTCTCTCTTTAAGCAGAAAAAGTTAGGCCTATATTTAGTTCTGCATGAATTGAAGGAAAAGTTGCTCAATCGCAATCTCATCCACATGGAAAATGCTAACTTCAGGCCTCAAATAAGGCGTAATTGGGAAAAGAATCTGAGATGTCATCGGTGGGTATACCTGCCTGGTACACAAGGTACGGGTACACAGGGTATTTTAGTTGAAAAAAAATCAAAATGGATGCGGAGGTGTTTGTTATTCTTGTCCTGTAAAGAGTGTATGGGGACAAATAACGTTGGACTTACTTTCCAGTCCATTATACTATGAAAGAAGGAACTACCAGTCACGATATCTCCACATCCTTATAATCACTCAATCCTGTATTGATAGCGCAAAGGTTTGTTTTTCTTTTCTTAAAAGTAAACTTCAACGCCTTCATCTGTTCATTAGGCTATCAACTCTAAAATACAAATAATAACAGGTGATAAAATATTATTTTAGTACAACGAGTTTGATTTTCTTATCTTAACCATAATGTACAAACATGACGCCATGATTAAGATAGCGTTTCCAAAATAGCATACAAACAATAATTAAAGATTAATGTTCTGGCATGTGTTTATATTCTCCTATAATGCCCTGGTCAAAGGACTTTGGCCCGCGTAGAATGGCATTACACGTATATAATGCCCTCCTTGCCATGGTCGCAACAAGGTGGATTGCTATAACAACCTACATAGTCATTTTATAACATGTGATAAAATCATATTTTGGTACAACTATAGGGGTTCAGAGTTCTTTAACAGTTTAACCTTGCATGGCTTCCAGTAATGAAGGAACATTGATATGTTATTGGTGGCGTTTTCCAAATTTGTTAATACAATACAATTGATGCATTAAGAAATTTAGATATCATAGAAATTAGACTTTTAGTACGTCTCTGTTCTACAGAAGACTAATAGTGCTAGAAAGAAAAAAATCAATCTCTATGAAAAAATACATTATTAGCTATCAATTTTGTTTTGTTTTGTTTGTAAATTGGGTACTATCATTTTAGATCTGCTTGCCCGTCCAAAATGTTGATTGCACTAAATTTTGCAGAAAAAGTATATCAGTGGAGCCATTTTAATTTCGCTACGAGGGAACTATACACAGACATTCATTGCCTGCCGAAATTTGTAAGTGTTTCGTGCATCCAGGTGAATTACTTAGCCTTGGTTAGTAACGGCGCCACTGTGGGATGGGGCAGGGAACCACGGCGGGGTAAGGCAGGGCACCACGGTGGAGTGGGGGTAAGGCGCCACCATGGACGAGACCCCACTTCTCCCAAAGATCAATTTTACAATTTGTCCAAATCTGAGGAGAAATATGGAGAGGTAGCCTGTACCCCCAGGTCGTGACATCTGGCGCCGCCACTACCAGTAGCGGGCCACAGATTTTACAATTTGTCCAAATCGTGGGGAAATATCGAGAGGTAGCCTGTAGGCCTCCAATGTCCTCCCCGGTTTGTGGTGTCTGGCGCCGCCACAAGGGTGTTGACCAGCATTGTAATTTCCATCATTAATAATGTAGCACAGAAAGTACAATACAATACTGATAATGAGTAGATACAAAGTACGATATTAACATAAATAAATACAAAATAGAATTTGTCAGTCGTTTTGATGAATTTATTATGACAGACACCTTTGATATATATTTAAAAAGAAGAAATATGTTCTTCAAAACGCAACTGCTTAGTACAAATTACACAGAAAAAGTATAACAAAAATATTTACATCATAGCACCATATTATAGAAAATATTGCAAAAAAATAATTCTTTACATAATTAAAAACAAAATGTGGCAAGCTCTTTAAAAACTGAAACAATTCTAATATTGGTGATCATTATTTATAAAAGGTGACACCCACAAAGTGATTCTGCATGATAACTGTACTGGTTGAAAGACTGCTTCAATGGTATTACAAAAGCCAGGCGTCACCAGGTGGTTTCCTACCAGTAAGGGAAGGAGGGAGGGGGGGGGGGGAAATAACACCTCCAGTTATTCATTTTTTGTACTTTTAACCTTATCAGTACCTTCTTTAAATTTGAGGGTAAATTTGAAATTTGATGGTCAACAAACTTTACTTGACATGACCATCCTGCAATATACCAGAATGATAGCGTGTGGGGTAACACACAATTTTTTCCCGAATGGTGGCTAACTTTTGTCACACATTTCATCAGATTGACAGAAACTTAAGTAACTATTTGCTGATATTTCAACAAAAAAATCAGTTTCAACCAGAGGTGCAATGGCTCAGTGGTTAAAGAGTGATGTTCGTATTCGAAAGGTACCGGGTTCGATTCCTGTCATAAACGCTGCATTGTGTCCTTGAGCAAGACACTTTGCTCTACTGGTTTCACTCCATTCAGCTTTAAAATGAGAATCAGCACTGCTGGGAGTTAATCTGAGATCCAGGGAAAGTCGGGTACTCCCAATCCGCTTGCGCCACGGACACTTTGCCAGATATGACCATCATGCAATATACTAGAATTATAGCGTGTGAGGTAACACCGGGGATGAGCACCGGCTTTATGAGCCTAATGGCTCCATGGAATTAGCCTTTTTTCAGTTTCAACCAACCTGCATGAATACATGAGACAAAGAAAGGCTTCAAAATTGATTAATAAAATTACATCACGAAGCTTTTGTATAAACATCTACAATCTTGAACAAAAGGGGTTTATTGTTAAGTGTTGTGATTCTTGATTATTTCCTTTTTCCTCTTCTTATGTTGGATTTTAGCTTAATTTGAGAAAAAACTTTAACCATGGTCAACATTGAATAGGGTGGGGAGGGAGGGAGGGTTGAGATGTTAATGCACAGTAGGGGAAACTGGGAAGGTAAAGGAAATTAATGCCCTCAGAATAAAAACTATACTAATTGAAAATGATAGAATACGGAACAAAGAGCCACTCTGAAAAGGGGATAATCTCTATGATGCATGGATGCTGAATAATAAAGAATAGATAAATATGTTGAATTCATTATGCAGTAAAATTTTCAAAAAGTATTTCAACGAGTTTTGTCCAAGATTGTAACTTGGAAGTGCAACATTACATGTACATCATACAACTGTTACAAAACATTACACGTACATCATACCACTTTACAAAACATAACATGTACATCATACCACTCTTACAGAACATTACATGTACATCATACAACTGTTACAAAACATTACACGTACATCATACCACTTTACAAAACATAACATGTACATCATACCACTCTTACAGAACATAACGTGTGCATCATACCACTGTTACAAAACATTACATGTACATCATACCACTCTTATAAAACATTACATGTACATCATACCACTCTTACAAAACATTAGATGTATATATACCACTCTTACAAAACATTACATGTACATCATACCACTCTTACAAAACATTACATGTACATCATACCACACTTACAAAACATAACATGTCCATGATACCACTCTTACAAAACATTACATGTACATCATACCACTCTTACAAAACATTACATGTACATTATACCACTCTTATAAAATATTACACGTACATCATACCACTCTTACAAAACATTAGATGTATATCTACCACTCTTACTAAACATTACATGTACATCATACCACTCTTACAAAACATTACATGTACATCATACCACTCTTACAAAACAGAATATGTCCATTATACCACTCTTACAAAACATTACATGTACATCATACCACTCTTACAAAACATTTCATGTACATCATACCACTTTACAAAACATTACATGTACATCATACCACTCTTACAAAACATTACTTGTACATCATACTACTTTACAAAACATAACATGTACATCATACCACTCTTACAAAACATTACATGTACTTCATACCACTTTACAAAACATAACATGTCAATCATACCAGTAGTAAGGAACCAATATACAGGTAGTGACCAATCACTACCTGTATAGCGGCCCCTGAGATTTTCCAGGTCATCGGATTGCGTCACACGATATTCTCAACGACGGAGCTTCTGATTGGCCACTACCTGTATGGCGGTCCCTGAGATTTTCCAGGTCATTGGATTGCGTCACAAGATATTCTCGACGACGGAGCTTCTGATTGGTCACTACCTGTATAGTGACCTCTGAGATTTCTTTCTTCTGGGTTATCGGATTGCCATCACAGAATATTCTCGATCACGGAGCTTCTGATTGGTCACTACCTGTATAGTGACTCCTGAAATTTTCCCTCTTGGTCATCGCATTGCGTCACAAAACATTCTCGATTGTTCCGCAGAGTCCGATTGTTAACTTCTGATTGGTTATTTTCAAAACAATAAATCCTGATAATCTGTTGATTAGTTTAGATTTGTCAAAGAGTTTTAACGAAAAATAATATAGATAAATGTATAGTTCATTATCGAATATAAAATTTCTGATTGGTTATTTTCAAAACAATAAACCCTGATAATACTATTGATTATATCCATGAAGCTTTTTGAAATTGTTTGAGCAAATATTTTTAACGTTTGAACGTTTTTAAAAATAATATTGAGATAAATTTTATTTCACGATTATCGATATAAAATTTACGACGATATTTTGAAAACGTCATTTTGAAAGGCATTTTTTGAAACTCCTCGTTTGAGAAACATTTTTTCTGAAAATCATTTGAGAAATAATTTTTCTGAAACACTGTTTTTGAGGCAGTTTTTTTGCTCAAGTGTTTTTCATTTGAGAGGAGAAAACTGGCGTCTAACAGGGAATGACAGGACAGAAATGCGCTTTTAAAGAGGGTGGGACTTGATTCCAAACCACGCCCCATGAACTTTTTCCTCAAACATTACATTTGAGCAAGCACGTTTTGAAATTCCGGTGAGGAGGAGGAGGAGGAGGAGGAGGAGGAGGAGGAGGAGGAGGAAGAAGGAAGAAGAAGAAGAAGAAGAAGAAGAAGAAGAAGAAGAAGAAGAAGAAGAAGAAGAAGAAGAAGAAGAAGAAGAAGAAGAAGAAGAAGAAGAAGAAGAAGAAGAAGAAAGAAGAAGAAGAAGAAGAAGAAGAAGAAGAAGAAGAAGAAGAAGAAGAAGAAGAAGAAGAAGAAGAAGAAGAAGAAGAAGAAGAAGAAGAAGAAGAAGAAGAAGAAGAAGAAGAAAAGAAGAAGAAGAAGAAGAAGAAGAAGAAGAAGAAGAAGAAGAAGAAGAAGAAGAAGAAGAAGAAGAAGAAGAAGAAGAAGAAGAAGAAGAAGAAGAAGAAGAAGAAGAAGAAGAAGAAGAAGAAGAAGAAGAAGAAGAAGAAGAAGAAGAAGAAGAAGAAGAAGAAGAAGAAGAAGAAGAAGAAGAAGAAGAAGAAGAAGAAGAAGAAGAAGAAGAAGAAGAAGAAGAAGAAGAAGAAGAAGAAGAAGAAGAAGAAGAAGAAGAAGAAGAAGAAGAAGAAGAAGAAGAAAAGAAAAGAAAAAGAAAAGAAGAAGAAGAAGAAGAAGAAGAAGAAGAAGAAGAAGAAGAAGAAGAAGAAGAAGAAGAAGAAGAAGAAGAAGAAGAAGAAGAGCGTCAAATTTGAAAAGGCATTTTCCGTTTTGATGTGTACCTCAGTTTTTGAAATTCCTTGACTTTTGAGCAATCTTTCTTCTCAACCATCAACTTTTGAGAAGACAATTTGAAGAAAAAAGTGGTAAAAAACAAGAGAAATGGGTTAGAAATCGAGGAACTTCATTGCGTACAAGCGATAATGACGTCATTATTTTGAGAATGGGGGCACTAACAAAAGTATCTATGACGTTATGAAATGTAGATGTGTATTATGTTGTATGTGAACATCGACCAGTCTAGGACTGTCTGGAGAGAGCCGCCATGACGACGGAACGTCGATGAACCTTGCGCCGTGCAAAGCACTACTTAACCCCCCTCCCCCCTTTACTACATTTCGCCCGAGGTTATAATGCTCGATGCGAGGTTGACGAAGATACAGTCGCTACCCCCGTCTAACATCAGGCAGCTCTAGCGTATCAAGGGTAAGCAAGGTGTGTTTTCTTCCTTGTGAATGTTGGCGTGTACATTCTATACAATCATCCTGGGATAATTTCAAGCAGTTCATAAACCAATCTATCAATTCACATATTATTGCCAGTCATCAACTTAAAAAAACTGAAATACACTTACCATATTCAAATCCCAAAGTAATTACAGTGACAGATATATACGAGCAAACACTAATGAATGACGCAATCCCGTACTTTCGGGCCTTAGGATCAGGCTCATATTCCACCACCCCTGCTGTTCTCCTAAACGACGATTAGTCTCTCCTGTTTCTCTACTTATAGTGAGTCATGGTAATCAAAAACCAAGTATGCACACGATGTAGTCATACAGCACGGTAAGTTAACACAAAATGTCAACAAGTTATAATTGACATAACTCAATATATAATAAGACGTTGTGGTTGGTAGTGTAGCTGACGAACGCTAACGAATGAATGATAAAACAAAATCTTCAACCCGTTTTTAAATGATCAGTCTTGAATGACATTCAATACTGTTGCCATATATGGTCATCACACCACTATTAATTGACCAATCTCATTGATTAAAATTGACATAATTCTGTTACGTATGTAATGGACCAATACCATTATATAATATTAGTCTTTCATCCCTTATCCCATAATGCCATGGTAACAGACATCAAGAACATCTAAACAAAGGATCTATATTGATCCAATATTGAATAAACAAACATGGATTATGAATGTGTTTTTTTTTCTTATACTATTGATGTCGATTTGCCACGCAAACAGGCTTCATCTTAACAGATAATTTTACCCCATTAATATATAATCAAACTTTTATCACCCTATTATTAAACACGCATAATGTACAGAAATGATGTATCGATCGGTTCTCTTTGTCAACCACAAGGACATTTAAACAAAGGATCTATATTGATCTAATATTGAATAAACAAACATGGATTATGAATATTTTTCTCATACTAAATGATATCGATTTGCCACGCAAACAGGTTTCATCTTAACAGATAGTTTTACCCCATTATTATATTATCAAACTTTTACCACCCTACTATTAAACACGCATTATATACAGAAATGATGTATCGATCGGCTCTACAACATTTTAACCCCCATTATTATACATCATAAGGCTATAACAAAAAATACGGATGATGTACACAAAGTGGATCGACTGTATATCCTACAATAACAAAAAAGGCCTGTGACGAAAGATATAACTCAAATTTCGTTCGGTTTCTTCTACAGTTAGAAGTTTAATGCATGTCCTGAAATTACCCCAGAAGCAGCATCGATTAACGGCAGTTGGTACATACATATATATCTAAATGTGAAATTTAACAAAGGAAACGGACCAATACCACAGACAGAAAATTGATACCTAATATAAAGTAAATTGGGAAAAAAATGCGTAATAAAAAAAAATTTTTTCTTTAGTCCATTGCCTCGCGGGAGAAATACAAAAATCGAAACTGTTTTCATCCAGGATAAATGTGCAGGGTGACCCTAGCAATCATGTTTGTACTGACGTCATACTCCAACATCTGTTGGTTGGAGTTAGCCTTATACAGACAGTCTATAATCAAATAAATCAATACAGGACAGAGGATTTGTTTTTGTGAGATGCTCTTGTGTATTATTGATGTCTTTGTATGTTGAAAGCATACCTTGACGACGTATTCACCTCAGGTGACTTTCAATAATTTAAAAAACCACGGTCCCCTCAATATATCGGTCAAAATGGACGTCTTTTAATATGTACTAACAGAAGACTAACACAACACTGATGTGGCTTAACGTTAATGGTCCCTAGTAGTAATGTATCAGTCAACGACGTTAGGCTAGTTGCTATGAAAAATTACCAAGAGACCAAGAACAATTATGATCAAATACAGACAACAAGACATACTTTCATTCACCTATTTATAAAAACTTAAACATAAATCTAACTCACTTCTTTCTTGATTTGAAACAACATTAAATTCCTACCATAAAATCAGTTACCGGTATTGTCCGTTGCAGTTAGTGATTGTACGGGATCAAAGTCAAACAGTGCGATGGCTCATGTGCGTGCAAAATAGGTGAAGCTTGATGAGGAGGGGGGAGTTACACTGATCGATCGGCAAGATTTTCAAATTTCCCAAACATCCATTGAGAGTTTGTCCTTGAAACGGGATAGAAATGTCACTGGCAGATTTATCCAGTCCGTGTTTCAAGGGGCGCTTTCTTGTCGTAATACGTGGTTTGCATTTGCGATATATTTTCTGGATTTATAATAGTGGGAAAATAGCTAACAGGGTTACTTTAGCTCTGTGAGTTTTGATGGATTGCACTGCTCATGCGAGCTCGAGTGCAAGCAGATGTTGAGACAGGCTTGACAATCTTTCTTTGAGCATGGGAGTACAAACAGACCTTTGACCTTTTGACCCAAGAGTCTACGGGAACACAAATATGTACCAAGATATTATAGCACAACATAGAGTTGGTACTTTTTGAGTTAAAAATGGTACAGAAATGTACAAATTAGTACATTATTACCCATTAAAATAACATATTTGATCTCTGACCCCTGACTTTTGACCCTAATCACTGAAATAACTTCTGATCTTTTTTTTACATTTATCACACCCTACTGTATGACACCATTCATGCTCACGTCACACTTACCATTTCATCACTATAGTGGAAAATGGTGAAAAAAGGTCAATAGCTCTGCGACCTTTGACCTTCAATCTTTTGACCCCAGAGTCTACAGGACACATTTATGTACCAACATAGGGTTGGTATAGGTCTTGTTCTTTTTTAGCTTAAACTGCCGTAAAATGTACAAATTGTAAACAATGAACATGATCTTAATAGTGCTTATGATGTATTTTATGATAAGCTATCTTAACAATAAGAATGTTTTCCCTTTATTTAAAATAAACGGAATGAACGGAAAAGACATCCATGGATTACTAGTGGTATTCTTACATCTATCAAAACCAAAAATAAATTCTTGAAAATTTCTTTGGAAAATCTATCTGAATTAAAGAAATCAAATTATCGCTCTTATAGAAATAAACTAAACCATGTCATTCGTATAGCCAAGAAAAGTCATTTCTCGGGTAAATTCAAGAAATTGCAGCATGACCCTAAAGGTACATGGTCAGTCATAAACAATATATTGAATAAAGGGAAAAACAAAAACAATTCAAGTATATCTGATTCTTTCACCAATGGTTAAAATATTGTACATGATCCTGAAATCATAGAAAATGCTTTGAATGATTATTTTGTTAATATTGGTCCCTCACTTGCTAAAAATATTAAGTCCCACACTACCGCTAATGATTATCTTGGTGACGCCAATAATTCCTCTCTATTTTTATTTCCAATTACAGATAATGAAATTGTTGAAGTTGCATCTCACTGTCTCAAATCTAATAAAGCTGCTGGCTTTGACGGTTTGAAACAAGATATTATCAAAAGTATAATACATTTAATTGCACCATCTCTGACACATATTTTCAACATTTCTTTATCTCATGGTATTTTTCCTAATAGAATGAAACTTGCAAAGGTCGTACCTATCTTTAAGAATGGTGATGTACAGTTGTATAGTAACTACCGCCCAATATCTGTATTACCATGTATGTCTAAATTATTACAACGTATTGTTTATAACAGGCTCTTAGCATTCCTAAATAAGCATAACATTCTATTTGATGGTCAATATGATTTTCGTGCTGGTATATCCACCGAAATGGCCTTAGTTATTGTTATTGATAAAATATATGATGCTTTAGATAAGAAGCTCACCACTATTGGTATATTTTTAGACATGTCGAAGGCATTCGACACCATTAATCATGATATTCTAATACCCAAGCTAGCACAATAGTGTATACGGGGATCAAGTCTGTCGTGGTTTTATAGTTACATATATAATAGGAAACAATTCAGTGTTTGTAATGGTATCAATTCTGAACATTTATCTATGAAGTGTGGAGTACCTCTAGGTTTCATTCTAGGCCCATTGTTGTTCATTCTACATATAATGATATAAGTAATTTTTCCAGTACTTCATCCCTTGTGCTATTTGCTGATGATACTAACATTTTTTTCTCTGGAAAAGATCCCATTTCTTTGCAAGAAAATATATGCAAAGAGCTCAATTACTTCCACGACTGGTTTAATGCAAACAAATTATTATTGAATATTGACAAGACGAATTATATGGTACTTGGTAATCAGCCAAATAAGTTAAGTTTTAATATTGATATCAATGGTAAAAACATCATTCGAACTTATAAAATAAGATTCCTTGGTGTTTTTATAGACTCCAAACTATCATGGTGTGACCACATTAATGCTGTATCTTCATCTCTTGCGAGATGTGTGGAAATATTGTCTAAACTTAAGCACTTCTTGCCTAAAAGCACTTTACGTTCTATTTATTTAAGTTTAATGTTACCCTATCTTTCATACTGTTTGGTTGTTCGGTCAGGTGCAAATAAAACTAACTTAAACAAACTGGTAATTTTGCAAAAGAAAGCTATCCGTCACGTAGCTGTTTGTGATCCTTATGATCACACCAGTCCATTATTTTCCTCTCTAAACCTACTTAAACTTACAGATCATATCAATGTTAGTATAGCTTCTTTTATTTTCAAATGTCTAAACAGTAACTTGCCAAACAACTTCAAAACTGTTTTCACCCAGAACAGTCAAATTCACAAATACAATATTAGACAATGCACTGACTTCCATGCATTCCCCACTTATAGTAAGAATGCCCAAAAAAGCTTACGAAATTGATTAGTTAAAATTTGGAATTGTTTGCCATGTAGGGATAAAACGTGTAATTCTTTAATCAGTTTTAAGAGTAATTTAAAAAGGTACTTTATGAGCAATTATTAACTTAATGCATTTCGTGGGGTATGTGTGGGGAGGGGGAGGGGGAGCTAGATAGAATTGTGAGGGTGGGAGATACAACTTTAATTTGTTCTTGTGTATTTCTGTCTATATAGACAATAATGGGATGGGGGCTATTGAACTTTCTCCAAACTGTTCATGTCATGGGGTGGGGAGAGGAGCTGGATGGGTGGGTCTATTAAAAAAAGAAAAGGTGTTACTTTCTTGCTGTCTTGTACTATATGTAAGGAAGTGTTGTACCCTGTTAAGCTCACAAGAGTTTTTACAACACTCCCTTTCACAACATTCTACATTTATATATATATATATATATATATATATATATATATATATATATATATATATATATATATATATATATATATATATATATATATATATATATATATATATATATATATATATATATATATATATATACATATATATATATATATATATAAATATATATATATATATATATATATATATATATATATATATATAGATATATACATATATATATATATATATATATATATATATATATATATATATATATATATATATATATATATATATATATATATATATATATATATATATATATATATATATATTTTTTTTCTATAACTTTATTCATGTACATCTGTTTTTTGTAATTTGTCATTGTATATTGTTTTGTATGCATGTGTATGCAAATGTAAATTTATTTGTACATGTAAATTGTAAATGTTGTGAAAAACCAAATAAATGAAAAATGCAAAAAAATTCTGCTCACGTCACACGTACCATTCCATAACAATTAAAACCAGTTCAAATGGTTTTAATTGGTCACAAGTTAAAACCAGTTCAAGTGGTAATTGGTGACAGGTTTCAACTGGTGTGAACTCTTTTAAATGGGTGTAAACTGTTTTGAACTGGTGTGAAATGTTTTCAACAGGTGTTAACTGGTCTCAACAGGTATTCTCTGGTTTTGACAGGTCTGAACTGTGTTTAACTGGTCTGAACTGTTTTGAACCGGTCTGAACTGCTTTCAACAGGTATCAAATGGTCTTAACAGGTTTTTCAACAGGTCAGAACTGTTTTCGACAGGTGTCAAAAGGTCTTAACAGGTATTGTCTCTGGTTTTACAGGTCTGAACTGTTTTCAACAGGTCTGAACTGATTTTAAGGAGTTTTTGTGAGTCAGCAACATAGATTTGCATACAAATTTTCCTCTTTCCCGACACACATATTTATGAAAATCAGACATAAGTTTCATTCATGTAGGATGGGTCTTGCTATCCATTCTCGCGGATGAGCTGATGGAAGGGACTTTTCTGACCCCCTCACATCTTTCAACAAAAGATGAAGGTGGAACCTAATTTTCTCTTTAATTTGATCATGAAGAATATACCAAACTATTTCATGCACTGTAGCTGTAGGTGATGAAGCTGCCGGCACAATTAGTAATAGTCTGCCCCCTCCAACTCCCCCTGAAAGTCTCTAACATTCACCTGCTTATGCTGAAATGCTTCCGAAACTCGATATGAAGTCCTAACATAGATAAGACGGTTAACTTTATTCTACTTACTGTTGGAATATCGTGCAGAAATTAACATTTCCCGTCTAAATATCTTCTCCACGAGTAAAATATCCAACAAATCACTTCAAGTGGTCCACTGCGTAAGGAAAGGGGGAAATAGAGAGAGGAAAACATTGAATGTCTGTTCGTTAATCATAATGTCTTCCGTTCTGATCTTTTTTGTTTACGCATATGATTCCATAAAGTTTAAATGCTACATAACGATGTTACGTAATAGAATATGCGTGCGCACCTTATACGCGCTTTTATGCTGTGCACGTACATATAGTTAAAGTTTCTGAAGTAATCAGTATAAAAGTTGCATACAACATCATCTGCGTTATCTAGCGCTACTACCGCATCTATAGAGGAATTTCACGCGATGCTGAACACGCACGGTATAAGCGCCATATGTGCGCATATCAGACCTAAGATATATACGTACTTTGAACGACATAGATTGTTTCGTCAGCAACTTATGGCTGATGATTGGACAGGAAAAAATTTACCGTGCGTGGAGAAATGTTTGTAGGGTGTTTTTACATGTGTCGTCATACGCACTAAATACCACCATCTGCTGGCCTAGCCTGAGCTGAAACGCCATCGAAAAAGAATGGCAAAAAATAAGCGTATTTTGCAGAACGCAAACTATTTCGTGACTAGTTTCTGACTTGTGATTGAATAATTACGCAGCTATAGGTTGAGCAATTCAAATTCCTTTTACGTGTGCATGTACCGCGGCTTGACGCATAAAAGGGTATTAACGAAGAAAGAGTGTGATAAAAACTAAGAACGCAGTTCTTTATTTCCAGCTAAGAAAGACACGCTTTACAGGCTATAATTTAAGCGTTCGTGTGTAAGCTCGACAAACTAACAGAATGCGTATTTGACATGGATTTGAAGGAGAATTAAGACGTTTGAGTGCGCTTTGTGAGCTTATCCATCACGCAGCGTTCTTTTTAAACGGTTTGCGCGAGGAGTTCCGAGTATACGACACACGTATGAATTTTTTGCGTGTGACGTTATTCACGCTGTAAACCTGTTCTGGAGGTAGGTGGAGGGGGACTAGGGGAATAGTTTCCGAAAGTAAAGGCAAATATGCGTGCATATCTGGAAACGTGCATTATTGTTTCGTTTATAATCCCTGCCAGGTGAGTGGATGACTACTTACGCAGTTTCTTCTTTACTCGCTTTTAAATCCTGTGAAAGAATAATATACTGGTGGAAAATTAAAACACTGTGTAGAAATTAGTGCCACGTTTTAATTATCCTAATTCTATCTTTAATTTTATCTTTCATCGCATAAGGCTTAACAGTTTTGAGTTTATACATTGTGGTAACGTCACACAAGGAATCACTAAGATTCTTCAGAACCAAATACAAACTTTGACTGAAGTATATCAATACATTCGATAACAACATTGAGCTGTTTAAATGAAAAGAAGTTACGTTATCTATGTAGGATTTGCCTTCAGTTTGTATATATCTTTCTCTATCATCATCTGTGCCGTAGCCAGGACTGACAACGTGTGTGTAACTTGGTGGGGTAGGATTGTGAAAGGACGGGGGGAGGGGGTGGGGGTGAAATTTAGACGCGATGACGGGGACAAACTGCGATTTGGACAAATACTATGAGTGGGAAGTGGTTATAACCTCGGTCACATACACAGACCTACATTTTATAACGAATCCCTCCTGATCGACGGGTCAAATAATATTTTGATGTTTTCACTTAACTCCGGTTATCCATCACGCAATGTTCTTTTAAACGGTTTGCGTGGAGAGTTCAGAGTATACGACACGCGTATGGATTTTTAGCGTGTAACGTTATTCACGCTGTAAACCTGTTTCTGAGATAGGTGGAGAGGGACTACCCAGCAGAAAAAAACAGTTCAAACCAGTTCAAATGGTTTTAAGTGGTCACAAGTTAAAACCAGTTTAAGTGGTATTTGGTGACAGGTTTCAACTGGTATGGCAGGTTTTAATTGGTGTGAATTGTTTTCAACATATGTCAAATAGTCTCAACAGGTATTGTCTCTGGTTTTGCCAGGTCTGAAATGTTTGCAACTGGTCTTTTATGTTTTCAACTAGTCTGAACTGTTTTCAACAGGTCTGATTTACTTTCAACAGATCTGACCTGCTTTTAACAGGTGTCAAATGAACTTAACACGTTTTTCAACAGGTCTGAACTGTTTTCAACAGGTGTCAAATGGTTTTAACAGGTATTGTCTCTGGTTTTAACAAATCTGAACTGTTTTCAACTAGTCTGAAATGTTTTCAACTGGTCTGAACTGTTTTCAACACGTCTGATCTGCTTTCAACAGGTGTCAAATGGTCTTAAGAGGTTTTTCAACGGATCTGAACTGTTTTCAACAGGAATCAAATGGTCTTAGGAGGTATTGTTTTTGGTTTTAACAGGTCTGAACTGTTTTCAGCAAGTGTCAAATGGTCCTAACAGGTATTGTTTTTGGTTTTAACAAGTATGAACTGTTTTCAGGTAGTCTGAAATGTTTTCAACTGGTCTGAACTGTTTTTAACAGGTGTCAAATGGCCTTAACAGGTATTGTCTCTGCATGTAACAAGTCTGAACTGTTTTGAAGTAGTCTGAAATGTTTTCAACTGGTCTGAACTGTTTTCAACACGTCTGATCTGCTTTCAACAGGTGTCAAATGGTCTTAACAGGTTTTTCAACGGATCTGAACTGTTTTCAACAGGAATCAAATGGTCTTAGGAGGTATTGTGTTTGGTTTTAACAGGTCTGGACTGTTTTCAGCAGGTGTCAAATGGTCTTAACAGGTATTGTTTTTGGTTTTAACAAGTATGAACTGTTTTCAGGTAGTCTGAAATATTTTCAACTGGTCTGAACTGTTTTTAACAGGTGTCAAATGGCCTTAACAGGTATTGTCTCTGAATTTAACAAGTCTGAACTGTTTTGAAGTAGTCTGAAATGTTTTCAACTGGTCTGAACTGTTTTCAACACGTCTGATCTGCTTTCAACAGGTGTCAAATGGTCTTAACAGGTTTTTCAACGGATCTGAACTGTTTTCAACAGGAATCAAATGGTCTTAGGAGGTATTGTGTTTGGTTTTAACAGGTCTGGACTGTTTTCAGCAGGTGTCAAATGGTCTTAACAGGTATTGTTTTTGGTTTTAACAAGTATGAACTGTTTTTAAGTAGTCTGAAATGTTTTCAACTGGTCTGAACTGTTTTCAACAGATGTCATATGGTCTTAACAGGTATTGTCTCTGATTTTAACAAGTCTGAACTGTTTTGAAGTAGTCTGAAATGTTTTCAACAAACAATATAATGAATAAACTACACTTAGGACAATAGAAGTTTTGAAGACATACACAAAATAAAGAGATCACCTTACCAAGAAAGTTTATTTTCAACCTGAAAAAATTATAATTACGATCCAACAACAATTACCGTATACTAACTTATATAACTACACATGCAATAAACTCTTAGCTTCTTACAAGGCAAGTTGATAAAAAAGTTTGTATATATACATCCAAGTCTGAATTAAAAGATATGCACATTTGGGCATGGCACGTTTTTTATTCTTCGTCAGAAATATTTTAAACTGTTCAGTTTTAATTTTCTGCTTCCAAACTATGAAATAATAGATGTGCACACTTGGGCATGACAATATTTTCTTATCCTTCATTAAGAATGTTTTGAACTCTTGATTTTCTGCTCCTTCTTTTTTTATTCTTGCTCCTTTCACTTTCCTGCTCTTTTTTTTTTAATTTTCTACTCCATCTTTCTTCTTACGTCGCTGAATGTCCTGCAGTTTTTTCTAACACATTTGTTGAATTTGGAAGCTTGCTGCCAAGAATTTCCCTTTGGGCAAGTCTCCTTGAGACATTCCAAAAAGTATTAGAGAAAAGAGAACTGCAGTGAAATTTCCAGGAGTGTAGCTATATGGATTTCTACTTGGTTATTAGGAGAACGCTTATCCATTCCAGACACTTACCGTATTCAACGTAATAAGCGTCCGGGGCTATTACGAAAATAAAATTGTACCACTGTTTGGCCCTAAAGCCTCTTCATGATAAGCGCCAATGCTCGGGATACGTACAGTGTCCTATTCAATAAAATGTGAACAGGTTATACACTAGCCCTAAAATAACCAACACAAAAACACAAGTTTTCAGCGTCACATGCCAAATAAGCAAAGAATATAAACAAAATAATTTAAGTCTTTGAATTAATAAAATGTACTATGCTATCACTGTCAGTCAAAATATATTGGGTAGGCGCTTATTAGAGCAGGGGAGCTTAATACGTTCGAATACGGTATATCCAGTTTATATTGCGCAAGCCCTTAGGAGTACATGACTCCACCTGGAAAGGACACCAGGCTATCACAGCTTAGCTCCCCAGCATAACTGGTACTCGTTTACAGCTGAGTGGACTGAACCAAGTAGAGTAAATTGTCTTTCTCAAGAACACAAGTTCCAGTGAGCCCTTGCTGTGAATTGGAACCAGTATGCTAGCTAATGCGCATGACACAATTCAACCAAATTGGAGGTTTTTCTTATGCAGCCTAACACTAATGACCCCTATGGTTGCCATTGCAAGTGTGGCCTATACAAACTCAAAATCAACATCATTTTATAATAGGCCGAACAAATTTACTTGCCTAAAATTTCACTTTGATGTCTGAAAGTTTTTCTAATTTCAGAACTATTTCAAGAGTTGCATTGCGTTGTCATTGTTTGGAAGTCCAAAAAGTGAAAGTGAAATATAAGTATAAGTACCGTATTTTCACCCTGATGTCCTATGACATAACTCTATACTTGTAGAAAGTTGGATTTCCAATAGTGCAAGTATAAGCTAATTATTACAGTACCTTCCATCCTCTGAAGCATCACCGACACTATCATTAGTGGAAGTTGCTGATGATTCTGAAAGGCTTCTTTCCTCCATCATTTTGGAAGTGGATGATGATGCACCGAGGTCAAACTTTAACTTCTTCTTTGACAGTTTGGTGGAGTATCACCCTGAGAATAGAGCATAGGTTTCTAATCTAAAAGGCCGTACATTATTACTTCCAGAGCAAATTGTTTTGTAAATCTATCAACTTTCTTCTTACAAAATTTACGAATACTTACTTGGTTAAGTTTTATGACTAATTATCTTCACTCTTTATTGAAATTTGTTAATTTGTTGGGAGTGGCAGAATCTTTCAAATATATGCGACAAGACATGTAAAAAAAACCTCTTAATTTACACAGCACATTTATTTCATTTTTTTACTAATTAAATTTTTCTTGCATATTTTCATGCTTTAAAATTGACGAATAAATTAGTAAGACATTAATATCAATACCTCTTGAATTGGATTTGAAATCATACACATACAAATATAGTATGGATTTAGGGGAAATGCAGTTTTCATGTAAAAAGAAGAAAGTGTAGCCAAACAGTATCAAATGTTGCACCATGGAGTGCCACCTCTTTCTTTACTTCAATAAAATAACAAATTATCAACAAATTCCAGTTGGAAGGGGAATTACACCATTCTTAAAGGAGCTAGTGGCTGATAAACGATGGTGTATTTAATATTCTAGGCCAGTGACTCCAGGTGGACAAATACACTACAATTATTCTACTTGCTGTATCCTTTTTGTGGAAAGATGTAAGAACAACACCCCCACTTTTTGGCCGCCAGATTTTTAAAAACCTAGGTTATTCTTTTTTTGTAGGGCAGTCAGCTAAGTGACGCCTTGCAGTAGCTGACATTTAGTAAGTTAAAGGAAATGTATCGACCAATAAATACACTCAGAAGTGAGCACCGCCGTACTGTATGTGGGATCGATAACATCACAGATTTCTTGCAATTAAAATTGAAGACCGGAAGTGACGTTTATATCTATACGGCGTTGCTCATTTCTGAATTTATTTAGGGGACAATACAAAATGTAATTTAGGTAGCCATAAACATTATCTTGAAATGTTACAACATTTACAGTAAAGACAAATGCAGGGACTTTTTTGTTATGTGTCCCTGTAAGCATTTTTTGTCCATTTTTTGTCCATGAAGTGAGCACCGCCGTACTGTATGTGGGACCGATAACATCACAGATTTCACGGAATGAAAATTGAAAACCGGAAGTGACGTTTATATCTATACGGCGTTGCTCATTTCTGAATTCATTTATGGGACAATACAAAATGTAATTTAGGTAGCCATAAACATTATCTTCAAATGTTACAACATTTACAGTAAAGACAAATGCAGGGACTTTTTTGTTATGTGTCCTTGTAAGCATTTTTTGTCCATGAAGCTCCATAAAGAACATGAAGATGGTAGTAGGCAGTTAACTTACCATGTTTCTTTAGCTTGCACAGGAGCTGATCCTTTGAACTCGAATGTCTCCTCTCGTAATGTATATGTGTGTTTGTCTTTTCTATCTCTGCTTCCTCCCTTGATGAGTTAAGCTCCTGCTTACAATACTCCCATGTTTTGGTTGCATCACTAAACCACTCACAATGTTGTGTAGTTACAGGAGCACTAAACAGAGGAACTGCCTTATTTTCCTTTCGTTCATTATTTTCTTTAGCTTTGTTGACCTTAAAACTTCTAGTTGTTTTGTTTTTTTCTTTCTGAAATATGATTTAACAAGATTTGAATGTTGTAAGGGAATCACTGTATTTTAATAGCACATCTTTAGTAATATTTAAATTAGCGTATCCGACGTATTAAGCGCCCTGATCTAATAAGCGCCCACCCAACATTTTTTTACTGATATCACAATCCATTTGATTAATATAATACTTAATATAAGACTTTAAATACTCAAGTTATGGTGTGTTACATTCTCTACTAACTGTGTGACGCTCACAATGTTTTTGTGTTGGTTATTGTGGGGCTAGTTCAGATTTATGTACAGGCAGTTTGAATAGCACCCTGAACGCCTATTAGGAAGGAACTTTGCAGGTAGGTTACAGCGCTTACATCGTTAACACCCGAGAACTCTCTTTGTATAATCTGTACTTTGCGGAAAATCGCGAAATAAGGGCTAAAGTTTAAACTTACAAAATGTGTTGCGTCTTTCGACCCCTCTCACGGACTAGTGAGTAGGGATTTGAGCCCGACATCCCATGGGGACCTTAGAACTAGGCTTAGAAAATTGTTTTTGGTTGAGATTGGGGTCATATTTTATATAAAGATGAAAATACGAGAGAAAGAAAAACAAGTTTTTTAAATTTCTCCCATTGACCTAAGACATAGGGAAAATTGAGAAAAAAAACTTAAGTTGCATTTTGTAAATTGACTTCCTCAATTTCCCCTACGTTTTAGGTCAATAGAATATTTTTTTTTCTTTCTCTTCTAAATTCATTTCGATATGAAATATAACCCCCAATCATATCTATAAAAAAAATCTGGGTCTAGTTCTACGGTCCCAATGGGGTGTAAGGGTCAAACCCTACCATTAAGCCCCTGAAGGGGGTCGAAAAACGTAACACATTTTGTAAGTTGGACTTAAACTTTTTAACTTCTATAGTTCTTACGGATGTAACCTTGTGTAAGCGCTGTAACCCTGTCTCAGACTTTTGGCCTAAAAAGTGGTACAATTTTATTTACATAAACGCCCCGGGCGCTTATTACGTCGGTTACGGTATTTTATTAAATAATACTGTAGTTCATTAACATTTTGTAGAGCTTTGATTGTTTAGCGTGTACACGCTAAACATTCGCAAGTGCCATAAACATTGACCAATTATTGAATTGTGAGTAATCATTTTTCATAGTCAAGTCTTGCCGTTGAATAGCAATATGATTGATTCAAATCACACACACATTTGGCTGACAATATTCCAATTAATGACTTTTACAAGCTGTAAAAGAGATTAATGTAATCCTTTTTAAATGCAAGAATCGCCAATGCGCAGTAATCCCCTATAAATGGAGATATTTTGCACTTTAGGCCAGACCTCAACACAAATCTTATTATCAATCCCCAGTAGTTTGCTAACTCACAAAAGTCACAGCGGTTGAATTCATATACTGTAGGCCACACTTATTATTGTTAGGTTGCATAGGAAAAACTTCAAACTTTGTTGAATTTTGATTCTTATTTAAAAACTCTTGCATCCATGAAACTCTAAAAAAATGCAAGATAAATTCCTTAGAAATCCATTCCCTGAAAGAAGAAAACTGATAAACCTCCTGTGGATCCAGCTCCGCACTCAAAATTAGAAGACAAAGGAAACACTACAAATATATTTGCCAAATTGAGCTATTGGTCGTTCTTAAAATAATTCCATGACAAGTGAGGACCAGCGGAGCCGCTCGAGGATGTATATGTGCAGTATGAGATTATAAAAATTCCCATCCCAAGCACAGAACCATTGTAGATTCTCCTGGTCTGCTGTATGTATGAGATTATGCAAAAATAACCATTACAAGCATAATTTTATCCCAAAAGTCCACAGAGCCACACCAAAGGGTATCGATGGGAATTTGGTAAATTCATTCCAAAAGTCCACGGAGCCAAAACAGGGAATGTCTGCTTGAAAATATTCCTCAAGATAAATTCATTCATACTTAACTTAACAGTTGCGGGGTATTCTGCAATTAGGCCTAAGCCTACCCCCCCCCCATCTTTTCCCACCCGAAATCATGCCCCCGGAAACCCAATCCTAAATCACGGACTATACTTGCCATACGAACATACTGTTCATAAATCAGCTAAAAATGTGTAATCTTGAAAAGAAATTTGAATTTACATCAAAAAACTCACCCTGGTTATAAAGATGCATACATGCTCTGATTTTCTTTGAGTTTTTATAAGCTTTGTAATCCGTTTTGAACAAGAGTTGGTAGTTGCAAGTGGTGGTACAATACCAGGCCTATTAAGGGTGTGATGAAACTACAACGTCACAATTCTCAAGTTTTCTTTAGGTTTTCGATAGGTAGGGGCCTACTAAACTGCAAGTATCAAAAGTGGAGGCGGGGAGAGGGAGGGGAAGGGGTAACATGATTAATTTCCCGAAAATGGATTTAGGACATTTCAGGGAGGGGGTTAACATGATTAATTTCCCGAAAATGGATTTAGGACATTTTACGAAAATTGAAGCAAATTTCCCCAAAATAAGGCAAATTTGCGAAAATGAAGAAATTTTTTCAAAAAGTGCTAGAAATTTTCAAAAAATGAAGACAATTTCACAAAAAGTTAAGAAATGTAACTAGAATTGATGCAAATTTTCCAAAAATGAAGAAAAAATCTTAAAATGAAGGACATTTTACAAAAAATGATGCTAAATTCCTAGTGGACAATGTATATTTCAAACTGGAAGTCAGAATTTCCATTCCGGAGAAAATTTCAGTCAAAACTAACTGGTTTCAACAGGGACATGTGAAAGTCCTTGTTGGAAACAAGAAACGCCTGTTGATACCAGTTAAGCATAACTGGTTTTGACAAGGATTTCCAATAGTCCCTCTTAAAAAGAATGCCTGTTGATTCCAGTTAAACCTATCTGGTTTTAACAGGCGGTGTGTTCATTACCTGTTAAAACAGTTTTGACTTGTTACAAACAGTTGAGACCAGTTAAAAACTGTGCATTTCAACTGTTTTTTCTGCTGGGTAGGAAAATAGTTTCCGGAAGTGGATGACTACTTACGCAGTGCGCGGCGCAGTTTCTTCTTTACGCGCTTTCAAATCCCGTGAAAGAATATTCTATCACCTGTACTGCCCGACTATTTTCTTCTAGGTTTCTGATTGGCTGACAAAGTTCATTTGCATATAAAGCTGCCAGGTTATTACTCAACGAACGGGCTAATTGCATATGCAAATTGCAACACTACTGAATATTCAAACCCTTATGTTGCATCTTATTAACCTAGTACAATTATATTACCATGTGGGGTAAATTGTTCTCAATGTCTATCAAAGTGTAAGTTAATAGTACACTGGCTGCGTCTTTGTTAAAGTCTTAAGTTGAGTCAAGTCAATATAACGGAACTAGAAAATTAAGAATTCGACAAATATTCATTCACGTCCCAATTTACATCATGGTCGAGTCTCCTTTCAGCCATTAGCAACGCTTAAGTGTACATAGGCCTACAGAGATTGAGATTGTACGACACACTCGGTATAACAACAAGAGAGAGAGAGAGCTGAACACACAATTACAATGACGGGGTCGTCGCCTGCGTATTCGGTTATGATAGTACAAACGCTATCACGAAACGCTCAATACGACCCGGACGAGAACACAGGTACGACGTCCGGACAGACATAACATCGACAACCAAGTCAATGTCCACGGCCTTTGATAACCAGTTGTGGTGCACTGGCGTGTCTACCCACCCCAGGCTTGAACCCGGGGCCTCGTGGTCTGTAGACAGGTATGATAACCGCTACTCCACAGTAGGTAGATGTATAACAACAACTATAAGGTTAGGCTTATATAGCGTTAAGAGTCTGTAACTGTAAAGTTTACTCTAAACTTTCTAACATCTAAAGATAAACACCGTTGTACCAGTGTCAATGGTCGAGAAGGTTCTTTCTTAAGTTTTTATTTTGACCACAAACTTCTTCTTATCTACAACTGCTATAACTTACGATATTTTGTTGGGTATATCAGGTTAAATAAAATGGATCCTGAGACAGCCACGAAGTTTAAAGCTAAGATCTTCAGAAGTACATAATGCAATTTGCGTTACTGAGTTACGATGTCCTTAGGCCCCTCAGTTCTATTTCAAGCACTGTAAAAATCAGTTGTCGCTATTCTTGTATTTCGCAGATATACTATCGTTATTGCCATCTAAAACGTACCCCTAGAATTTGTAAGTCCAAATGTTATTGTAAATTATCTCAAACATATTGTTAAGTGAGTAAATAAACGCTATATCCAGCAAACTGATGAACATTACAAATAAAGCTAACTAAACCTGCCCCCACCTTTGTGGCAGAGAGAATTTAACAATAGTCTGAAATCCAGGCATCTGGAAACATCACTCCTACTCCATTAAACCAAGAATCTTTCCATAAGAACAGTTAGGCCGTCATACAGTACAGTCATATGTGTAAATCAGATATCGCTTATCATGGACACAAATATCGCAATATATCACCATATCGCTATATTTAGGTTATGGTTTTTAATTTTCGAAAACAGCTTGGGTTTTCAGTATGCAGATCTAACTTTTCCTAAAATATGAAATAGATGTAAGGAAAGAAAGCATTAAAGAATCAGATTTTCTGCAAATTTTCTCTTAAAGTTGAATACATTTGAAATGTTTCTGATATTTGCTTTCACATATTTTCTTTATAAATAGTGCTGTTCACGACATGGCTCTATTATGTATCGATTATCGTGGAGAAAAATATCGCGATATATCGTAGTATCGCATTACTTTTCAAGAAAACTGACTCAAGACACAAATTGTTAATATCACTAACATTATAAGATCATGGAGTTACAATTTACTCCATGGTATGATGAACACAAGAACAAATTATTTGCAGATCTACTGTAGCAGACGACATGATCGCGTGACTATTACGTTCATACACGTAGGGTATATGCATAACATGGGAACATACATTTGTTTGCCACCCCCCCCCCCTCTAGATCCACCATGCCCATGTTTCTCATATTTTGCCCCCTATAATTTTGTGCAAGAAGCAAGCTGATATCCTTCTTTCTTGGAATTTTTTGTTATCCTTTTTGGTCGTCGGCCAGAAATGTCACCATATGCATGCGCGCACAGACAGAAACCACGAGTAAATTGAGTTTGGTTGATACGATTGCTTATGAATAAACAAATTAGAGAGCTTGCCTATATGATGTATGTGAATGTCTAATTTCATCAAAAATAACATATCATTTTTGTCCAAGTTTTTGCCGAATAATTGGTGATAGAATAGAAATAAAGTACTCTTGATTGCCAAATGTTGGTAATAACCGGCTCGCCCAAATAATTTAAAAACAATAGGCTCGGCTCGCCTCGCCCATTATTCTTCGAATTAATTGAATTGAGCTTGCCGGTTCTTACCCAACAATAGGCTAGCAATTTCAGTTATTTCTTAAATATACTGGTCGAAAATCAGTGCACTATAGAAATCAGTGCCACTTTTAATTATACCAATTATATCTTTAATTTCATCTTTCATCGCATAAGATTTGACAATTTTGAGTTTATACATTGTGGGGACGTCATACACGGAATCACTAAGATTTTTCACAACCAAATACAAACTTTGACTGAAGTATATCAGTATATTTGATGACAACGGGCATTTGGGTTGTTCAATTGAAAAGTAGTTACGTTATCTATATAAAGGATTTTCCATCAGTTTGTATATATCTTTTCTATCATCATCAGATCATCAGTGCCGTAGCCAGGACTGACAACGTGTGTGCAACGGGGTGGGGTTGGGTTGTGGAAGGACGGGGGTGGGGGTGAAATTTAGACGCGATGACGGGGACAAACTGCAATTTGGACAAATACTACGATGAGGGGAAGTGGTTATAACCTCGGTCACATACACAGACCTACATTTTATAATGAATCCCTCCTGATCAAGGAGTCAAATAATATGTTTTCACTTAACTCCTCTCCAGCACCTGAGGTTGTATAACCTGAAAATCACCGGCAGATCACGGGGAAATAACTACTGATTGAAGAATTTTTCTCTAATTTCAATAAACTGTTAAGGAATGGCTTGTCTGCCGTCTAGCTTTACTCTAAGTTGCACTCCTATACGGTTGACGCAGCTTAGTTACTTTGTTTTTCTTTATCGAACAACGTAACGTTCAGAAAATTTTCAAAAATTCTTAAGGATAGGGTGGAGGCAACATGCATTTTCTCAGATGTTTTATATTAGTTGTAGGTTTTTTCTTTTTGGAGCCTACTGATTAAAGTAGTTTAGTTTCCTTTTCACTCTCAATTTACGAGCGGCCGTACAGGCTATTATATAAGCGCTCGCGCGTAAGTTGACAAGCTGACAGAATACGTATTTGACATGAATTTAAAGGAGAATTAAGACGTTTGAGTGCACTTCGTGAGCTTATCATCCATCACGCAACGTTCTTTTAAACGGTTTGCGCTAGGAAATCCGAGTATACAAGACGCGTATGGATTTTTAGCGTGTGACGTTATTCACGTTATTAACTTAATTGGACAAATAAGTTAATGTAATCATTCTGGAACATAAAGATGTCATGGGTGTTGGTTGAAATCGTCATACGAGAACATCACGTACATTACAATACTCCAAAATGGCGTCTATAACGGATAACGATTGTCAAATACATCTATCAACTCATGGAACCATATAATATATAATATGTATATGACGGAAGTACACAGAACCGGATACCAAATGTGAATGTTAAATTCAAATATGCGATATCATCACAGAGAAAACCTTTTGCTGAGATCGTAGGTATTTCTCAAACATATTAGCACGTCAGAGCGGGCAGGCGGTAAATATTTGGCATGCAATTGTCGATTCGGAAGCAAACAGTTATTTGACGACTCGATTGATTCGTTTGCAAATTGCTCAACACTATATCAAAATCAGAACATGACATTTTGAAGTTCAAACAGTCCCACGCAATTCAATATCGTTGTAAGCAACTTACAGTTTTCTCTCCAAAATTCGAACAACTTAAATTGCAATTAATTTCTTCATGCCTTCGTCTGTTTTTCCTGGACCTATTGGCCACAGACACCGCTGCTACCACTTATAAGAAAACGAAATATACGCCTCTTAAGGTTCACCTCTTTATTGCTTGGATGGCGGGGGTAACTGCCCAACATCTTATTAAACATAGATAACGAAAACTCTTCATAAAAGCATTAACAAAAGGAGTGTGTGGTAACAAAGAGAATAAGCCTAGTTGAAATTCCTAACTACAGAACTGAAGTATGATAAAGAATGCTGTTAGAAAGCTGGTATGTAAATAAACTAGAACTCCCGCTTAACTGAAAACCCTTGACCTTAAAACTTAAGACCAATCAAATACAAGAATAAAGTTAGTTTTATAACTCTAGATAAATTAAATAACCACTCTTACATTATTCCCCTATTTCCAAATGAAACGTCCTCGTTTCTTTATCTTAATAACTATAATACAAATATTTAATACCCTTGATCTTATATCATTATTTTCATATTTACAAGATTATCATTATACCCTGATATCCAATTTCGTCAAGTTCCGAGTCAGTCAAAATGTCAAAGAAGAAGATAGTCAAATTTTAAAAACGCGCAGAAATATATGCAAAAATTAATATGTAAATAGCGAATCGCGTATAACGGTATAAAGTTAAATGAAGATGTTACTTTATGAGATGATCAGTGAAATAAATAAACACCCAAACATTGTGCAAGTTTTGCAAGTGACACATTGATTTAAATATGGAGTCACGGTAACGACAATTATTGTTATCAAAACCATTTTCGTATTAAGTTAAATATATTAGTATAATAGTCGTATAGTTGACTATTTACAAATGACGTAATTGAATCATGTACAATCATAATCTGAGAGATATCGAGGAATACGTATGGGACGGTCCCTTCGAGAACGCAAGGTTGGGTTCGGTGGGGAGTGGGGCACTTGCACATTATCCACTCGTGGCTGGTGCACAACTGGTTCAGTAGTATGAGTTGTGGCTCGTGGAGGGTAAAATGGCAATGATCCTGAAAGCGCTGTGAAGGATGGTGTGAGATTGTTAGGACGTGGTTGAGAAGAAGCAACTGGTTGTTCTCGCCACGGAGACCTATACGGTTTTAAGCGATTGTGATGTACGATTTGAAGTGGCTTGGTGCTGTTGGTAAGATCTTGTATCTGGTATACAACAGAAGGATCTGAGTTGTTGTGGATCGGTTTGATGACTTTGAATGGTCCTTTCCATTTCGGTTCTAGTTTCATCCGACGATTAGTTGGCATGTCAAGCCATACTAGGTCGTTTGCTACGTATGGTGTGTAGCGACATTTCCGATCGTGGTAATATTGTTGCTGTGCTCGAGAATCTGCTGATGTCTGATGAATATGTTCAAATGCCGACTGTAAACGAAACTTGAGTGATGCAGCATACGCTGCAGGAGTATTCGGTGTTGCACTAGAATGAGTTTCATGAGCTCCGAATTTGACAGAAGGCGGTAATCTTGGTTCTCTGCCATGTGCCAAATAATAAGGAGTGTATAACGTGCTACTATGTTTGCTCGAATTGTAGGCTATTGCTAGTTGAGATAGATAGTCGTCCCAATTCTTGTTATCACCGCTTATTAAGTATTTGGCTAGTTGATCTTTCAGAGTACGGTTAAACCTTTCTATTAACCCGTCGGATTCAGGGTGATATGGTGTGGTTCGTGTCTTTATCACACCCAAACGTGTGCACAAATCTTTCATGAGATCGCTCTCAAACTGACGTCCCTGATCGGTGTGTATATATTCTGGTAAGCCATTTTCTCGCATGTATTCGTCAAATATAATCTGGGCTACCGTTACTGCACGTTGGTCTTTCATTGGGTATAAGTTCACGTACTTTGAGAAGTGGTCCATGATTACAAGGACATACCGGTTTCCATTCGGTGTAATTGGCAACTGGTTATATCAGCAAACACTTTCTCGAAAGGTATGCTGGACACGTGGCTCTGTAAAGGTGCTCTAAGAGATGGGATAGGATTCCTTCGTGCCTCGCACGAAGGGCAGCCATTCACAAAAGCAGCTATATCCCGTCGCATGTATGGCCAAAAACACACATTCTTGGCCCTTTCGAAAGTCTTGTCAATACCAAAATGACCACAAGAAGGATTGCCGTGCAAATCTTGCATGACAGATAGGGTCATGCTCATAGGTATGACGGTCTGCTGCAGCGTTTTACCGGGTAGGTTAATGCGTCGACACATAACGCCATCGATAAGAGACAAACGAGGGAATTCCCACCATAATCGTCGCAGATGCTTGGATTTCCCCCTAATTGATCTCGAGGTGGTCGTCTCTTGTGTCTTGTCCATCTCAAGACTTCTCTGAGGACAGGATCGGCTTGCTGCCGAGATCTCATTTCATCGAGATCTGCTGCAAGACGAAATGTTTGTTTTTCAGCCGTCTCATGCGTGACTTGAATCGTTTCCGGCGTTTGTGTGACAGTGTCCGTAGTCTGGACTTGTACACTAGCAGATAAATCTACGTTGTCCTCATCAGGACCTTGGGTTTGCGTTGAAATCGACGTATAACACGCCAGATTCTCCTCTGCAAGAGGTATTCTAGATAAAGCGTCTGCATTGGTGTGGGCTTTGCCTGCGCGATGTTTCACAACTCAGTCATACACATCAAGTTCTAAGGCCCATCTGGCTCTCTTGCCAGTTCTGTCATCCTGTACTGGAATTTTTCTAAGTCCAGTCAGTGGTTTGTGGTCTGTTATGATTGTAAAAGGTTTGCATGCCAAATAGTGACGAAAATGGCGGACGGACCAGACAATGGCATACAACTCTTTATCGTATGTCGACCATTTTTTTTCAGTCCTGTTAAAAAGGTGACTGGCATAAGCGATGACGCGCTCTTTGCCATCAATGTGCTGAGAAAGTACTGCACCAACCGCAGTACCGGATGCATCAGTATACAGCATAAAACCATGACTAAAATTAGGGAATGCCATGATCGGATGCTCAGTCAAATATTGTCGTAGCTTGTCAAAAGCTTGCTGACAATCTTCGTTCCAGTCAAATTTTACATCTTTTGTGTGAGCTGGTGAAGTGGTGCTGCAATGGAAGCAAAATTCTTCATGAATTTGCGGTAATATTGGGCCAATCCTAAGAAAGCTCGAACTTCAGTGACAGTTCGTGGGCGTGGCCAATTCCGTATCTTTTCTGTGGTCTGAGGATCTGGTTGGATACCATCCTTGGTAACTACATGCCCAAGGTAACGTGCTTCTTTCTTAAATAAGTTGCACTTGCTTGGTTTGAGGGTAAGTCCTGCAGATCTTAATCTGTTGAGAACTTCTTTCAGATTGCGCATATGCTCTGAAAAGCTTGAACCAATAATTATGATATCGTCTAAGTATACAAGACATGTTGTCCAGTGTAAGCCTTTCAAAACCAATTCCATTAACCTTTGAAAGGTCTGGGGAGCGTTGGTAAGCCCCATGGGCATTACCTTAAATTGAAATAGCCCAAATCCTGTCGAGAAAGCTGTCTTTTCTTTATCGATCGGATCCATCTCAATTTGCCAATACCCTGAAGATAAGTCCAAAGTACTGAATAATGCTGACCCTGATAAAGCATCAAGGGTATCGTCTGCACGTGGTATGGGGTGAGAGTCAGTTATGGTGACAGCATTAAGCTTTCGAAAATCGACACAAAATCTGTAAGATTTGTCCTTTTTCTTCACCATAACTACGGGTGCAGCCCAAGGGCTGAAGCTTTCTTCGATGATGTCCTGACTAAGAAGCTTATTGACTTGCTTTTGTATCTCTATCTTCATAGGGGGCGTTGTGCGGTAAGCACGCAACTTGATCGGAGGTACATCTTCAGTACGAATCTTGTGACATGTTAGATGAGTACGACCTGGCTGATCTGTAAATACGTCAGCGTAATCTTTCAATAGCGCCTCCACTTCGACAACTTGATCAGGACTTAAGTTGTCTTTGTCAATGTTTATAGAGGGCGCAATTTGTTGGCTATCTGATTTTTCATCAGATTTTACCCTGCAACAACTATTTCTGTGTCGAAATCATTTTCGACATCATTTTCGACGATCGAATACTCAGCATTATCATGCGCGAGTGAAAGAATTTGCCAACAAATTTGTTGGCTTTGAGGTCAACCGTGTGCGGGTTAGGGTTAAGAACCCTGGCTAGAATAAGTCCTTTCTGAACAGGAGATACCGATTTGGCAAAAATGAGTTGAACATCTGCGTCAGTGTGAGGTTCAAAACTCCAGTGTAATTATCTGGTATGACGTGATGTGCAGGATACTCAAGTTTCACTGTCACGTTTTGTTGGCAACATGCAGGAATGGTTACGTTCGCAGCAACTGAAACATTGCATACGAGATCTGAGCATTTCTGATGTTTTAAAAGAGGTATAACTTCTCCACAGATGGTTACAGTTTCTTTAACGGTGTCAATGCATCCACCATTTGCAATTATGAAGTCCCAGCCCAAAACGAGGGTCGGTTGATATTGCGGGCAACATAAAATTCGGTGGTCACAGTCTGTGTACCAATTCGAATATTTGTTGATATCGAGCCAAGTGAATCAACACTTTCTCCGTAACGGAACGAGCAAGAAGGTATGACTTCTTGATAGGTCTCCTTTTAAAGTTGATATCTTCTGACGAAGTTCTTCTGATATCATGCTTATGTCGGATCCCGTATCTACAAAGGCGTCAAGAGTGACGTCCTCCAAGACTATGGGTATGAAAGATAAAGGGGCTCTTCTGAGCAGCTTACAGATGAAATGTCTAATTTTGAAATATTATCATCAACGGTCTGGGTCGGGGTTTCTTTCTTAGTTGACATATGACCCTCTATATCAACTTCTAAGCATTTCCTGGTCATGGGATGATGATCTGATGGTGACGGTCAGAAAATCGAACTTTCTGACCTCTATCGTTTGACCTTGATGGTGAAGGTCGTGGATTTCGAGGACTATTTGCCTCACTCAGGTTTCTGCTCTCCCTAGGGGGTGTTCGGTAATCCGTACGTCCTCTCTCGGGACTTCGGAAGTATCGATCCGAGTGGTTTGAACTCTGGTCACGATATCTTGACGGCGACCGCGACGAAGAATATTGTCCATCTCGCCTCGGAGAATAATAGTTTCTCCCTCTATGAAAGTCGGAATAAGATTCGCGACGTGAAAAGTTATTTCTGTAGTCACGATGCTTATCGTGTGAATGGTCACGTGAATATCGTTCACGGCTGGACTTCTGGAGAGAAACCTCCAGTCGTTCCACTCTAGAAGATAATTCTCCTATTTTCTGTAGCAAAGTCTCATGACTTTTCTCCACTGCACCTATAATAGCGCCTGAAGAAGAATTATGGGTAGAAGAATATTGTGTCTCTGTAGTGGGTAAATTCGAAGACAAAGGATGATATTCTGCATAACTATGACCAATATTTGGCAAATTGAAAGTAGGCATAGAAGTAAAAGGTTTACCACCTGGAATATCTGAAAATGTGCCAGAAATGGCACTGGTATACACATTACTTTGAGGTGTTGTGGTGAAGTTAGTGTTATGGATCAAATTTGGTGCAAATGAAGTTTGGTTAGCATGAAAAATCTTACTCGCCTCGTTTGCGTGCTCGATTCGACAAGCAATGCGGAGAGCGTCCTCGAAAGAGTCGCCTCCTTGTTCATGTATTTTACGTTGTAAATTCGGATTTAAACCGGCAACAAATCTACGAAAACGTTCGCCTTTCTTGGCATTTTCGTCATATGAAGGAAACGCTTCCCCAACTAAACGAGCTATTTCCGCGCCATAAACTTCTAATGGTTCTCCTTGAAACCTCGGACGCGCGTTTACAAAAGTTTGAAAAGAAGAAAGAAATTGTCTTCGTCCGAAAACAGTCTTCAATTTGTCTTTTACGTCACTATACTTTTCTTTGACTGAATTTGGTAAACTGTCCCAGAAACTAAATGCTGCTCCAGTTAACCGAGCAGGTAAAAGTGTATGTAAATTATCTTTGGTGTATTCAGACGAGGCTTCAACTGCTACCTCTAACCTTCTACACCATTGACTAAAATCCTCACTTCCATCTCCCGAAAAGCAGGATGGTAACTCTACCCTTAGGTTTGAACTTTTTGTGTAGTATCTGGCATATTGATAAATTGCAAATGATTTAATTTCTACAGTAAAAACTGTTGAAAATTTTAATTGAATTTTGAAATACGTTTTAATATATACTAGGCTTTGTAAGGCTAACACGAAGCTATTCTGTCAAAATACAAAAATAGCAAAATAGATATCAGATAATCAAATACTCAAACGTGAATTATAAAATAAATGAAAATTTCACTTACTCTCCCAAGTTATTAAATAGTATATCCAAAATGATACATATCCAATATAATACAACATGCATGGATTTTCAAAATAATTAAGTATAATACGCATGCGACCAACATCTACGTGTGGGCCCTATTTCTAAAGTCTTTGTCTCAACATATAAACTTAGTGTTCGTGTTGAGTATCACAAATAAATATATGAATATAATTTGATTAAGCAATAAAATTGCATAATCACTTCTTGAACATATCAGCATTGCAGAATAAATCACAAACTTGAAATATGATGAAGTCCGTCACTTAAATTCTGTAACTTTGATATCCGAATATATTTTCAATTGAATAACCAGAATCGATATCAAAGATTTTCACACATAACCAATTATATTGAAATAATTTCCAACTACAAAATTCGAGGAGCTTCGTCTGCAAATTTGTCTTAAATCAGCAACATTGATAAATATTTGCACGTAAAAACTTTCCAATAAATTCCTCAGGAATCACTCCTATAGCGAATAGCTGAATTCTTTATACGTCTTCCTTTTTAATAATAGTATAATCGTTGCAGCTTCTCCGGTTTTGCGGTATTTCCAATCTACGATGATTTATTACGGTTTCTCCAATTTTCGATATGCTGTCAACATTTATTTTCCAATTGTCGACACACCGTCCAATATCCGAATTTTTGGATTCTGATACTCCTACGTTATTTTCCAATTTTAGATACTCCGTCCATGTTATTTTTCAATTTTACTCAACACCTCAACATTGAAGTTTACTTTTATATTAATTGGACAAATAAGTTAATGTAATCATTCTGGAACATAAAGATGTCATGGGTGTTGGTTGAAATCGTCATACGAGAACATCACGTACATTACAATACTCCAAAATGGCGTCTATAACGGATAACGATTGTCAAATACATCTATCAACTCATGGAACCATATAATATATAATATGTATATGACGGAAGTACACAGAACCGGATACCAAATGTGAATGTTAAATTCAAATATGCGATATCATCACAGAGAAAACCTTTTGCTGAGATCGTAGGTATTTCTCAAACATATTAGCACGTCAGAGCGGGCAGGCGGTAAATATTTGGCATGCAATTGTCGATTCGGAAGCAAACAGTTATTTGACGACTCGATTGATTCGTTTGGTAAATTGCTCAACACTATATCAAAATCAGGAACATGACATTTTGAAGTTCAAACAGTCCCACGCAATTCAATATCGTTGTAAGCAACTTACAGTTTTCTCTCCAAAATTCGAACAACTTAAATTGCAATTAATTTCTTCATGCCTTCGTCTGTTTTTCCTGGACCTATTGGCCACAGACACCGCTGCTACCACTTATAAGAAAACGAAATATACGCCTCTTAAGGTTCACCTCTTTATTGCTTGGATGGCGTGGGGTAACTGCCCAACATCTTATTAAACATAGATAACGAAAACTCTTCATAAAAGCATTAACAAAAGGAGTGTGTGGTAACAAAGAGAATAAGCCTAGTTGAAATTCCTAACTACAGAACTGAAGTATGATAAAGAATGCTGTTAGAAAGCTGGTATGTAAATAAACTAGAACTCCCGCTTAACTGAAAACCCTTGACCTTAAAACTTAAGACCAATCAAATACAAGAATAAAGTTAGTTTTATAACTCTAGATAAATTAAATAACCACTCTTACAATATCTTTAATTTCATCTTTCATCGCATAAGATTTGACAATTTTGAGTTTATACATTGTGGGGACGTCATACACGGAATCACTAAGATTTTTCACAACCAAATACAAACTTTGACTGAAGTATATCAGTATATTTGATGACAACGGGCATTTGGGTTGTTCAATTGAAAAGTAGTTACGTTATCTATATAGGATTTTCCATCAGTTTGTATATATCTTTTTCTATCATCATCAGATCATCAGTGCCGTAGCCAGGACTGACAACGTGTGTGCAACGGGGTGGGGTTGGGTTGTGGAAGGACGGGGGGTGGGGGGTGAAATTTAGACGCGATGACGGGGACAAACTGCAATTTGGACAAATACTACGATGAGGGGGAAGTGGTTATAACCTCGGTCACATACACAGACCTACATTTTATAATGAATCCCTCCTGATCAAGGAGTCAAATAATATGTTTTCACTTAACTCCTCTCCCAGCACCTGAGGTTGTATAACCTGAAAATCACCGGCAGATCACGGGGAAATAACTACTGATTGAAGAATTTTTCTCTAATTTCAATAAACTGTTAAGGAATGGCTTGTCTGCCGTCTAGCTTTACTCTAAGTTGCACTCCTATACGGTTGACGCAGCTTAGTTACTTTGTTTTTCTTTATCGAACAACGTAACGTTCAGAAAATTTTCAAAAATTCTTAAGGATAGGGTGGAGGCAACATGCATTTTCTCAGATGTTTTATATTAGTTGTAGGTTTTTTCTTTTTGGAGCCTACTGATTAAAGTAGTTTAGTTTCCTTTTCACTCTCAATTTACGAGCGGCCGTACAGGCTATTATATAAGCGCTCGCGCGTAAGTTGACAAGCTGACAGAATACGTATTTGACATGAATTTAAAGGAGAATTAAGACGTTTGAGTGCACTTCGTGAGCTTATCATCCATCACGCAACGTTCTTTTAAACGGTTTGCGCTAGGAAATCCGAGTATACAAGACGCGTATGGATTTTTAGCGTGTGACGTTATTCACGTTATTAACTTAATTGGACAAATAAGTTAATGTAATCATTCTGGAACATAAAGATGTCATGGGTGTTGGTTGAAATCGTCATACGAGAACATCACGTACATTACAATACTCCAAAATGGCGTCTATAACGGATAACGATTGTCAAATACATCTATCAACTCATGGAACCATATAATATATAATATGTATATGACGGAAGTACACAGAACCGGATACCAAATGTGAATGTTAAATTCAAATATGCGATATCATCACAGAGAAAACCTTTTGCTGAGATCGTAGGTATTTCTCAAACATATTAGCACGTCAGAGCGGGCAGGCGGTAAATATTTGGCATGCAATTGTCGATTCGGAAGCAAACAGTTATTTGACGACTCGATTGATTCGTTTGGTAAATTGCTCAACACTATATCAAAATCAGGAACATGACATTTTGAAGTTCAAACAGTCCCACGCAATTCAATATCGTTGTAAGCAACTTACAGTTTTCTCCAAAATTCGAACAACTTAAATTGCAATTAATTTCTTCATGCCTTCGTCTGTTTTTCCTGGACCTATTGGCCACAGACACCGCTGCTACCACTTATAAGAAAACGAAATATACGCCTCTTAAGGTTCACCTCTTTATTGCTTGGATGGCGTGGGGTAACTGCCCAACATCTTATTAAACATAGATAACGAAAACTCTTCATAAAAGCATTAACAAAAGGAGTGTGTGGTAACAAAGAGAATAAGCCTAGTTGAAATTCCTAACTACAGAACTGAAGTATGATAAAGAATGCTGTTAGAAAGCTGGTATGTAAATAAACTAGAACTCCTGCTTAACTGAAAACCCTTGACCTTAAAACTTAAGACCAATCAAATACAAGAATAAAGTTAGTTTTATAACTCTAGATAAATTAAATAACCACTCTTACATTATTCCCTATTTCCAAATGAAACGTCCTCGTTTCTTTATCTTAATAACTATAATACAAATATTTAATACCCTTTGATCTTATATCATTATTTTCATATTTACAAGATTATCATTATACCCTGATATCCAATTTCGTCAAGTTCCGAGTCAGTCAAAATGTCAAAGAAGAAGATAGTCAAATTTTAAAACGCGCAGAAATATATGCAAAAATTAATATGTAAATAGCGAATCGCGTATAACGGTATAAAGTTAAATGAAGATGTTACTTTATGAGATGATCAGTGAAATAAATAAACACCCAAACATTGTGCAAGTTTTGCAAGTGACACATTGATTTAAATATGGAGTCACGGTAACGACAATTATTGTTATCAAAACCATTTTCGTATTAAGTTAAATATATTAGTATAATAGTCGTATAGTTGACTATTTACAAATGACGTAATTGAATCATGTACAATCATAATCTGAGAGATATCGAGGAATACGTATGGGACGGTCCCTTCGAGAACGCAAGGTTGGGTTCGGTGGGGAGTGGGGCACTTGCACATTATCCACTCGTGGCTGGTGCACAACTGGTTCAGTAGTATGAGTTGTGGCTCGTGGAGGGTAAAATGGCAATGATCCTGGAAAGCGCTGTGAAGGATGGTGTGAGATTGTTAGGACGTGGTTGAGAAGAAGCAACTGGTTGTTCTCGCCACGGAGACCTATACGGTTTTAAGCGATTGTGATGTACGATTTGAAGTGGCTTGGTGCTGTTGGTAAGATCTTGTATCTGGTATACAACAGAAGGATCTGAGTTGTTGTGGATCGGTTTGATGACTTTGAATGGTCCTTTCCATTTCGGTTCTAGTTTCATCCGACGATTAGTTGGCATGTCAAGCCATACTAGGTCGTTTGCTACGTATGGTGTGTAGCGACATTTCCGATCGTGGTAATATTGTTGCTGTGCTCGAGAATCTGCTGATGTCTGATGAATATGTTCAAATGCCGACTGTAAACGAAACTTGAGTGATGCAGCATACGCTGCAGGAGTATTCGGTGTTGCACTAGAATGAGTTTCATGAGCTCCGAATTTGACAGAAGGCGGTAATCTTGGTTCTCTGCCATGTGCCAAATAATAAGGAGTGTATAACGTGCTACTATGTTTGCTCGAATTGTAGGCTATTGCTAGTTGAGATAGATAGTCGTCCCAATTCTTGTTATCACCGCTTATTAAGTATTTGGCTAGTTGATCTTTCAGAGTACGGTTAAACCTTTCTATTAACCCGTCGGATTCAGGTGATATGGTGTGGTTCGTGTCTTTATCACACCCAAACGTGTGCACAAATCTTTCATGAGATCGCTCTCAAACTGACGTCCCTGATCGGTGTGTATATATTCTGGTAAGCCATTTTCTCGCATGTATTCGTCAAATATAATCTGGGCTACCGTTACTGCACGTTGGTCTTTCATTGGGTATAAGTTCACGTACTTTGAGAAGTGGTCCATGATTACAAGGACATACCGGTTTCCATTCGGTGTAATTGGCAACTCGGTTATATCAGCAAACACTTTCTCGAAAGGTATGCTGGACACGTGGCTCTGTAAAGGTGCTCTAAGAGATGGGATAGGATTCCTTCGTGCCTCGCACGAAGGGCAGCCATTCACAAAAGCAGCTATATCCCGTCGCATGTATGGCCAAAAACACACATTCTTGGCCCTTTCGAAAGTCTTGTCAATACCAAAATGACCACAAGAAGGATTGCCGTGCAAATCTTGCATGACAGATAGGGTCATGCTCATAGGTATGACGGTCTGCTGCAGCGTTTTACCGGGTAGGTTAATGCGTCGACACATAACGCCATCGATAAGAGACAAACGAGGGAATTCCCACCATAATCGTCGCAGATGCTTGGATTTCCCCCTTAATTGATCTCGAGGTGGTCGTCTCTTGTGTCTTGTCCATCTCAAGACTTCTCTGAGGACAGGATCGGCTTGCTGCCGAGATCTCATTTCATCGAGATCTGCTGCAAGACGAAATGTTTGTTTTTCAGCCGTCTCATGCGTGACTTGAATCGTTTCCGGCGTCTGTGTGACAGTGTCCGTAGTCTGGACTTGTACACTAGCAGATAAATCTACGTTGTCCTCATCAGGACCTTGGGTTTGCGTTGAAATCGACGTATAACACGCCAGATTCTCCTCTGCAAGAGGTATTCTAGATAAAGCGTCTGCATTGGTGTGGGCTTTGCCTGCGCGATGTTTCACAACCCAGTCATACACATCAAGTTCTAAGGCCCATCTGGCTCTCTTGCCAGTTCTGTCATCCTGTACTGGAATTTTTCTAAGTCCAGTCAGTGGTTTGTGGTCTGTTATGATTGTAAAAGGTTTGCATGCCAAATAGTGACGAAAATGGCGGACGGACCAGACAATGGCATACAACTCTTTATCGTATGTCGACCATTTTTTTTCAGTCCTGTTAAAAAGGTGACTGGCATAAGCGATGACGCGCTCTTTGCCATCAATGTGCTGAGAAAGTACTGCACCAACCGCAGTACCGGATGCATCAGTATACAGCATAAAACCATGACTAAAATTAGGGAATGCCATGATCGGATGCTCAGTCAAATATTGTCGTAGCTTGTCAAAAGCTTGCTGACAATCTTCGTTCCAGTCAAATTTTACATCTTTTGTGTGAGCCGGTGAAGTGGTGCTGCAATGGAAGCAAAATTCTTCATGAATTTGCGGTAATATTGGGCCAATCCTAAGAAAGCTCGAACTTCAGTGACAGTTCGTGGGCGTGGCCAATTCCGTATCTTTTCTGTGGTCTGAGGATCTGGTTGGATACCATCCTTGGTAACTACATGCCCAAGGTAACGTGCTTCTTTCTTAAATAAGTTGCACTTGCTTGGTTTGAGGGTAAGTCCTGCAGATCTTAATCTGTTGAGAACTTCTTTCAGATTGCGCATATGCTCTGAAAAGCTTGAACCAATAATTATGATATCGTCTAAGTATACAAGACATGTTGTCCAGTGTAAGCCTTTCAAAACCAATTCCATTAACCTTTGAAAGGTCTGGGGAGCGTTGGTAAGCCCCATGGGCATTACCTTAAATTGAAATAGCCCAAATCCTGTCGAGAAAGCTGTCTTTTCTTTATCGATCGGATCCATCTCAATTTGCCAATACCCTGAAGATAAGTCCAAAGTACTGAATAATGCTGACCCTGATAAAGCATCAAGGGTATCGTCTGCACGTGGTATGGGGTGAGAGTCAGTTATGGTGACAGCATTAAGCTTTCGAAAATCGACACAAAATCTGTAAGATTTGTCCTTTTCTTCACCATAACTACGGGTGCAGCCCAAGGGCTGAAGCTTTCTTCGATGATGTCCTGACTAAGAAGCTTATTGACTTGCTTTTGTATCTCTATCTTCATAGGGGGCGTTGTGCGGTAAGCACGCAACTTGATCGGAGGTACATCTTCAGTACGAATCTTGTGACATGTTAGATGAGTACGACCTGGCTGATCTGTAAATACGTCAGCGTAATCTTTCAATAGCGCCTCCACTTCGACAACTTGATCAGGACTTAAGTTGTCTTTGTCAATGTTTATAGAGGGCGCAATTTGTTGGCTATCTGATTTTTCATCAGATTTTACCCTGCAACAACTATTTCTGTGTCGAAATCATTTTCGACATCATTTTCGACGATCGAATACTCAGCATTATCATGCGCGAGTGAAAAGAATTTGCCAACAAATTTGTTGGCTTTGAGGTCAACCGTGTGCGGGTTAGGTTAAGAACCCTGGCTAGAATAAGTCCTTTCTGAACAGGAGATACCGATTTGGCAAAAATGAGTTGAACATCTGCGTCAGTGTGAGGTTCAAAACTCCAGTGTAATTATCTGGTATGACGTGATGTGCAGGATACTCAAGTTTCACTGTCACGTTTTGTTGGCAACATGCAGGAATGGTTACGTTCGCAGCAACTGAAACATTGCATACGAGATCTGAGCATTTCTGATGTTTTAAAAAGAGGTATAACTTCTCCACAGATGGTTACAGTTTCTTTAACGGTGTCAATGCATCCACCATTTGCAATTATGAAGTCCCAGCCCAAAACGAGGGGTCGGTTGATATTGCGGGCAACATAAAATTCGGTGGTCACAGTCTGTGTACCAATTCGAATATTTGTTGATATCGAGCCAAGTGAATCAACACTTTCTCCCGTAACGGAACGAGCAAGAAGGTATGACTTCTTGATAGGTCTCCTTTAAAGTTGATATCTTCTGACGAAGTTCTTCTGATATCATGCTTATGTCGGATCCCGTATCTACAAAGGCGTCAAGAGTGACGTCCTCCAAGACTATGGGTATGAAAGATAAAGGGGCTCTTCTGAGCAGCTTACAGATGAAATGTCTAATTTTGAAATATTATCATCAACGGTCTGGGTCGGGTTTCTTTCTTAGTTGACATATGACCCTCTATATCAACTTCTAAGCATTTCCCTGGTCATGGGATGATGACTGATGGTGACGGTCAGAAAATCGAACTTTCTGACCTCTATCGTTTGACCTTGATGGTGAAGGTCGTGGATTTCGAGGACTATTTGCCTCACTCAGGTTTCTGCTCTCCTAGGGGTGTTCGGTAATCCGTACGTCCTCTCTCGGGACTTCGGAAGTATCGATCCGAGTGGTTTGAACTCTGGTCACGATATCTTGACGGCGACCGCGACGAAGAATATTGTCCATCTCGCCTCGGAGAATAATAGTTTCTCCTCTATGAAAGTCGGAATAAGATTCGCGACGTGAAAAGTTATTTCTGTAGTCACGATGCTTATCGTGTGAATGGTCACGTGAATATCGTTCACGGCTGGACTTCTGGAGAGAAACCTCCAGTCGTTCCACTCTAGAAGATAATTCTCCTATTTTCTGTAGCAAAGTCTCATGACTTTTCTCCACTGCACCTATAATAGCGTCTGAAGAAGAATTATGGGTAGAAGAATATTGTGTCTCTGTAGTGGGTAAATTCGAAGACAAAGGATGATATTCTGCATAACTATGACCAATATTTGGCAAATTGAAAGTAGGCATAGAAGTAAAAGGTTTACCACCTGGAATATCTGAAAATGTGCCAGAAATGGCACTGGTATACATTACTTTGAGGTGTTGTGGTGAAGTTAGTGTTATGGATCAAATTTGGTGCAAATGAAGTTTGGTTAGCATGAAAAATCTTACTCGCCTCGTTTGCGTGCTCGATTCGACAAGCAATGCGGAGAGCGTCCTCGAAAGAGTCGCCTCCTTGTTCATGTATTTTACGTTGTAAATTCGGATTTAAACCGGCAACAAATCTACGAAAACGTTCGCCTTTCTTGGCATTTTCGTCATATGAAGGAAACGCTTCCCAACTAAACGAGCTATTTCCGCGCCATAAACTTCTAATGGTTCTCCTTGAAACCTCGGACGCGCGTTTACAAAAGTTTGAAAAGAAGAAAGAAATTGTCTTCGTCCGAAAACAGTCTTCAATTTGTCTTTTACGTCACTATACTTTTCTTTGACTGAATTTGGTAAACTGTCCCAGAAACTAAATGCTGCTCCAGTTAACCGAGCAGGTAAAAGTGTATGTAAATTATCTTTGGTGTATTCAGACGAGGCTTCAACTGCTACCTCTAACCTTCTACACCATTGACTAAAATCCTCACTTCCATCTCCCGAAAAGCAGGATGGTAACTCTACCCTTAGGTTTGAACTTTTTTGTGTAGTATCTGGCATATTGATAAATTGCAAATGATTTAATTTCTACAGTAAAAACTGTTGAAAATTTTAATTGAATTTTGAAATACGTTTTAATATATACTAGGCTTTGTAAGGCTAACACGAAGCTATTCTGTCAAAATACAAAAAATAGCAAAATAGATATCAGATAATCAAATACTCAAACGTGAATTATAAAATAAATGAAAATTTCACTTACTCTCCCAAGTTATTAAATAGTATATCCAAAATGATACATATCCAATATAATACAACATGCATGGATTTTCAAAATAATTAAGTATAATACGCATGCGACCAACATCTACGTGTGGGCCCTATTTCTAAAGTCTTTGTCTCAACATATAAACTTAGTGTTCGTGTTGAGTATCACAAATAAATATATGAATATAATTTGATTAAGCAATAAAATTGCATAATCACTTCTTGAACATATCAGCATTGCAGAATAAATCACAAACTTGAAATATGATGAAGTCCGTCACTTAAATTCTGTAACTTTGATATCCGAATATATTTTCAATTGATTAACCAGAATCGATATCAAAGATTTTCACACATAACCAATTATATTGAAATAATTTCCAACTACAAAATTCGAGGAGCTTCGTCTGCAAATTTGTCTTAAATCAGCAACATTGATAAATATTTGCACGTAAAAACTTTCAATAAATTCCTCAGGAATCACTCCTATAGCGAATAGCTGAATTCTTTATACGTCTTCCTTTTTAATAATAGTATAATCGTTGCAGCTTCTCCGGTTTTGCGGTATTTCCAATCTACGATGATTTATTACGGTTTCTCCAATTTTCGATATGCTGTCAACATTTATTTTCCAATTGTCGACACACCGTCCAATATCCGAATTTTTGGATTCTGATACTCCTACGTTATTTTCCAATTTTAGATACTCCGTCCATGTTATTTTTCAATTTTACTCAACACCTCAACATTGAAGTTTACTTTTATATTAATTGGACAAATAAGTTAATGTAATCATTCTGGAACATAAAGATGTCATGGGTGTTGGTTGAAATCGTCATACGAGAACATCACGTACATTACAATACTCCAAAATGGCGTCTATAACGGATAACGATTGTCAAATACATCTATCAACTCATGGAACCATATAATATATAATATGTATATGACGGAAGTACACAGAACCGGATACCAAATGTGAATGTTAAATTCAAATATGCGATATCATCACAGAGAAAACCTTTTGCTGAGATCGTAGGTATTTCTCAAACATATTAGCACGTCAGAGCGGGCAGGCGGTAAATATTTGGCATGCAATTGTCGATTCGGAAGCAAACAGTTATTTGACGACTCGATTGATTCGTTTGGTAAATTGCTCAACACTATATCAAAATCAGGAACATGACATTTTGAAGTTCAAACAGTCCCACGCAATTCAATATCGTTGTAAGCAACTTACAGTTTTCTCTCAAAATTCGAACAACTTAAATTGCAATTAATTTCTTCATGCCTTCGTCTGTTTTTCCTGGACCTATTGGCCACAGACACCGCTGCTACCACTTATAAGAAAACGAAATATACGCCTCTTAAGGTTCACCTCTTTATTGCTTGGATGGCGTGGGGTAACTGCCCAACATCTTATTAAACATAGATAACGAAAACTCTTCATAAAAGCATTAACAAAAGGAGTGTGTGGTAACAAAGAGAATAAGCCTAGTTGAAATTCCTAACTACAGAACTGAAGTATGATAAAGAATGCTGTTAGAAAGCTGGTATGTAAATAAACTAGAACTCCCGCTTAACTGAAAACCCTTGACCTTAAAACTTAAGACCAATCAAATACAAGAATAAAGTTAGTTTTATAACTCTAGATAAATTAAATAACCACTCTTACAATATCTTTAATTTCATCTTTCATCGCATAAGATTTGACAATTTTGAGTTTATACATTGTGGGGACGTCATACACGGAATCACTAAGATTTTTCACAACCAAATACAAACTTTGACTGAAGTATATCAGTATATTTGATGACAACGGGCATTTGGGTTGTTCAATTGAAAAGTAGTTACGTTATCTATGTAGGATTTTCCATCAGTTTGTATATATCTTTTCTATCATCATCAGATCATCAGTGCCGTAGCCAGGACTGACAACGTGTGTGCAACGGGGTGGGGTTGGGTTGTGGAAGGACGGGGGTGGGGTGAAATTTAGACGCGATGACGGGGACAAACTGCAATTTGGACAAATACTACGATGAGGGGGAAGTGGTTATAACCTCGGTCACATACACAGACCTACATTTTATAATGAATCCTCCTGATCAAGGAGTCAAATAATATGTTTTCACTTAACTCCTCTCCCAGCACCTGAGGTTGTATAACCTGAAAATCACCGGCAGATCACGGGGAAATAACTACTGATTGAAGAATTTTTCTCTAATTTCAATAAACTGTTAAGGAATGGCTTGTCTGCCGTCTAGCTTTACTCTAAGTTGCACTCCTATACGGTTGACGCAGCTTAGTTACTTTGTTTTTCTTTATCGAACAACGTAACGTTCAGAAAATTTTCAAAAATTCTTAAGGATAGGTGGAGGCAACATGCATTTTCTCAGATGTTTTATATTAGTTGTAGGTTTTTTCTTTTTGGAGCCTACTGATTAAAGTAGTTTAGTTTCCTTTTCACTCTCAATTTACGAGCGGCCGTACAGGCTATTATATAAGCGCTCGCGCGTAAGTTGACAAGCTGACAGAATACGTATTTGACATGAATTTAAAGGAGAATTAAGACGTTTGAGTGCACTTCGTGAGCTTATCATCCATCACGCAACGTTCTTTTAAACGGTTTGCGCTAGGAAATCCGAGTATACAAGACGCGTATGGATTTTTAGCGTGTGACGTTATTCACGCTGCAAACCTGTTCCTGAGATAGGTGGAGAGGGACTACCCAGCAGAAAAAAAAAACAGTTAAAACCAGTTCAAATGATTTTAACTGCTCACAAGTTAAAACCAGCTCAAGTGGTATTTGGTGACAAGTCAAGTTTCAACTGGTATGACCGGTTTGTGAACTGTTTCAACAGGTGTCAACTGGTCGCAACAGGTATTGTCTCTGGTTTTGACAGGTATTAAATGTTTGCAACTGGTCTTTTGTGTTTTCAACTAGTCTGAACTGTTTTCAACAGGTCATGATCTGCTTTCAACAGGTGTCAAGTGGTCCTAACAGGTTTTTCAACAGGTCTGAACTGCTTTCAACAGGTGTCAAATGGTCTTAACAGGTTTTTCAACAGGTCTGAACTGTTTTCAACAGGTGTCAAATGGTCTTAACAGGTTTTGTCCATGGTTTTAACAGGAAGCAACTGTTTTTAACAGAAACAACTGTTTCTGGCAGGTCAGATCTATTTGAAAAGTTATTTCAAATAAGAAATTTTACAAAGATCATTGATCGCATTTCCTTTACTAACTCTGAATCAGATATTACATTGTTTGGAAAAAAAAGCATAGCCCTTTTTTTATTACTAAAAAACAATATAATGAATAAACTACACTTAAGGCACTAGAAGTTTTGTACACATACAAAGAATAAAAAGCACACCTAAACCAAGATTTTTTTTTTTCAACTTGAAAAATTAATACTTATGATCCAATAACAATTACCTTATACTAACTTATATAACTACACATGCAATAAAATCTTACCTTATCTGACCATTGGCACTCGAGCTCGGACAGCAGCCGCCGCATGGCGATAGCTCGTTGACAATATTTATCATCTGTCCCTGCCATTAAGGGACAACAATTTTATTGAATACAGTTGGTAGAAGAAGCCTTTCGAGAGGACGCCGAATGCTCACAGGGGTGTAAAAATTGGCATGAGAAATATTTTTTAAATACTTTTTATTCTCAACATCGTAAATGTTTTTTTTTTTTCTCAAAACTTTATTCTTACATCAAAAACATAAAAACCATTCCTAGACCCCAACTAAAGACATATATTGTAGTGAAAGGGATCCTATATATTCGCTCCAAAATATATATTCCTTTTTTAGTGTGAAATTTACACGAATTTAAGCAATATTTTGATACCAAACTCACGCCATATAACGCTACTAGCTTCCTGGGGCTTCGTCCCGTGGAAGCCTACCAGGACGTCGACCCTGGATCTGACACAATATTAATAGATTATCTGCTATAAAAATCGCGAGACATGCAGGGATTACGAGGGCTCCCCCCCCCCCCTCCTCCCCCTCTCCCCAGCGTCCCATATATGTGACAGGGCTTCCCGCAAAACCATGCGGGGTCTCCGGTCCCCACCAGGGCTTCGCTCTCTTCGCGCCTATAGCATGCATGGCTAAAGTTGACACAATTTTAAGCAAGACCCATTTTGGCCCCCAATAATGAACGCCTTCCGAAATCATTTTCTTCCGTCAGAAAATCTTCTTAATTTCCGGGAAATCTTCAATTTTTGCGAAATTTTCTTTAATTTTTGGGAAATTTGTTTTATTCTGGGGATACTTTTGTGGAATTTTCTTCCACTTTTCGAAAGTTTTCTTTAATTTTCTGGAAATTTAATTCATTTTTGGGAAATTTTTGGCCTTTTGGGGATTTTTTCTTTTTCAATTTTTGGGAAATTTGTTCCATTTTTGTAAAATTTCTTTCATTTTAGGGATATTTTCTTCAATTTTATTAGAAGTTTTCTTCAATTTTTGGACGCCTTGCAATAGCTTTCTTCCTTGAATTGAAACACTGATTTTAAGCAATTTCCTAAACGGTGCCATCTAAACAGTGCATGCCAATTTAGATCTATGTGCCAATCGTTTTTTTTTTTTTTTGGGGTGGGGGTGGGGGGGGGATCGCCAAAATACCCTTTCCCAAGTAAAAAATAAGCCACCTGGGGAGAGGGTCGAGTCGAGTCCCCTCCAGTCCCCGAGGAGGGGATATGAGAGAGACAGATTCATTACTTCTTATTTTATTAAGAAACTAATGACAACAATTTGGATAGAAATACCGGGAACTTGAACAAGGCCGTAGCTATAAGTTTTGCATTTGCCCCCTCCCCTGGCTACGTGCCTGCCCTTGAAAGTAAATTTTCTCCTCCTATATGAAGTTGCTAATGATGTAAAACATGCAGGTTGGACCACAGCGGTGGCCAAAATTTAATGAAGTGATTGGGGCGTGGGTCAAACCGCCCACCAGCAGTTTTGTTTTAAAAAAGGCCTGATTATTAGTCATGAACTTCCAAAGACCTCGATGAATATTTGTGTTTGATTTCCTGTAAGAACTTAAGTTTCCTCGATTAATATTCAATATTACGTCATCTTAATATTTCATGTGGCTTAGGTCGATAGTCTAACGATACTGGCGACCAGTACCTTCGATGAAGGGTTGAGGGTTTTTGCCCCACTTTTTAAGAAATCACATCATCAAGGTCTCTTAAGTGAATCTGCTTCTTAAAGGATTAGTTCAGTGGTCAAGCAAGTCCATCTTATATGAAAGAGGACTTCAAAAGAAACAAAATGGTGAAAAAAGCGTTTAAAAATCTTGACCGTTAAGGAGATATTCCAGTTTAAAGCTCTGTCTTATCTGTGTAGAAATGACTGGTGTGGTAAGTCTACTATAAAAAGTTGGTGTCTTCATCCTCACGTTTCTTACCAATTATTAATGTATTTAAAAAAATTTTTAATTTCTTCACTATCTAAATTATTTGTCCTCAAACTTTCTTCAGGTGGTATATTATAAATACCATTCCTAGATTCAGTTTTACTACTTTTTCGACATATCTCATGGTTTTAAAGCCCCCAAATCGCAAGACAAAATAGAATACATAAAGAATTTGAGGAATCTGAGGCTATGACATCACGACTAATTCTGATTTCAGTCGTTTTTACACAGATGATACCAAACTTTAAACTTAAATATCTCCTCAACCATAATAAATGGTAATTCTTTTAATTTGGTGGAAATTTCCTTGATTCTCGTGCAATTTTCGGAAACTATCCTTTATTTTGGGAAAAATTTTCTTCAATTTTCGGTAAATTTGCTTCAATTTTTAGTTTGGAACATCTCAGGTTTGATTTCAGTAAACTTTCTTCAATTTTTAGAAAATCTTCCATGATTGGGAAGTTTATTTCAATTTTTGCAAAAATGCAATAACTTTAAACCAATTTTACTTCAATTTTTGGGAAATTTCTTTCAATTTTCAGTTTGGGAAATGATAATTCCTTCAATTTTTAGAAAATTTTCTTTATTTTGGGTAATTTTTCACTGAATTTTGTTAAATTTTCATAAATTATCGGGAAATTTTTGTATGTATTATGGAAGGTGAAATCTTTTCAGGGAGTACCTTATACTCCCTGCCTCCCGCTGTCTCAATATGTTCCATTAATGATGACAAAACTACCCATAAAACACGTTATCACATCATCTCTGGACCGGTTTGGTTGGCTTGCTCCCCCTGCAATTTTATCCTGGCTCCGCCTCTGGTGAAAAAAATGACTTAAGTGTCTAGTCTTCTTGATCTCTTTGGACGACGGTTTAGTTTTAAGTAATCCAATTGTTATCCAGTTCCGCGGAGAATCTTGATACAATGATTTATCTCAGTCTTAGGTCCGTGAAATTGATAGGACATTGGGATAGGAGCTCCTTGATGAACTTTATAAACAGCTAGATCCAATTTAAATGATTTTATTTCGGAAGTTAAGGCAGAGAGATCTTTTATGATTTTAATCTTTTGAAGCAGAAGACAATAATCATCGACTATGATAATCTTGCGGCATTTAACGGCACCTTAATCACTGGAAAAGACATAATCGTTAGTTTATGACAATCTCGACAAATGTCTTGGAAACAGCTGGTTTTATACACAATTCTTGGCTTATTTTTGTTTTTTTCTTCTAGAAAACTTCGCCCTCAATTTTGTCATCGAAGATATATTTAGAAGTATTGTAATCAAGGCCGTAATTCTTATCCGGAAAGTGTAGTAGATGGAGGAGGGGGAGAGGAGGAGGGAAGGGGGGGGGGAGCTGACATAGCCTCTTATCCAAAAAGTGGAGGGGAACAAAAGGCAAATTTGCCTTCAAATGTACGGAATTGTTTTTTATTCGACGGAAAAGTGCCCCCTGTCCCCCGGGCATTACGGCCCTGATTGCAATCTTGCATAATGTTCCAATTCTAGAAGATTACGTCAGTCTGAGAATATTACAGCTTTGCTTGTGAAATGTCCTGGAATTTGCTGGAACTGCGCCAATTACAACTTTTGTACGATGTGATTCTTACGAATTTCAAGACGCTACTAGGAGTTTTGATGACTCTCTATTTGAACTATTAGTTTGTTTTCACAAGTTCTTTGATATTGTTGTCACATTTATATCAAATCCTGGTTACTAAATACCCCCGCTACCCAACCACCCATATCCGCACACCCACGTGACACTCGCACGACAACCCACACACGCACAACAAGTCACACACGCACAACCACCCACACACGCACAACCACCCACACCCGCACAACCAACATACCCGCACAACCACCCACACCAGCACAACCATCACACACACACACACACACACACACCAGTATAATCACCCGCACAACCACCCACACCCGCGAAATCACCCGCACAACCGCAGAAAGAAGGAAAGACCTTCCCTGTATTCCTGCTCATAGGTAAAAATGAAACGGACACCATGAAAATTGCTTATAGAAATCATATATTGCATTGATTATAGATTCTATATAAGCAGATCTCAGTATAGTATAATGTAATGTATTTCATATATCATTCTTCATTTGCACAGCGCCGAGGGTGGGCAAGTTGAAGCAGTTAATGTTGCTTTATACTATATAATAGTTTAAATTAGTATTTGTTGCAACCAAATAGTATAGGAAATTGCTATTTAACACCCAAAAATCCGTGACATACTTCCGTGGACATCGAATTGAAATGATTTTCACATTTTGAAAGCGTTGTAGATATAGAATGCCCAAACAGAAATCACAACTTGAAGGCATAAGTTCTGTTGTACCATTGACGACGACTTTACAAAAAGGTGACATTTAGCACATCTTCACAAAAACGTGACATTTAGGACATCTTCAGAAATAATGTGCTCAGATTTTCGCCAATTCTTATCGAAAAGAGGGTGCGAGCTTCATCACCTTTCTGAATCCGGATAGGTAAGGGAAATGGTGGCAATTTGACTGGTTTTGATAGTTACAGGACGTAGCGCATCATCTGGTCTCATCATAAACGGAGAATGATCTTGCAAGTGTGCCATAGATAAAGAGGCAGCTAGGGTCTACGAACAATATTCAAGGGGGAAAAGGGAATGCTCCTTGATTCTAGATGAGGGAATTTCCATGCAAGTTGTTGTTATATTTGCGAATCAACACTTGTAACAATCAGTATATTCTTTTAAAGCGCACTAAATTTATATCCATTTTGGTCAGTTCGTATGGCGTAACCCTGCTTGAAGTATTGGTGATATTTTAGTTTGGAGAGGTCAAGTGAAAACGGCCCTACCCAGACTGCCGGACACTATACAGTGTGAACCTCTTGAGAATTGTTGGAAGGAGCAGCTTCACTTGTGATCCCACATGTAGCCATCGAAAGAGATCTTCAGTGGAAAAATTGTCTAAAGCTGTAGATTTTAACTTACAGGTCATTTGGTCCTTATGATTAAATCATGACCTTCAAGTTATATTGGTAGGATTTGTACAAAACAATCCAGTCACGGGATCACTTTACATGATCAATTTCACATAATGTTGTCCAGACTGTGTGGAGCTATGGAGTAAGCTACGATAGAAAGTGGTAAAACAGCGCAGAAACACCGCGGAGATGTTTCGCGAATTTTCTCTCTCGGGGTAGGCTTTGAACAAAGTGTGTGGAAGCTATTTGCTATGAAGCAACAAAATTGGTGTGTCTTGTGGATCAAATAGTTATTGCACGCAAAAGCAGTAACACTGAGAGGGAACTTTCACTTGACATGGCACTAATCATAACTAGTTTCTGCGCAGAATCTCAGCGCAATTTGCATAACAGCAGATCAACCATGCAAATGAGGGGCGAATGCGCAAACAAAGATCAAACAAGCAAACGCAAATAATCATAGATATGAAGTACACAAGTATTACATATTTTCTAAGCTTGCAAACATTAAATAGTCAATTACATGTTTAAAGTAGGCCTAAACAGCTAAAGGCGGAAAGGGTGGGATTGAGTAGAGAAAACTATATTTAAAGGGTACAATTTGGGGGGAGGAGGGAACAGTTTTAAGAGGAGTAAACAAATGCAAAGGCATATTTAGAACATTAAACGGTTTATTTCAATTTATTATACCAGTATTTCTCATATTTATTATCTGGTTATGTGGAATTACGGAAGAATGGGGGTAGGCAGAAAATTAGAGGAATTAATTGAAAAGCGACAATCATTGTTTATATTATTCACAGGAAATTAAGAAAGTATATAGAAGGGCGGGAATTTAGAGGGACAGATTGTGAAGACAACAATTAACAGGTAGTAAATTAAGATTATAGAGAAATAAGCAATGATTTGAAAATTAATAAAGGGAAAAGAAGCAAATGGAAGGTGGAGGGGGAGGGGGGGGGGCATATTTAGTGAAAAGAGAAGTAACCGCATTTGCATATGTAACAATCTTGTCCAGAACTTCAAGTGACAAATTTGTGTCTACCTTTCACTGATTCTCCATCTCCTCACTTCCCTTTAGTCTCCTTTCGTCTTCTCTGTGTTGTTCTATCATCTCTTAATTATTCCCCATTTTCTCATCTCCGTCTAACACTGGTCCTCTCTTTTGTACATTTTTCTGTTTCTATTCTTAAAATGATTAGGCTACCTGTGTTTGTATGTTTACGTTAAAAAGCGTTCATGCAATTAATTACTATACTCCATTAACCTTCCCCACTTTTGCCAAATCAGCACTTTCGGTATTTAACTTCTTCCTGTATTGTTCACATAGAACTTACTGTGAATATAATCATTAATATAGGATCAGATCATCAATCGTTAATGGTACTTTCAATGAACCCTTTTGTCTTTTCCCAAATAATAAAATATTCCAACTGCAAACAAGTACCAAATCCTCAACTGTCAACACCCCCTACACACACCCATACACACGCACCCCCCCCCTCCCCACGCCACACACGCATAAATCACAAGTATATATAGAAAGTTAAATCCATTTGTGCCATTAGGCCCATAAGGCCGGTGCGTCTCAACCAAAAATATTGGCTTGAGATCGAGAAGGCAAATTTCTTGAAAAATGTGCTGATGCATGTATACTTGTAAGAGGTGCAGCGGCTCAGTGCTCAAAGAGTTATGTACGTATTCGAAAGGTACCGGGTTCGATTCCCGTCGTGAGTGCTACATTGTGTTCTTGAGCAAGAAACTGTACTTGCTTCAGTCTACTCAGCTGTAAAATGAGTACCAACACTGCTGGACAGTTAACCTGCGATGGACTAGCGTCCCGTATAGGGGAGTCATATACATACGCTTGCGCCATTGAGCCCGAAGATAAGCACCGGTCTAACGGCTTGGATGGATTTAGCTTTAGCTTCATACAGAGAGCTGACCAAATGGACATGCACGTATACAGGAACAATATCACATACAACTAAAGTGAGGATGGCTCTCAATGTTCTTAGAGAGGTTGCAATGTCATTTAATTGAATCGAGGAGATTCCAGCATCAATGATTGTCCGCGAAAAATGTATATATACTGCAACTGCATCGAAGGCGAAGGAGAGAGTGATGCTATCAGACTGAGTCGCATCATCGTTGTCGATGGCATTGGAAGAAGCAATATCTGAGTTGTAAGTGCTAGATTAATCTTTGTGGCTGACGGCATTGGAAGCGGAATTTTCTGCGCTATTGGTGCGAGATGCATGCTCGTGGCTAACAGCACTGGAAGCATTTTCTGCGCTCCCGTTGGTAGTTTCATCCTCTTGACTTTGGCGCGTCGGCGCTCCCTTTGAGCCTAAAATTGAAAACGTAAAGAAAAAAATATAATGATCTTCCACTAGTTTGCTCTCTTTTGTCATTCGCCAGTTGTTAAAAAGAAAATTCGTTAAAAGATTGCTGTTTCGTTAGTCATATGAATTTTCCAAATATTACAATTTACATCTCAAGTTCCTTCCACTGATGTTGAACACTTTACGTTAACACAAATTTTGCGGAAATTGAGACAGGACAGTTTGGAAGTCATGAGAACCATCTAGATGTTCAAAGAACTAGCACCTTAGAGTACAGACGTGTTCTATTTGCCAATGAAAGATCGAGTATTCGAAAGTCATAAATTATACAAATGGAGTTATAATCTTCAATGGCATATGAAATACGAAGGGAGTTGTCATCCGTGCGTCCTTTACTTTGCGTAATTCTTCCGCTTTTGCCATCTTCTGCTCCAAATTTATCTTGAACATACCAGCCTTCTTTCGCTTCTGGATTCTTGCCACCAAATGTGGTGGAAGCTTTGGCTTTGCCTTGTTTGAGTCGTCAACTGCATCGAAGGTGAAGGAGAGAGTGATGCTATCAGACTGACTCGCATACTCGCTGTCAACGGCATTGGAAGCGACACTTTCTGAGCTGTCAATAGGATGTGCATCCTCGTGGTCGACGGCATTAGAAGCGACGTTTTGTGCACTATCGGTGCAAATTACATCCTCGTTGTTGATAACATTGGAGGAGGATTTTTTTGTGCTTTCAGTGCGAGATGCATCTTTCTGGTTGACAACACTGGAAGCGGCATTGTCTGAGCTGTCAGTACAAGTAGCATCCTCGTTGTCGATGGCACTGAAAGAGGCATTTTCTGAGCTGTAAGTGCTAGATTAATCTTTGTGGTTGACGGCATTGGAAGTGGCATTTTCTCTGCTGTCGGTGCAAGTTGCATCTTCATAGTTGACGGTACTAGCAGACTGGAAGCGGCATTTTATGGGCTGTCGGTGCGAGATGTAACTTTGTGGTTTACGACACTGGAAGCAGCAATTTATGTGCTATTGGTGCGAGTTACATTATTGTAATTGACGGCACTGGAAGCGGCATTTTCTGATCTGTCGGTGCGAGATACATTTTCGTGGTTGACGGCAATAGATGCGGCATTTTCCGTGCTGTCGGTGCAGCCTTGTAAGCAATGGCACTGGAAGAAACATTTTTTCAGCTGTTGGTGCAAGTTCCATGGTTATTGTTGACAGCACTGGATGCGGAATTTTGTGCGCAGTCGGTGCGAGTTGCATCCTCGTTGTTGATGGCAATGAAAGCAGCATCTTCTGTGATGTCGATGCGTGTCGTATCCTTGTTGTCGACGGCACTGGAAACGGCATTTTGTGCGATGCCATTGTGAGTCGAATCCTCGTTGTCGATGGCAGTGGAAGCGGTATTTTCTGCAATGTCGGTGCGAGCCCCATCCTCCACGTTGACATCAATGGTAACGGCATTTACTGCAATGTCATTGTGTGCCGCATTTTTGTTGTCGACGGCACTGGAAACGGCATTTTGCGGGTCGCATCCTTGTTCTTCGCGGCACTGGAAGAGGCATTTTTTGACCTGTCATATTTTGACCTGATGCGAGTTCGTTGCCTTGTACTTGGTGAGGCTGGTGTTGATTCCATTGAAGTGATTGTTTGATTATTGTTTACTTCTAATGAAGTGCAACTGGAAGTAGAGGCTTGATCAAAGAAAGAGATTTCGATGATGTCATCTTCTGAATAACTATTTCATTTCAGTTTGTTGTAATGACATGCAGAACAAAATACGATGCATTATACCATTGACGGGGCATGAGACATTACTTGTAGGGACAAAACATAACCATTTCCCGCCAGATAATACTGAAAGGTGCATAAAACGTATCAAATATACAAAATATTAAGATTGTTGTTATTTCTTTTTCTTCTGCTTGACAGTGCGATATAGGTGTATGCCACACTTGAACTTTCCGGGCCAGTCGATACAAGTTATGGCATGAAAAATGTAATTTCAGTGTTGAAAGATATATGGATAAGGTACAACCACATTTCTTCAATGCAATCCATAATATTTATATGCCAAGTTTAAAATACCGGATATTCCCAAATTCATTCTGCTGCTGTTTCTGGGTCAAGGTTATAGTAATATTCGATTTACTGTTCACTATTGACAATTTCTTCATTCAAAATATCTAGGAAGTTGTCTCATTGTAATTTCACAGAAAATTGCGTAATTTCTGCTGATTAGGTTTAAGTTAAATTTTGAAATGATACAAAAAGGTCTTTTTTTATTGGTTTTATATTTTACAAATATTTCAGTTCATGCTGTTGCTACCTGTCCTTTAAGCCTCCCTGCTTTAAGTAATTGAATCGTATAAGATACAGATAAATAGGTGGGGTAAAAACAAAACACACAAATTCTTTTGTTGGAAATATTAATATGTAATACGGCGGGCAGGGTTGACTGGGGGTTAAAATTCCATCCGTTGAGGTGCCTAGAAGGGGCGCCAAAACGGACCGAACAGGGGAGAGTGGGCCGCTCCGGCAGTTTTTTTTTTACGCGTTGTGAGGTATAATAGACACTATTTGGAAGCCGGGGTGGCATCAGAGCGGAGCGCATCGGTCTTTGACTGATGCACCGACTATCCAGTCTGCCCCTGACGGTGGGGCATGCAACCTTTTCGTTTAAAGCAGGCAAAATATCATTGGAAAGTGATAATTGTTTCATATTTAGAGGATGGGTGGGAGTGAGGAACACATTCATTGGGCAAGTAACATGATTCAAATTTATTGGGGGAGTTGCCGCCGCTGCCACTGTTACGAAGGAGGGTGTCCGTCTTTTCTCCATAATTCTTATTCTAAAAATTATATTCAAACAAAATAATATTATGCCTAATTCTTAATGAGGGAAGGGGATGGAGCAAGTAACATGAACCAACATTATTGGGGGTGGCCCTTTTCCCCGCCGACACCGCTATGAAGGAGAGTATTGACTTTTCTACATAATTCTTATTCTAAAAATTATATTTAAAAAAATGATACAGAAATTATATCTATTTCTTTATATTAATGCCTAAATTAGTAAATCACTTTTGTTAAATTTTCTGGTGAAGCTTTCTGCAGCAAATCTATAATATCGGCAATGTTCGTATTGAGTGTGCTATTCCAAAACAATGTTTTGCACACAGTTTTAAGGTTTCTTTACCGAGTGAATCTCTGTATAAACATATTTATGTTTTTGTTGTTTTTCAAAGCTATTATAAACTAGAATGTGTCTGCAACATAACATATTGGAGCATGGTTTCGCATTATTTTGGACTCGAGTTTCGCCCTAAAAATAATCTGATATCTCCTACATGGAACCAGATAACAAGGCATAGTTTCTTTATTTTATGTTATTTTTGTATCTTATCAAACAAGGCATGCATAAATACTATAAAGTTGCGTATCTATACTTGTTTGCATCAACAATTCTGAATGACCCCCGAACCCCTCTTTTAATTTTGAGGGGAAATTTGCTTAACAATCGGCGGTTTCGGAAATTTTGTGATCCTATTCCCCAGATGGCTGGTATATTACTGAATTCTTAAGACCGATCACCTTCTTGAGGATTATTCAAACAATCCAACATACTGAATTTCTATTGTGCAAATTTTCCGACTGTTTGGAAATTTCGGCCGAGGGCAGTTTCTCCCTGTCCCCACCCCTTTAGTTATACGCCACTATCACTAAACTATACCTTTAACGAAAAGTTGAAAAAGGCGAGAAAAAAATGAGATTCAATCAAAGTACTGCCCTGATGTGTCATGACACTGATCTAGCAGATTTGAACCGCACGTATTTCTCAGGTTATTTACCTAAATCTTGCAACAAACAACAAACTGGCAAATGTCTTAAAAAATCTTGACAAGTCCTTTCAGAAAATTGCTGTTTTATTTATTGAAACGCCGTACGTAAACTCAGGACAAGCACACAAAATGTCATTTTCAAATGCACATTTTCTCTACCCGATACAAAATTGCCACGCCAATCTGCCAATGACTTTAAGCTATGACCAGAATTGTAGCAGGAAGATGTTGAAGTCACTATACCAACATTTGAGTAAAAAATAATAACAATGGATAACAGATTTCTGATGAAAAAACTTGAAATGATCTTTTTTTTTTTAATTGCTCAAAATGATCACGGATCGGAAATCAATTGCCATTAAAGGTATACATCTGTACAGTAGTTTTTGTATTAGTCAAATGAGTATAAGCCATGTCCATGGGGCACGGGGGAGAGGGTGTCCCTTCCCTGTGAGGGTGTGGGCTCCGCTTGCGAAAAATAAAACGAAAAGATATAACTCACTGTGCCCCTGAAGTGCTTGTGCCCCCTCCCCTCCTTTCCTTTGCGAAAATCCCTAGCGACGGGCCTGCAGACCAGTTGTTTAATTATCAAAAATAGCATTTTAAGTTTTTGAGTTATGGCTCATCAAAGTTGATCAGTTATTTTGTGATGTAGATTAATGGGCAAATTAATGGCTCAAATTTTTTTTTTTTTTTTTTTTAAATTTCTTATCTAAATCTTAGTCACTAAAGAGAATGGAAAATCAATTTCTGGTAGAACTTTGATGCAGGCATGGCAAAGAGTAAAACACTCAAATCCTTTGGTTAGAATTTTCTGCACCACTTCAACGAATTGTAGACATTTAAAGGAAAGGTATCGTCCCATAAATACATTCAGAAGTGAACGCCGCCGTACTGGTAACGTCACTTCCGGTTATCAATTTTCCTTATTGATTGCGAGAAATATGCGTTATTATCGATCACCCATCCGCCGACCAAACATAGGGCCTTCATGTGTTATCGATAACATCACAGATTTCTCGCCATCAGTAAGGAAAATTGAAAACCGGTGGTGACGACACCAGCTCGGCGGCATTCACTTCTGAATTTATTTATGGGACGATACCTTTCCTTTAAAAAGAAAAAAAAGACTTACAAAAGAAAATACTTTATAATACATATCCTGTCAAAATACCTTGTACACACAATTTGCATAAAATATGCAAATTGATGCAATAAATAGCAGTAAATAGTCAGAAGGAAAGCGCGTATAAGAATTTCAGAACCGTTACGTGCAGATGCCAAAGAAGTATGTGATTATTATAATGACTCCAGAATAATACGCTCTCAGCTCCATGTCGAGACCTGCGCTTTTACATAAAACCACAAATCAGTTGGCTTTGATTTTAAACAGAAATTACTAATCCACAAGTTTGACGGACACATGCATCGGAATATGTGGTTGGAGGGCTTCACCCAAACAAAATGAAGCTGATATACTTTAGCCCCGCACCACTTATTTCACAGAAAGACATGAAAGAAGTGATGGTTCCGTTTCATGGACATAATCATTAATACTTTTCTTTCTTTCTAGCAGGCGATCTTTGGTTGGCTTAAATATAATTCTAGATGTGTTCTAGAGCATCGAGGTGCTTTATTCACTGGACCCCAGAGACTATACTTGACCCCCACCTTTTCCGAGAAATATGACGTTTAGCTTTCATAAATAATCAACAATACCTTTCTTATTATTAATCATGCGATCGTATTCATGTTGACTATAAAAACAAATATATAAAAATAAATAAATAAATACAAAACTACATGGACTTTTTGTACAGTTGTTATCATTTTTTTAATGATTATATTCGTACATATCGTGTGTGCTCAAAAAAACCTTTGAAAAATGCTGGGAGGGAGGGGAGGGGGAGGGGAATGCTCAAGGGCATAGATGTACGGGACCCGAACAGGGCGGCAATTTTATCTATAAGATATATTGCTAAATAAACCAACCTTTTTTTAAATCCATTAGTGTTGTTATAACATATATACGAATATTTTTCAGCGAAATGTTAGACACCTTTTACAAAATTTAAATGTCTGGCAGGGGCGGTGGTGCCGAAGGGCTGGGAGTTCAGCCCCAAGTAATTTAGCTGTACATGTGTTATCACGTTTTCCTGCCAAATTAACCCCCAATATTGTTATCACATGCCACATGACCCCCCCCCTTCAATATTTTGAACCCTTATCTGGAAATGTTGCTAACTTCAGAGCGGACTGGGGGCCAAATTCCATCGGTTGAGATGCCCAAAGGGGCGCTAAGACAACTGAACGGGGAGAGTGTGAGTTCCCCCCCCCCCTTCCCTTTCCTTTTACATTAGGCCGCTCCGGCGGTTTTTTCACCTTTGTGAGGCATATTGACACTGTTTTAAACGCGGGGCGAGGCACCAAGGCGGGCGCATCGGTCATTGATTGATGGACCGACTGGTTAGCCGTCCCTGCTAACGGTTACAACCTACTAGCTACAGTATATTGAATGTTATCTGAATGAAACAACTATCCCAAATATGCACATTATTGTTTACCAAACTAAGTATATGACTTATGAGCAACTTTTCCTATTCCTTTTTTTTTTTTTGTCGCGGAAGGAAAAAAGGTAAACCAGGAAAGGGATGCAGTTGAAGTCAGCCCACGTCTCCCACACACAGACAGAAAAATCCTTCCTATGCCTGTTATGAGGGAGAGAACAAGAGATATGATTATACTTCTGTGTACACTTTCACTGTGATGCATACATCAATGGATTTATTCAATTCTTATTGCATGTTTATCAAACAAACAAGGAACTAGGAACGTCAGGTGTATGGTGTTATACTGTCAAAAAAATTAAATTCCATCAAGCCTCAAGGGCTAAGTTATTGCGCCGGTGCTTATCTCCGGTTTTCATGGAGCTTAGTGAATGAAAGTACTTGACTCTCTGGATGGGACACCAGTCCATCGCAGGCTAACCCCTAAGATGAAACTGGTAGTTATTTCACAGCTGTAGTGAACTGGAGGAATGGGAGCAAGTGTTTTGCTCAATGACACAGTACAGTGCTCTTGCTGCTACTGAGATTCGATCCTGTGTTGGCTAGAGACCAACGCCCTGACCACTGGGCTACTGCACTCCACCATCATTATGACTCCGTCGTCATAGGTCTATTTTTTTTTTTTTATGTTTGCTATCCGCACAGATTTGTATTGCCCGAATGCTCCTACTTTAACTTAAAGGAAAAGATCATCTAAAAAAGGTGCTGCTAAAAGCGTATACCTAAAAAATTGGGTACTTTTATGTATTACGTCATCGAATGAGCCTACACATTTGACTTGCCCACACTAAACATATGAGGTTTCTCATTTTCCGCTCCGGATTGTCGAAAAACTAAATGGATATCCTGAAATTTTGGAGACCGTTATAGACAGTCTGGTAATTTTTATGTTTGCTATCCGTACAGATTTGTATTGCCCGGATGCTCCTACTTTAACTTAAAGGAAAAGATCATCTAAAAAAAAAAGGCTGCTAAAAGCGTATACTAATATGGCAATATCAACATACGTTTATCTATCAGAAAAAAAAAATGTAACTTCAGTTCCTACCATCCGCGAAGAGATCTTTCGGCACTTTCTGGCCCAGCATAGCCCCTTTTTCTTGCTTGCTTCTTTTCCAATAGCCTCCTCCTCGGCTGGTTTGCAGTTCTCAGCAGATTTGCTTTTCTTGCCAACTTTGCGGGCTTTCTTGCCAGTAGTCTCCTCAGCAACCTCGGCTGATCCGTCTTTCTTGGCAGATTTGGTTTTCGTGCCAGATTTGCGGGCGTTTTTGCCAGTAGCCTCCTCCTCAACTTCGGCTGGTCCGTTTTGCTTGGCATATTTGTTTTTCTGGCCAGATTTTCTGGCTTTCTTGCCATTAGTACTAATCTCCGCGCCATCCTCCTCGTGCGGTGAAGAACAACACAAAGAGAAACAGCAAGGCATGTTTAAAGGTTTTGCGATTGTAGTTAATGCATTTGATTGGCTGAAAGAGAGGTGACATCACGGACAACTTATATCAGAGTAGATTGCTATCCAATCATTAGTCTGGGAATGTTTACTTAATAAACAGTGCGTAATTACAAACGCTTTATTTCACTCCACTGCGCCTGGCGTGCCATATAACGCGCGCGCGTAGGGACGTACGTCACATAAACACGTCATCCTGGTCGAAAGTGACCAGAAAGCTTTAAAGAGACAGTTAGTTTTTTTGAAATTTCTGATACGAACATATTTTCATTCCTCAAAATACAAGATATTACAAAAAATGATAATTTCTGCCATTTTAATATTCCTGATAAATTTTTAAATTTTGAGTGTTTATCAAATGTATATCGACGAAAAACTTCCGAAGAGAATAAATGAATGACACAATGATTATTATATTGAATAGAATTGAAGGATACTTATCTCAAGATGATTCGATCATAGGTGGAGCATGAGTGGAGGGGTGGGTTTGTAGGAGACTATTAAGTTTCAAAATTTAGTAGAGGCTCAAGTGTACTCCCTGGGGTCCATGGGCTATGGTGGAAGTGGAACAGTTAAAAATTGCTTTCAATTTGTCATTTAGTCATTGAAGCTCTCAAAAATGAAGTATTACTGAGGTTATATTTCTGACATTGTTTTACATGCAGCATCACCTATATTTCATGTGGGGTCTAAAAAGCGGCTAAAGGGCGTAGCTTCCGGACGCGCTTAAAAATTCAGTATTTACGAAAGTCCTATCTGATGAAATTATGCTGGGATTGATATATTGCTTACATGTATCAACAGCACAATTTCATAAATCAGGTGCGAGGCCCCTTGAATTTCTCAGAAATTCAGTATTTACTTAACTCATTTCTGATCATATTCACCTGCAAATGACATATTTCTTTACATGTATAAACGTAAAATGTTCATTTTGGGCGCAGGGGCAAGGATCCCGGAAGCTCTCAGAAATTAAGTATTTACAAGGTTATTTGTGATCAATTTATGATGCAAATGACATATTTTGTATATGTAGGCCCATCGACAGCAAAGTCTCATACTTCAAAACAACTTTTTGATGGGACATGGTTACATTTTCCTAACCCTCACTTTCTGTTTAATATGAAAACAATATTTTTTAAAGTTTTGTAAACTCGCTACGCTGTAACCATATTGTTTCTTAAAATGTTGAAATGTACGAAGGGAGGGAAGGGGAAAAGGGGGAGGTTTCGGCGACCTGTGCAGCTTAGCTCTTAGTTCCCTTCCCCCACCTCCACAGTAAGGTGGCCCAAATGTCCAATGCATACATCGTAAATTGTATTCGTAGAATATGTGCCCTTATGATCTATTGAATAATTTGCTGAAGAAAACAAAATCAAAGAAGGTATATTTCGTGTAATAGAATTAAATAGTGAAAGTGACTGAGAAAATGATGCATTGATTTTCCAAAGTTAATAGTGGTAATTATCTTACCTCTATTTGGAAACCAATTTGGTGGGAAGTTCCACATACCTGTTTATAAACTGAAAAACCTGTTGTATGTTTGCAGAACATAAAAAAGAAAGTTTGAGCACCCCCCCCCCCTCCCAATTTGCCATATCTGCGTATTGTGCGATTGCTTGGAACTCATTGGTTTGTCATAAAGAAAGGAGGAATAAAGGCTGGAGGCATACACGCTGGGCATAAAGGCTGGGGGCCTAAAGGCTGGGGGAATAAAGGCTAGGGGCATAAAGGCTGTGGCCTAAAGGCTGGGGGCTAAAGGCTGGGGCATAAAGGCTAGGGGCATAAAGGCTGGGGCCTAAAGGCTGGGTGCTAAAGGCTGGGGCATATAGGCTGGGGGCATAAAGGCTGGGGCATAAAATCTGGGGGCAGGCTGCGTGCAAGGATACTTTGGGAGAGGATGGGCTGGTCTTTAAAACATTATGGTTTGTTCCAAACACAGACTCACCGTCTATTACCGACCGTGCCAAATCAGAGAATTTCCTTGCCTCATGCATGTGGAAGAAAAACATGATATTCTAAGATAAGAAAAACCAGTACGTTCCTTTTTCTTTTCTTTTTTTAATTCCCCGTAGAAAACAATAGCAAATAGCAATAGTTGTGTGGTGTGCCCATGGAACAAAACAAAAGGGTACCTTCAGGATTGGCGACCCAAACTGAAAATACTCTAATAAGTGCAGCCTTATCATTTCAAAGAAGCTTTTAACTAGTATCCTATGGTCCATTGCATCCTATTCATCAAGTTGAGTGGGAGGGGAGGGGAGGGGGGGGGAGGAGGGGGTAGTACTTATATACGCCCTATTTTAACATATTCTAACTTGAATCTAATGAACAATTTGGTGTGGGTAATGTCTCGTTCATGCCATTTATGTTGTGCGCATGAATGACAGCCTATACATGTTCTTAGAAAAATTCTGAATTTTACTCATATTTTTTTCTTCTTTTTTTTCTTTCTTTTTTGGAAAATCAAGGTTTTCTGAACTGCTGATTATTAGTTTTGAAAATCACATGTGAAAGATGTCATTTAAAAGAAATAGATATTATTGAGGGTAGGGCGATTTGCAATACATTTAATCTAGGGTAAAGGTGACATTCTCCAAGAAAACAAGAAAAAACGAGTTTTTAACGTTATAAGTTTCAAGCTAAAAATCATTTCCAGGTAGTGACCTTTAGCATACCAGGAACTAGGATATAAGTCAGTATGTACAAGGACGTTTACGGAACTTTTTCAGGGGTATACGTTGTATTATACTGTATAATAATCGGTTTAATTGGTACCGTTTGATTAGGAATCGGAGAAAGAATCAGTGCTCACGTCACGATTTTGCAGACTATTTTGACAAGTGTTACCTGCAACATGTGCAATGACTGCGAGAAAGAGGATATAAAATTGCGATTGTCACGTGATTTATGACAAAGGTCATTGCAACGAATAAGGTCGAGCCCCCAAAGCGGGTTAGCTACAAAAACAAATGAATACTTTATATAACCTGATTGCCCTGAGATTTCTTTATCATTTCCAACTTGAAAGCGTGTTTTTTATCTTCTCACTTAACGAACCAGGTCTGTAGATCAGTATTTATTATTCGGACTTTCTTGGTGAAAGAACTTTCACAGAGTAGGCGATCGCGAAAGAACAATGAGGGTGATTAGCTACAGTTTGATAATCGCTATTGTTCTTGGGATAATTGATTTTCCGGGGACAGGTAAGCTTTTCGACATCATTCTGCCCAGTGGCATAGCTAACTTTAACTTGAAAGGTAGGTAAAGAGGATAGGAAGGGGGAGGGGGCAGGAGGGGGAGGGGGAGGGGCAGCGGGGAATTGGCCTCCCTGACCGGAAATTCTCTTTGTAGTTTACACAATTGAATAGATTTCACGTAGATTTCACGGAAATTTCACAACAGAATATTCGGTATGTTGGATTGATTTGGTAATCCTGATGAAAGCGGTCTGTCTTTTAAAGTTCAGTTGTATACCAGCCATCTTGGCACACAATTTCCGAAAACCGAATTTTCTAGTTAGGGCTATTAAGCAGTTTAGGGTTTGGAAATTTCCGACGTATTTCTCTAAACTCCCGAAGTTTTTCTTCAATATATCTGATATTTTTCTCAAAATCGCCGCAGGTTTTCCTCAAAATATCCGAAGCTTTTCCTCAAATATCACAATTTTTCCTCAAAATAGGCCTGTCCGAATTATTTCTAAAACTTTTCAAAGTATTACTTTAAAACTTCTGACTTTTCCCTTAGTTTTTTTTTTTTTAATTCGGATTTTGTAATGGTTTTGCCACCTTTCCCTTCATCACCTTCAAAAATTGATTCTGTCTATAAGAAAAAAGGCGTAAGTCATACATACATAATCAAAATGTGTTTTCTCGGACAGTTCGGGAGCGACATAAAAAACTGGGTACTTTGAAATACCCGAAAAATTGGGTACTTTTATGTATTACGTCATTAAATGAGCCTACACATTTGACTTGCCCACACTAAACATATGAGGTTTCTCATTTTCCGCTCCGGATTGTCGAAAAACTAAATGGATATCCTGAAATTTTGGAGACTGTTATTAAATAGATATTCAACTCTTTTTGCGGCTGTTTTTAAAATTCACGGTTGCCTTTTTGAGAAAATTAAAAAAACAGATTATAGACAGTCTGTTTTGTTCATTCTCTCAAAATTGCGACAATGAATTAAAAAAAGCAAGGCAAAAAGTTTTTAATATCTATTTACTATCCGTCTCCAAAAGTTAAGAAAATCCATTAAAATTTTGGACAATCCGGAGCGGAAAATGAGAAACCCCATATGTTTAGTGTGGGCTAGTCAAATGTGTAAGCTCATTCGATGACGTAATACATAAAAGTACCCAATTTTTGGGTATTTTAAAGTACCCAGTTTTTGGGCTGCTCCCGAACTGTCGGATTTGATTCATCAGTTAGCATTATAGTGTTTTTCTTCAATATATCTGATGTTTTTCTCAAAATAGGCCTATCCGAATTATTCCTAAAGCTTTTCAAAGTATTACCTAAAAACTTCTGACTTTTCCCTTAGTTTTTTTTTTTTTGGGGGGGGGAGGGTTATTCGGATTTTGAATGGTTTTTCCACCTTTTCCTTCATCACCTGCAAAAATTGATTCTGTCTATAAGAAAAAAGGCGTAAGTCATACATATATAAACAAAATGTGTTCTCTCGGATTTGATTCATCAGTTTGCGATATAGTGTTTGTTGACTTAATGGTAGCATAGGCTATATGTTTAATTGTTTTAAAGGTCCATGGACAGTTGTACCAATTGAATGTTTAATCAATTACCAATAAAACACCAAATGAATGTTCAATCAATTACCAATAAAAAAAACACCAATTAAATGTTTAATCAATTACAATTAAAACATCCATTTGCATCAATTACAAATAAAACCCTAATTTAATGTTTAATCAATTACTAATAAACCCTAATTTAATGTTTAATCAATTACCAATAAAACACCAATTTAATGTTTAATCAATTACCAATAAAACACCAATTTAATGTTTAATCAATTACCAATAAAACACCAATTTAATGTTTAATCAATTACCAATAAGCACTAATGTAATGTTTAATCAATTACCAATAAAACACTAATTTAATGTTTAATCAATTACCAATAAAACACCAATTTAATGTTTAATCAATTACTAATAAACCCTAATTTAATGTTTAATCAATTACCAATAAAACACCAATTTAATGTTTAATCAATTACCAATAAAACACCAATTTAATGTTTAATCAATTACCAATAAAACACCAATTTAATGTTTAATCAATTACCAATAAGCACTAATGTAATGTTTAATCAATTACCAATAAAACACTAATTTAATGTTTAATCAATAACCAATAAAACACCAATTTAATGTTTAATCAATTACCAATAAAACACCAATTTAATGTTCAATCAATTACCAATAAACACTAATTCAATATCTAATCAGCTACCAATAAAACACCATTTTAATGTTTAATCACCAAAAACACCAATTTAATTTTTAATAAACTACCAATAAAACACCAATTTTATGTTCAATTAATTACCATGATGAAACACTAATTTAATGTTTAATCAATTACCAATAAACACTGATTTAATGTTTAATCAATTACCAATTAAACACTAATTTAATGTTTAATCTATTACCAATAAAACAATAATCTAATGTTTAATCAATTACCAATAAAACACTAACTTAATGTTGAATCAATTGCAAATTCAAAAACACTTATTTAATGTTGAATCAATTAATAAAACACATAATTTTGAGTAAAACAGTCTTTTAAGTTACAAATTTTCATATGTATAAAAAGAAGCAAAATCTGTAAAAGTTCTCTGAGCTCTAGTTGAAATATTTGAAGGAAATAAAAAGAAGGAGACAAATTTGGAAATTATAGTTTTACACAACTGCAAGGATTTCACGTTATAGCTTTTGGCTAAATTTATGAAGGAAAAATTCACGCTATAGGCTCTTCTGCCAAGAAAGTGTACTTCCTTGTTCTGCTTAGTGATTTGTTCAAGATTACATCAGCTGTCACAAAGACATTTGCAGCGTGAAGTCATTCAGGTTATTCTTAAACTACTTCTTCATCTTTATGTCTAAAGCACGTTTACTTTCTTTATTGGTCAAATATTTCCGATTCTCATGACGAACTTCCTCCGTATCATTTGTTCTTCAGGCGCATGGAGAAGACGCAGAAGAAGGAGAGCGCCTCCACCGCAACCTCCGCCAGGTAAGACATTTGATGCACCAACACCTTGATGAGTATGGGCAGGGTTCACGAGGGTAGTGGCATAGTTACATGGGAAGCGGGACGGTAAATTTTCCCAACGTCTAAGAATTTATTGGTAGGGAGACATCTTAATGGGTGGGATTGCCCACCGAAAGCATGGAAAGGGGCGGACACGTCACAAAATAAAATGTGCAAACCGAAAGTGGGGGTGCCAAATCATAAAATCACACTATAAGATACAAAAAAATCAACATACAAAAGAAAAGAATATGGAAGAAAGTGGGGAAACATTTCTCGCACAACGCTGGAAAATAAGCACCTCATTCTAGAGAGATGAAGGTCATAGGGGTGTCATAGAGGTGTGTCTATACCTTGAGTGTGTGTATAGGCATGGGGTAGGAAGGTTGAGAAAATGTGGTGGATTGAGATATCTTTTGATAAATACGAGTTTGTTTAATGTTGTCCCACAAGTGGGAACGTGACAACAACCTCGTATTAGGTTAACAACGCCCATGCAGCTTGCAAAGCCCGTTTGAATTTGAATCGGCGAGGGAGGGGATGAAACCATGCTCTTTTAAAATATGGTTGACATGCAGTGAAATAAATGATCATAGTGAGGTGAAATATGCTGACAACATATCGATGGTATTCTTTATATTATGATTTAGACACTACTGCACCAACATGGATTTCTTGCCCTTCTTCTTGGACGGTCACTCCAACGTCATCTACCACAACGGTTTCCTGGACAACACCTACAGCCAGGGATGACAGGTCAACCCCTACTGTGTCGTGAGTTTTTCTCAGTTTGTTTATATAGTATAATATTGCATTCATTAATTGTCATTCTAGAATTGCGTCGCTAAAGGAAAATTGCAAACTGCAAACATCGTTCTCAAGAGTCGAGTATGGTCACCTGCACTAAGTGCCCGGGAGAAGGGGCGATCGCCCTTTTACTTCATTGCAAGGGGAAAACGGAGAGACGGGGCACGGGCAGAGGGTACTAAACGGAGAGTCTCTATTCTCCCTTTGCAAGGGTTTATGCCCCACTTATGTAAAGAAAATAATAAAGATCCCTCCTTATTGCCCCTTCTCAAAAATTCAGCGCCACCTAAATGTAGCATAAGTCTTGCCCAGTTTTTAAGCAAATAAACTATGAAAACAACTTTTAATCTAAGCACTACCCAAACTGTCGAAAGTTGAATTATATCCAGACTGATTGAAAATGCAAGGACACTCCTTGACATCGATATCGTCTTGTTGCTCGCCGACATTTTGCTCACGTAGTCTAAAACTTGATCAGTCGAAGGATATACCATATATCTTTTCAGCTCCACAGCTTTGTATATTTTTCAGCACGCAAACCTCGGGGGTAGTCCTGGAGACCCACTTCAATCTTCTCTGTAGCCATGGACAACGGAGAAGGGGACTGTGGAGCTAAGCCTCTTCCCGTGCAAATATACATATTTCTACTGGGAAAATGATATACATATTAAAGTATATGAAGTAGAGATTTTCAGTGCATTTATAAAATGACCAAACCCTCAGGGCTTCCGTATATTTTTCCCCTGGGCCCCAAGTGTTTAGATGCTCTTTTTAGTCACCATACACATTTTCAGTACCCCACTTCCAAAATGATTGATGTATTTATGTTTTTTTTTTGCCATTTAGATTGTAAGGTATAGCGGATGGACAAAGCATGCATCTTGCAAAGTAAATGCTATACCCCATCTTAATAATTAAACAAATAGTTTTTTTTCAATAATCTAGACAGAAGCAATGATTAATTTTCAAAGAAATACATACGTCTTTTCTTGCTAGAATTTTATTTGGACATGGCAAAGACTTAAAAACTTTGTTTAACCGATTTTTTTATGAAGTTGTTTGTTACTTTGATGATTTTAATAGATTTGAAAGCAATTTAGCTAATGTTGCCGCTGCATACGTCCATTAAAAGATTAGTTCAGGGGTCAGGCAAGTCCATCTTATATAAAAGAGGACTTCAAAAGAAAGCATTGCGAAATCTTAGTCCGTTAAGGAGATATTCAAGTTTAAAGTTTGGTATCATTTCTGTAAAAACGACTGAAATCAGACTAGTTGTGACGTCACAGCCTCGTATTCTTCAAAATCTTTATGTATTTTAAAGAAATTTTATTAATTTGTTTACTACTTAAATTATTTTCCCTCAAACTTTCTTCAGCTGTTCAGGTGGTATATTATAAATACCCTTCCTAGATTCAGTTTTAATACTTTTTTGACATATCCCATGCTTTTAAGCCACAAAATCGCAGGACAAAATGTGATAGAATACACAAAGACTGAGGAATCTGAGGCTATGACATCATAACTAGTTTGATTTCAGTCGTTTCTAAACAAATGATATCAAACTTTAACTTAAATATCTCCTTAACGGAATAAGATTTTTTTGAACGCTTTTTCACCATTTTGTTTCTTTTGAAGTCCTCTTTCATATAAGATAAACATGTCTGACCCTGAACTAATCCTTCAAAGGAAAGGTATTGTCCCATAAATTCATTCCGAAGTGAAGGCAACCGTGCTGGTAACGTCACATCCGGTTTTCAATTTTCCTATCGATCGCGAGATACCCACGATGTTATCGATCACACATCCGCCAGACCGAACATAGCTGCATGGCCTACATGCTGGCACGTGTTATCGATAACACACAGATTTCTCGCAATCCATAAGAAAATTGAAAACCGGAAGTGACGTTACCAGCACGGCGACGCTCACTTCTGAATGTTTTAATGGGACAACACATTTCCTTTAAAGTCTTATGCATGGTGCTCCAAGACTTTCTTAACGATTTAAATTGTTTAATGTCGTTTTTTAACTTCTGCATATGTGATTTTGGGAAATCCAGGGGTGTAGGAAACTTTTGAAAAGTGTGTGAGTGTGTGTGTGGGGGGTGGAGGAGGAGGGGGTGGGGGTGACTTATCAGGAGACACTTCCCAAGTCATATGCATTTGTCCACCCCCTTTCTGTACATAATAAAGTAAAGTAAAAGGGGCACTTCATTTTTAGTTTATAAAGGGGCAATGTTTCAATAACAACACATTCCAACGTACATTGG
>JAIGNY010000785.1:30000-145000 GCA_020152595.1 Chiridota heheva | reverse complement strand
TAGTTTACGTAAGCATTCGCAGTTTCTACCATAGGTTTAGGGAATTTCTCGCTTTACTAATCACCAATGATACTATTAATCACCTGACTGGGTTTCCTAGGATGGACTGACGATACAGGAGGGTAAACTCGTTCTTCGATAAGATTTATTTTCTATTTCCGTGGACAATGTTCACATTTTCCAATCTGGCCATAGGATGCATTGGCTTTACCACAAATAATCTGTATTATCATTTTTTAATTGCAACTGTCGTTTCTGGAAATGCAAACGGGAATTTCCCTTTTAAGATTTACCCCGGCGGTTTATTGATAGGTATTTTCCGCAGTGCGGGAATTTCAACTGTCTAAACGACTTTATAACTGATAACTGGGGCCACATCGGGGGCCACACACATCTCAATTCGGGAAGTCATTGAATTTGAGTCACGCAATATGAAATACCTTGACCTGTTGCACTTCAAACTACAAATTAAATCTGGGCCGTGGCATTGATTATTTCCCCTAAATCCTTCACATGCATCTGAGCTTGGATTGCATTTTCCTGTTTTTTTTTTTAAATTTATTTTATAATCATCATCCGTGAAGGCTAGGTATAGGGAGTAGGACTTCTGGGCAGGGGACGAAGGTTCATGCAGGTCTGATTTCCGGGCGGAGCCTTAAATCCGATTCTCAACGTTTTGACCAAGATGCACATCCTAATTTGTAGCTTTTTTTACACCAAATGTTGAAAACGTTGCGTCTTTGAAAACCATTTACTGTATCTACGAGAACGTGAATGGCTCATCCCGGGAGACATGCCCCTCTCCCCAGGAGCATCCTCAGTTAGAATTTGCCACAATTCGAAAACTAAAGAGAAATTTAAGTAGCTGGATAAGACGGTCGCTAAATGCATGAGATCAACGAAACCAACAAAATATATATTTGTTTTCAGATGGTTTTTGGCGCCGACGAAGACGACGACGAAGATCACCGCCACCACCAGGTAAACCATCGCATTCCGCAAAAATGATCAAATATCTTGTATTATTTCTGGGTTGGGGCTTGGGTTTGGGGGAAAATATGTTAAAAATCATAACTTTTAGGAAGGCCTATGGCAATATAATGGACTGCCTCCCCCCTTCCCCTAGAAAAAGGCTTAATTTATGTGTAAAAACTTAAATTTGAAGCAAATAAGGGAGATAGTCGATCCTTTTTTTTTTTAACAGTCTATATATGAAAACTGCGTTTAAAGTTATTATTTAGAAATCGGAAAATCTTTTATTGTATTTCCGAAATAAATCGTGAGTAAAAAATGTACATCAAGGTTTAGATTTGTTTTTCAGATAAGAGCCTCACGGCAGTGTTCACCCAAAAACCATTGTATTGGGAAAAGGGGAGGTGGGAATTCTCTTCGTTTGATATATTATTTGTTCATTTGTATCATTTACACTCCGGATTTTATACCAGTGGCAGTAAACTATGCGATAAAACCGTATTATGATTAATGAATGTTTTTGTCATAAAAAAGGGTCATTGCACTTTCGTTGCTCCAGGATACTAATTTTGTTTTACCAAACAGGATATCAATTGCACTAATTTGAGTTAAGTTAGAGTTAGGGTCCAGAATTTAAGCCAAATCAGACAAGAGGAAATTTGTGCCATTGGTATCCTGTTTGGGAAAAGATTCTCATCCTCGGTCCTTGTCACGTGCAGGGACGTAACCATACATTTGAATGGAGAGGGAGTCAGACAACATAAACATAGTCCCAATTATTAATTATTTCCGTTTTCCAGCACTTTCGTGATAATTGCTGTACTTTAATTTCCAAATCACGAAAAAAAGAAAAACAAGTATTGCCAAAAAGGAGGGGGAACCTCCGCCCGGTTAGCCCCTCTGATTACATCCATGTTCACGTGTAGGTGTTTATTATACTCGTGTTTCATTTAAAGTCATTTTGGGGAAGAGCTAAAATACGTATTGCCTGCAGATTTGAAATTGAATTGTTTTTTTGTTGCTACTGTTCTCTTACAGATACAGCTCCAACGTGGACTTACTGCCCATCACCTATTACGCGAAAAGTTGCTGCGTCTCAGACCACTGTATCGTGGACGGTGCCTACTGCTACTGACGATAGATCAACTCCCACAGTGTCGTAATTATCACATCAATATATTCTTAGAATAAGTGACATAAGCAGGTGATATTTTGTTTAAAGATATATTTAGAAATTATATAGCACGCTACCTATATCAGAGGGATACCACACTTCTACTCATGAGGCGGGATTTACCAAAAGTGCACGATCAAGTTTTCCTACCAAAAGTGTGTGTGTTTGAGTAAGGAAGAGAGGGGAAGAGAGAAGGGGGAATCACAAGATTGAAAAATACTATAGATAGATATGATATGAAATCGTACAAAAGTGGTGCAAATTACATCGTAATCCTCAAGGGCCTGCCCTTGTCAGAGCAACCAATTCTGACCAAAAGTTGTTTAGTCTATTACCATGCCTTTCAAATTTTAACAGGAGTATACTTTCTCATCATTTTTTAGTGTATAAGATTTTGTAAGGAAATTGTAAGTATTACCTACAGATTTAGAGTTCTCCGCCCAGTAATAAACATATATTGAAATAACCTAAACATTAAAGAGTGACGGTCTCGTCCGAAGAAATTGTTTGACATGTCACACTAGTATATATATAAGACCCTTATTCTTAAGGTCGTGGGTTTGAGCCCCACGTTGGGCGACATTTATATTCATTTTATTATATTTTCATTGTCAAACCCCACTTCCCATTTACTTAACACCCCTTACCCCCCCTCATCATAGTACCGCGGAGTTGATACATCCCTGCTGGTACATACTGACATACTATTGCAGGGCCGTAGCTCTCATTTGGAAAGTGTGTCTGCGCTTTTTTTTTGGGGAGGGAGGGGGAAATGAGCTATTATCTAAAAAGTGGGGGTATACAAGAAGCAATTTTCCCTCAAAATGTATTGAATTTTCAAACTTCTTCTGAAAAGTGTGGGGGGGGGGACATGTCCCCTACCCCTCGGGAATTACGGCCCAGTACTATTGACGTCACTTCCGTCACTTCTATTCATTGGCTTTTCAGTATTTGTATAAATATTTCAACCAATCAGAAAAGTCAAATTGTCACTATTGTATATCAATCTTTTAGTAAACACGACAATTGGCCTTCAACCTTTGACTGTTTGTTCAAAGCCTGAAAGAGCTATTTCCGAAATTCTTAGACTTGTTTCACACAAACTGTAGACTTCCAAAAATACCTTTAAAAAAAACGAAACGAAAGACGAATTTGGCTAATTTGACAACTTTTAACATTTCTTATATGTTAGAAATATTGCAGGTAGGGAAGGTGCTTATAAGCATAAACATGCCGTCTTGTCATCGTGAGTCATAAATCATGGAACACATAACTGATTGTTAAAGTCATGTCAAAAATTCGCCTCTTACATCACAAGCTGTAAGCCTGGCTAGCTCAGTCGGTAGAGCATGAGACTCTTAATCTCAGGGTCGTGGGTTCGAGCCCCACGTTGGGCGACATTTTGGCTGCCTTATTCCCACTTCCCAGTTCCTTTAACTTTGAAACTTGAAAAGCTATTTTTGAAATTCAAAGCCTTTAACAACAGAATGAAGGGAACTTCTGCTTATGACAATTTTGTTCATAGTATTGGTTTTTAGTGACATGAAAATTTGCAGGTGGGAATATACGCATCAAACCACTCTTATCGTCATGGCACACATATATGCGGGACTTGAGAGGGCAAGGGCGTAATTTTCCCCACGCCCCATTTCTCCATATTCTATATTTTTTGTATTGTGATTTAATGGTGATTTTAATGTGTTTTCGTCCCCTACTTTCGGTAGGTGACTTTCCCACCCAATTTGGTCATTTGATTTACACATATCAGAATCCGCCCTTTGAAAAACAACTCCATGCATTGGTATTTTGCTATTTGCACAATTTCTGCACCGAATTTCAAAATTAAACAAAGTAAGAAGGTATTATTTATCAAAATAAGAACCACATTGTATTCAAATATTAAATCGTGGCAATATTTAATCCTTTTTGTCAACTATATGATGGAGGTCAGCTGATAATGAATCAGCCTAGAAAACATAGATTGAATGTCCTTCGATGGTGCTCAAAAGGTCTATGTGAAAAGGTCTATGTGAAAAGGTCTATGTGAAAAGGTCCATGTGAAAAGGTGCATGATCTATGAAAGGTCTATGTGAAAAGGTCTATGTGGAAAGGTATATGTGAAAAGGTCTATGCCAAAAGGTCTATGTGAAAAGGTCTATGTCAAAAGGTCTATGTGAAAAGGTCTATGTCAAAAGGTCTATGCCAAAAGGTCTATGTCAAATTGAGGACGTCCGTGTTTCATGGGCGGATTTTTTAAATATGATCTCCCTGAGCATTATGCCGTTACCGAATGGTATTAAATTCATGTGACAAATTTTACCCCTTTTCATGTCACCCCGTTTAAGCCCGGCTTAAACAGTCGGTAGAGCATGAGGCTCTTAATCTCAGGGTCATGGGTTCGAGCCCCAGGTTTGGCGATCTTTTGATCATCTCATCACCACCTCCAACTGTCAAACCTTCAGTGACCAAGAGATTAAAACTTGTATAAATCTATCTTGTTTAGTCGGTAGGGCGCGAGACTCTTAATCTCAATTTTGTGTTCGGGCCACGTTTGGAGACATTTCCCCATCGTTTTAAAATTAAAAGACTTGTTTTACACAAAAATATCTGATTCTAGACTTCCAAAAGACCTTTAAGAAACGAACGAAGGGATGAATTTTGACAACTTTTAACAGTTTTTTTTCCTTCAGAAATACAGCAGGTAGGGAAGGTGTATATATAGACATCTCATCTTGGCATCGTGAGTCATAGATCATGCAACATAACACTCTGATTGATATTAAATTGACTCTTACCCCCTCACTTCTCCGTATGATTAAACAAAAATCAGTTCTTTTTGGAACATTCCCCTCCCCACTAATCTCAGGGTCGTGAGGTTCGAGCCTCACGTTGGGTGACCTTTTGTTTGTCTCATCACCACCGCAATTGACAAACATTCAAAATGAAATCAGATAATTGAATAGTAATGTATCGGTAATTAAATCTGTGAAATCTTGAATAGTATGCATGATGTTGTCATCAGGCACGTCGGAACATGAAAGTTTGCCTCATTGACTTTTGCTTAGGGCAACCACAAGAGAAAGTCGAAATATGACAAAAGTAAATTAGGGCTATGGGTAAGCTTCAAACCATCTTGTTTTGAACATAATTTATCTAAATGTCACTCAACCCGTCTTACAAAGCTACTCCAGTACCTGGTTGAAATTTGATAACAATAAATAAAATCTCGCATATTCCAGTACCTGGCTCATTAAACTGATATCTGGTAACAACAAATTAAATCTAAATGAGGCTACGGTTAACCCTTAAACCATTTTGTTTTTAAGATATTTTATCTAAATGTCCCCACCCCGTCTCGCATGTTCCAGTACCTGGTTCATTAAACTGATATTGATAACAAAACAAAAAAAATAAATTCAAATGAGGGATACGATTAACCCTCAAACTGTCAAACAAGCCTGTTTTGAACATATCTTATCTAAATGTCCCCACCCATCTCCGAAAACTCCAATACCTGGTTCTTTAAACTGAAATTTGATAATGAAAAATAATGCAGATAGGCATGCTGACCCGTGGCATACTCAAAAACTGTCTCTTGTCATCATGCAGTCATGACCTGCCATGGTAATGCCATTTAACATCAACCTGGTCTTACATCCCATCAAAGAAGCTCTTTGATCCCATTAACGACACAATACACTACTCTGCTGGATACAAATTTCACTCCTTTGTTTAAATATTGTATATAGCTCGGCTAGCTCGGTCGATAGAGCATGAGACTCTTAATCTCAGGGTCGTGGGTTCAAGCCCATGCACGTTGGGTGACATTTTGTTTGTCCATCACCACCCCCAAATCGTCAAATGTTTAATTAGATCTTATCGCGTTAATTATGGATCGTTAATTCAATATAATTTTTATTTTGCATGAGGATCAGACGATAACATGAAATATTAAATTAATTGATAAGCAAAAATATAAAACATTAGTAATGGAAAAAAATGATAAAAACGAAAAATAAAATGACATATAAAACTTTTCTTTACTATATGGGTCATTCCCATTCGTCATTAATCTATAAGAATCCACAGACATTGTTCATTTCAATAGGTCATTAATCTTTTAGAATCTACAGACAGCTAATTTCAAATGATTAGTTTATAAGAATCACATACATAGATCATTTCAATAGGTCATTAATCTAGATATGGTAATCATATACCATATCCCTAGTTAATCTATATGAATTCACATACATAGAACATTATTTCAATATGGTGAATTATTAATTTCATATTATTAATCCCTGATTAATCTATAAGAATCCACATAGATCTACATAGTTTATTTCAATAGGTTGTTAATCCAGGGATTATTTTGATATCACAGATATAGTTCACTTTAAATAGGTTATAAATATATAATAATTCAAAGACCTTTGAAATCATTGAAATGTTTTTGAGAGTTTCTTGGTATAAATACGTGATTTGTAAATATAATGAAAATAACAAAGGTTATCAGTGTTTGTGTCTTCTCTGCTTATATGCCTTTTCTTATGACGTCAATACGTCAGTGTTACGTCAATGCGTCCATGGTTATAGTGTTGTATGCGGCAAATTGCAATGAATTTGACGTGCATTCAGTGCAGTGACAGCGCCAGAAAATTTATTCCTAGAAGAAAGGGAGGAAGGAAGGGGGGGGGGGGGCGCCTATGCCACACAGGGGCAGCAAATTTCATATATCAATAACAAAACTATTCCACACGAGCACACTCTGTCTCCCAACATTAAAATTGCAAGAGGTACAATTTTGTTGCTTTGTGTTATTGGCGTATAACGTTTGCACAGGGGCGCAGTAATAGGATGGGAATGATGTGCAAACCCCATGGGCCGCCTGTAAAATCAAGACTTTCGGGATCCTGCAGCAATGAGACTGCGATAAGCTTTTATATGGAGCTCTATAATACCAAATTCCTTCCGGACTCCAATTGCCCTAGTCATACCAGGAACTCCTTTACACAAATTCCAACATTTATATCTGCGCCAGGTCTGGCCAGATAAAGAATTGGGCAGATATAAATTCATCTGGCTCAGATCAAACTTGATCTGGAATTTCCAGATCAAGTTTGATTTGGCCAAATCAAGTCTGATCTGGGCCAGATATAATATCCAGATCTGGCCAGATCAAACTTTATTTGTGTATCAAATTGACTTTAATCAAGGTTATATCTGGCTTGATCATTTGGCCAGATCAAACTTTAGTTACCCAGATATAAAACTTTATTAAAGCCAGATCTGGACACTTTTTGCAAGGGCTGTTTTGCTCCTGTTTATATCACTGCATTTGTCCCATATGAGGCACATAATGCTCATTGTCTGAATCTGAGTTGAAATGCTGAACTTTTTTGTTTCTAGTTCTGTCTTCTTTTCTTTTAGTATCTCTTCCGGGTCACCACCTGGGTCAACGTTTCGTGAAGGAACCCATAGACGACTTATACCGCACGAGATTCTGCAGGAACATAGCAAGATGTAACGTGGTGTACCATGTTGTCGGTAAGATAATGAACGATGAATGTTTTGCACGGAATTATTATTTTTAAGTTGGTTGAGTTCATGCGTTGCATAAAGAATTTTACCCCGAAAGGGTAAAAAACAAACCAGAAACTAAAACAGAAAATATATAATAGTCATAAAATGAAAAAAAAAAATCCGACGAGGGAGCTATGGGTTCGCGAAAGGAGGATGTAACTTCTAAGCTCTTCCGCTGACGCGCCAACCCCACATTTTTTTGCAACCCTATTTATCAGTTTATATATATTATATATATATATATATATATATATATATATATATATATATATATATATATATATATATATATATATATATATATATATATATATATATATATATATATATATATATATATATATATATATATATATATATATATATATATATATATATATATATATATATATATATATATATATATATATATATATATATATATATATATATATATATATATATATATATATATATATATATATATATATATATATATATATATATATATATATATATATATATATATATATATATATATATATATATATATATATATAAATATATATATATATATATATTTATATATATATATATATATTATATATACATACATATATATATATATATATATATATATATATATATATATATATATATATATATATATATATATATATATATATATATATATATATATATATATATATATATATATATATATATATATATATATATATATATATATATATATGTATATATCATATATATGATATGTAAGTTGATTAGGAATTTTGAGCATTGATTAATATATTGATTTGATTTATTGATAAATACTGTTCAACAACTCCATCGAAAATAAGCTGCCACAGTAGACGTACTGATAAATGGGCTTGACTACAATACATATCTAAATGATGCAATTTTGTCACGAAATCCGAGCACAGAAATTTTATATCTGAAATTAAAAAAAAGTTATTTTTAACACGTTTTTCTTCTATAGACTCGAACAAACAACCTATTAGATTATTATTAATGAAAGGAATTTATGAAAGAGAAAACAAGTATAATCATAATTATTTTGAGCTGTATGACTTTCATAAATGTGCATGTATTGCTGTGTGTGTGTGAGGGGTGGTTGGGCAAGGGGAAGAGAGGGGGAGGGGGCTGGGTCATACTTTTCCTCCATAAAGAAGGGGGTGTTTCTTTTAATTCTGCCAGAAAGTGTGTGTGTGTGTGTGTGTGTGTGTGTGTGTGTGTGTGGTGTGTGCGGTCCCCTGTCCTCAGGACTTACAGTTTGCTTCAACTTCGCTTGCAATTTGATTGCATTAACTAAAAAAAAACATTAAAAACATTTTGTAAAGTGTGCCATTTGTAAAATCTTTAAAGGCCATCTATCGTGATTAAAATGTGGCGGCGTACAATTTATTCCAAAACGATACTGACTGGCTTATCAATATAAGTGCACATTGTGCCATTGTGTTTTGACCAATCAAAACACAGGATTTGAATTTCATTTACCTCGTACGTTAGAAACAACAACTGGCCTTTAAGTCTTATATTTTGAAAACGATTCTCATTTTTAATTATGGCAATTTCTCACACGATCTTATTTTTTTCAGCAATACGATGTCCAGCGATTCCGAGTGCCTCAAATCGTTGGACGTCGTGTACCAACTCGAACTACGGAGGCTCAGTATGCACCTTTAATTGTGCTGCAGGTTATTACGTGAATGGTTATGCACGACCCACTTGCAGCAGCTCCAATAAACGATGGTCCCACAGCTTTCCAACTTGCACCAGTATGTGCATCTTTTTTGCTTATTGGGGAAGAGGAGGGGAGGGTCGAAGGATAGGGGAAGTCAGTGTCGTTGCAAAGATTTCCATATGGGAGGGAAGGGGGGGGGGGGGGTTGAAACTTGACTATCAGTAATTGACTGTCAAGGAAAGAGAGTAACGGTGTGATTGAAATCTGACTACCAGTAATTGACTGTCAAGGGAAGAGAGTAACGGGTGTGATCCATAAGCCAGACTTAGGGTCCTGATCCCTGAGGATTTTGTTTAATACAATTTCAAATAAAGTTCCCGGAAGTTAACAAAATTTCCCGCAAATGGAAGAAAATTAATCTCAGTCAGCAATTTACATATTCTATGCAAATTTTGTGATGTAGTACAGGGCGACATTGCTATTTTCTTTATAAATCCATTGTTTCTTAAATGTCTATTATAATGTTTGAAAAGGTGCAGCATATTTATAATCTGACCAATTTTTTTGAGTCTTCACCGTGCCTCTATTATACTTCTAAGAGGAAAAGATTTTCCCATCATAGTGACTAAAATTTAGGAACAAAATACATCACAAATTTCCCATGAAAATGATAACCACGGATCAGACTTTGATCAGCCATAACTTAAAAAAAAACCCTAAAAGTGCTTTTTTTTTAAATTCACAAACTGATCTACTCAGATTTTAATATTCTTTGTTTGAAACAATATATAAATTGCCACATCATTTAGCACTTTAGAATCCTATCTGTGAACAAACTATTAGTATTAAGTTTGTACATGATCCTTTCTTACGGGAACTCGGCAAGACTCCTATATGCAGCATAAACGTTAAGTTATGGCCAGATGCCAGTCTCGTGTGACCGGGACGGAAGTGGATGAACACCGGATTTTAACCCTACTCTTCTCGAGAAGTGTTCATAGAACCAGGTAGGTGTGACTGTCCTACCATACTGTCCTACATGTCTATCCAGGGAATTGTCATTTAGAAATAAAAGCCATTATGAAATGGCAATCCTTTTTTATCTATCCAGCATAAACTCGAAACTCTTGACTTTGGCAGTTTGGGGTCACAGGAATCAACAACAGGACATTTTTCAAAACTATTATTTTGAGTGAGTTATATATAACAGGCGTGTGCTACCTACAAAGTTTCTTGTTTTGATTTGCTTCAAACTTTCAGTTCGTGTAGGCCTAGTTGTGGAATTTTTTTAGGTCCTGAGGTCGAGGAACGATGGACCGAGACCAGTTAAAAGCCTCTACATATGATACAAATAATAAATACAAAATTGGATATTATTTTGTTTTCTTGTAAGTGGCAGATTGTAGCTCAGTGAGGAACTTTCAGACAAAGGTACAGTCTCTTTTTAATTACCAGTTGCGCTACTAATTTTTCTGAGACTGAAATTACTGCTTAACCTTTGAATGCCGTGCTAAAATAAGTGTCAATAAGCATTTGAATCTGAATCAGTTAAGTCGGCAAAAATTCTCCAAGAGGACATGAACGCCAACCGAGCATCAATGAAGGCACACTCACAGTAGTATAACGTGTTTAGATTATGTTCAGGTTTGATTACTTTATTGTTTTTCTTGTTAATGCAAGTAAGCCCCACAAGTTGTGTTTTCAATTTTACGTTAGGCCTACATACATTGACTTTTTAGAACTTAACAGTTAAAATTATATTTGATTGCTGCACACTACACCATAAGTCACATATGAACAAAATTATATAACGATGTTCAGTATTGATGTTAAAGTTGAAGTGGCAATAGCCCAGTCAGTGGAGGGAATTGCGGAGTAACAACATGCAGTTCAATATCCTGACTCGCAAATTTCCGAGGTTAATGGTGTAATCGTATAAATTATTCAAGAATCTTAAATGTAATTTTATTTTTATGGCTCCAATGCAGCATCTGCGGCTGGGCAGAGAAGTCACACAATTGGTAGGATTGTATTAATCTTATAAAGAACGATGCATACTCGTGTTGGAAGAACTTCTAAATATTTTAACTTAGCCCAAACTATGGCATATCCCTCGCCGGTAGCGAAGTTGCACGGTTGCGAGGATTTTACTTTAGATGCGTATTCATGTATGATAAAAATGGTGTCAATGTCCAGCAGCCATGTATATACTTTGATCAAAGTGAACATGTATTCTATAGTTGTACCAGATTTGCAGACAACGGTTAAAGTCTTTTAGATTGCCAGTTGGGCTACTAATTTTATGAGACTGAAATTACGGCTTAATGCCGGAATACCTGCGCTTGAATAAGTGTCAATATAAAACATACTTGGAGGCATAATCACAGTGGTATATTGTTCGTAAATTATGATGGCGCACAGCGATGCTACTATCATCATGCAACCTTGTGGCAGGCAGTGATACAATGCTATTTTTACGGTGAAGGTGCCTCCAGCATCCACCCACCATACTGGAAAGTTGGTTGGTACAAGTGCATAATCCAACGCAAGTATCACTATGACTCAAGACCAGGAAGAAAACAAATATAGGCCTACAACAACATCATTGATGTGTTGACTACAACTCAACACAGACCAAAAAAAAACTATAACTCAAAACTACCGTGACTAAGTAACTCCAAGTAACAAACTTAAAAATCATAAATGAAATATCATCTGCAATGACTCCCCGCTAAGCTGGTAATTGCCAATTAACATAGCATAGCATAACATGACAAGATGACAGGCTAAGAAGGTTTTTAGTCACCCTTTAAAAAGCCCAAACTAATACCACCACCATCACAAAAGAAAAATACAGAACAATACACAGTATCAAAGATGCCCAGAATTAGTAAAGGATGTACATGAAGCAATATCTTTCCTTAGGAGAAATGGTCCGTCAATCATTCACAGGTAATGCACATTATTACCTTAGGCATTATGATACACAGCTATTTTTATCACCAGTTTCAAAACAAACTTTTTTCACTAAGACACCTAACATGGGTGAGTGATTTTAATCACGGAAGTGCTTTGATTATTCAGCTCTGGCTTTGTTTTATCTTATACACACAAATAGCCTTGGGCTACTTGGCTGTGGTGTGCATGGTTGGCAAATAAACAATCATTGTTTTGAGTGGAAACACAATACACTGAACAGGAAGTCGGGTTGGTAATTGTCACACCTGAGTTTTCAGGATTAATTCAGGTGTCAGGTGCAGGTAGGCTTAAAGAGAAACTTCTCAGCATGTATCAATGTTGACTTTAAAATTGTGAACAGAATTGTAGCTAACCATCCACTTAGGCAAACCATTCCACCCATTAACAACTGATTGCGAAAACCATTTGAAACCATTTTGTCTTGCCTATTCCTGAAAATCTTGCAATGTTGTCATTACCTGTAAAAGCATAGAAAATTGGCCTAAAGCTCTCCAGATTGGTTCTATGTCAACTTGTCCTGAAGCCATTGAAATTGTTGTCTGCCCTTCTTGTTAAAGTTAGCCACTACCAGAACTAGGACATCGGTGTCAGGAGAGAAAATACCAGCTCTGCATTAGTATTCTGTTGCAATAAAGCTGCTGACAGACATACCATCAGTGTCAGCTTCCTTGAACTTATTATCTTCAATCTGTATGTGTTGATGGCTGCTTTTGGTGTGACCTGCTGCTGATGTGATGACTTATCTATGTGAATGTTTGTTGTACTCCAGCACTGCTTTTGCAAGGTATTCTGTTACCGGGTTCTGTTAGATCTACTATTGTCTTTTCATGTGAAAGGAAGCACTTCATTGTGATGTGCTTCATGTTCGTATCATCTTTAACAATATCCTTTCCCTTTTGTTGCTTTTGTTTGGTTTTCTGCTTGATTGAGTCTACTATGCAAGTGTCAAAAACAACAATAATCTCATCAAAGCTTGTTGTCAAGGTCATGATTCTTTCATTAAATTGTTGACTAATGTCTTTCACAGTTTGATGTTTCCTTGTTTTTTGGTCACGTGTTGCACAACCATCAATAACAGCAATCCTTTTGTCATGTTTGTTTGGTATGTTGTCATGCTGTTGAACGTCTGTTAATATTTGTAATAAAGTTGTACAACTCATCACCATGAACTTCAAATGGGTTTCCATGGCACAGAATTGCATTTTTGATTTCGCCAACAACTTCATGTCCCTTTTGAACAGTGCTTGGATGCAAGCAACGATGCTCCTGCTGTTTGTTGTTTTGGAGACCGGACTGTTCTTTGAACTCAGTAGATATACGTGCCATTTCTGAGGCTACCAAGAAGAATCGCTTGTCTTGCATTAGGATATAAGAAATGCTAATTAAGCCGAAATGAACCTTGTTGGGATGCTTACAGGCATGATCTGCACCTGTGGAAACAAGTAGTGTCTTTCTCTTGGTAACGGAAAAGTTTCTATTCTGAAGCTCCTTCCATGTTTTTGGGTATTTTGTCTGCATCTCACACATGCCTGCAACATACCGTGGCCAGAGACGCTTGTATTTAATCAAATCAAAAGCAAAAAAAACCTTTTCAATGCTTCTCCTGCGTCCAAGTGAAGACAACAACCTAAAAACTTCCCCTCTTCTCCCTTTCTACACCTAACCTTACTTACAAGTCATAATTTCTGGATACTGCTAAAAAAAAACAAGATTGTTTCCACCCGATTTAGGTAATTCATCATCGACGTGAACATGGCACTAGAGGACTTTTCAGTTTCTTATGCTTTGAACTTATGTAAGACATCCTCTTCACTCAGAGCTTGACATAAATGGCCATGTGCTAGCTGTACACTGTTTGACTGGTTGGACTTATCTGCAAGGGCGTGTAGTACATCTTCTGTAGGTTGAGAACATAAATTGGTTCAAGATGTGGATTCTCTTTGAAAAAGTGCTCCATGACAATAATGGGAGAAAAATTGATATCAATTGGATATCAATGGATATCACTTTCTCACTTGCTGAACATATCTTATGTAGATGTCTCTGGTCTATCTAGCATGCACATGCCATCAACATATATTGTTACTATGGATCAATGGCACATATACACTATTCTGTTTGATGCATTAATTGCTAGTTAATATAAACATAGGAATCCATTACTTTCATAAATGTCAGTTACAAAGACTTGTTACGAGTAGAATGTTAAACAAGTCTTTTAATAAATGTACCAGTTCCACGAAAATAAGAACAAATTAAAAAATAAAACTTGAAAAAGATCAGAACAGATAAAATCACGCGTCCGTGCCCTAAATATCTCAAATTTCATTTGTAAAAAAAAATCCAAAAGTTTAATGAACAAGTTCAAATTCATACCCATTTAATTTCCATAATTATTAAAAAAAATTGGTTTGGCAGCTATTTTGTTTATCTGCCATTTTGGATGACATGAATTGATTATAAAAGATGGGAGGTATAAAACATGTTTAAAAACCCACAAACTAATACAGAATTATCAAAGTCAAATTGCCTAATCCCTGTTTATGATTATTTTTTTCGGTAACATTTTTATTTTGGCAGCCATTTTGTTTTCCCACCGTTTTGAATAATATGCGGGTACCCAGGCAAATGGAAACATTGGTTTTCGAAATTCCTGTGTTATGACCTTTTCAAAAATTATATAGATTTGCTAATCCCTAAAAACTTCTTACAAAAATACATAGTGAACCTAACTATGTTTGTGGGAAAATGTAGTTGATATCAGCATAAGACTGAAACATTGAACCTCCAGCAACTCAGTGGTTTGCTAAATTGACTGAACCATTTGTATGAGAAGGATATTGGAGCAGGTTTAGCAAACAGCCATTAGACTTATTTTTGAAGTAAGGAATCTCTTTAAATAACTTTGCATTTGATGCAGAACAATACATTTGTAGACTAAAGGACCCAGAAATTATTGCATTACATTGAGATATTCAATGCAAACGATATGTTTCGTTTCTTTTATAGTTCGTACATGTCCCAGCATAAGCACCCCAAGCCATGGTTCAGTGACTTGTACTAGTGGAAACCAGTTTAGCAGCCGATGCACCTTTTCCTGTTCCAGTGGTTATGTAATACCATCAGGCCAATCCAATACAAGGGTATGTGACGGGTATACTTGGAGTGGAACTCAACCAACATGCCAAGGTTTGTAGAAGCGATGCCACCTTTTGTTATCTTTATACCAATTTTGGTACTAAGGTTCAATTATTCTTGTGTAATTTTGTTGTTGTTGTGAAAAACTACCAATAAAGGCCAACATTTTTAAAAAATGCCAAAAATACCAAAAAAGTGCAAAACAAGAAAGGCAATTTTGTACCTCTTATTTTTTGCAGGAATCCCCACCCTTTAATTATTTTTGAGCAAGAATTTGATTATTTGTGTGAAAATCCAACAATCCCACACCTTAATGTGAACATTGCTTTATACTCATCAGTTTTTCTACTCACTTTATCTGCCCAGTGAATGGCCATCTTGGTATTGCAATTAAGATGTAAATGGTTGATATCTTAATAGAAACCATAGCTAGATTTTTGCTGTTTTAAGCTTTACACGAGGGTAGTCCTTTCTTTCCCCCGATGCTCCCACACTCAATTCAATCTTGCCTCTGGTTAAAAGATGCTTTTACATTCATTAACAAAACGTATCTGAAATGTAGAAGGCTTATTAGATTGTAAACTTATTCAAATGTTTCATGAAAAATGGTTTGGAAACATAAAGGAGTATTATTATGTGTAATATATGGATATATAATGCCAGTGAATATGTTTCATTCAAATCAGATACCCAGGCTCCAAGGTTTACGAGGTGTCCAAGCCCAATAAGAGTGAATGCTGAACCTCGTTCTACAAGCGTTGCTATATCGTACCCGACTCCTACTGCTTCGGATAACTCTGGATCGACTGTTTCAATCTCTCGTGTTGAAGGAAGTGCCTCTGGGAGCAGATTTGGACAAGGATCCCATGCCATTCGCTACAGGGCCAGAGATCCTTCTGGCAACACAGCTGATTGCTCTTTTTCCATTATTGTGACGGGTAAAGAAGCCATGTTTTGATTGATTGATAGTATTGAATATTCACTTATAATCCTCAGAACCCCAAATGGTATTGTTGCTGAGTTAACCCTAATCCTGTGTGAGGCAAGTAGATCACAGGACCCAACAGGCCTTTACCATGATAAGTGTTAGTTATCCTATTGCCACATGGGAGGCATGTAGACTATAGACCCCCAAGCCCTTCTCCATGATAAGTGTTAGTTATCCTATTGCCACATGGGAGGCATGTAGACTGTAGACCCCAAACCGTTCAACATAATAAGTGTCAGTTATCCTATCGCCACATGGGAGGCATGTAGACTGTAGACCCCCCAACCTTTCAACATGATAAGTGTCAGTTATCTAACTATTGCCACAAGGTAGACATGTAGACTGTAGACCCGCAAACCCTTCACCATGATAAGTGTTAGTTATCCTATTGCCACATGGGTGGCATTTAGACTGTAGACCCGCAAACCCTTCACCATGATAAGTGTAAGTTATCCTATTGCCACATGGGAGGCATGTAGACTGTAGACCCGCAAACCCTTCAACATGATAAGTGTCAGTTATCTAACTATTGCCACATGGAAGGCATGTAGACTGTAGACCCCCAAACCCTCAACATGATAAGTGTCAGTTATCTAACTATTGCCACATGGGAGGCATGTTAGACTGTAGACCCGCAAACCCTTCAACATGATAAGTGTCAGTTATCTAACTATTGCCACATGGAAGGCATGTAGACTGTAGACCCCCAAACCCTCAACATGATAAGTGTTAGTTATCTAACTATTGCCACATGGGAGGCATGTAGACTGTAGACCCCCAAATCCTTCACCATGATAAGTGTTAGTTATCCTATTGCCACATGGGTGGCATGTAGACTGTAGACCCGCAAACCTTCACCATGATAAGTGTTAGTTATCCTATTGCCACATGGGTGACATGTAGACTGTAGACCCCTATACCCTTTACCATGATAAGGACTGATTGAGTCCCATTTAAGAACTATCTCTTATCTGCTTATAATGACCAGTGGTAATCATTATTGTCCCTATTAAATGCTTATTCTCTGACCTATTTAAAAGATTTTTTTAGTCCGTGTATTACAGTACATACTTGTATTGTGCACTTTCTCGAATCATTAACGGTTTGGGAGGTGGTGAGGGTAGGTTTAAGTGGAATAAAAGGGGAGGGGGGGGGGGGTGGGGGCGTGGAGGGAGGATGTTAGGCTTTCGCCGATTGATTAAATTCCTTCTGAATTTGCAATTAATTATTTATTGTCTTGTTTTCTGTGATTGTATTATAAGTGGTTTTTGCCCTCATAAGCTTTTGGTAGTTTTTTTGCAAAATAACCTTAGCCACTGTGTTTATATTTCTTAAACCATGTTACTCGATCATACGATCTCATTTAGATTTGATCAATTAGTATATAATTTACAAGATGTATCTAATTTCACTCGATGTATATATTTAAAGCGTAATTGTTTGACTGGAATAAAGTTATTGAAATGAATAAACGATTAGTTATCAGACCATATAACACAGGATGTGAGTAGACTGCATACTTATACAAGCCCCCCACCCCACAAGATGTGTGTTTACACGTTATATGGCAATGTTTCCCAACAAAACGTTTGTAGGGAGGTGCAGCTAAAAATTTGATGTATTTTCTTTAATTCAATTGCTGGCTCTGGTGACCCACCTTTATACAATACCTGCCTGTGTAATGTAGCAAACAGGGCTCAGAAGGACCCATTTCTATATCAAAGTTTAAAAAAAGGGGTCACTGTTGTATTTAGAGATGAAATTTGGGATCTATTTTAAAATCATTACACTGGCTTCCTATAGAACAACGCATACACTTCAAAATATTAACATCTTACTTTTCGTGCTCTGACATCTGAAATACCAAAGTTATCTGACATCTTACAATCACGTTCCTCAACTAAACCTACCCGTTCACAACTACAAAACTAACTTCAAATTTCACCGTTTAGAACTACAACATATAGAGACAGGGCCTTTTGTCACTGCGCAGACCAGGCCTTTCGTCACTGCGCACACCGGGCCTTTCGTCACTGCGCAGACCGGGCCTTTCGTCACTGCGCACCTTCACCCTGGATTACTTTACCTTCAGAACATTCACTTCAAACTTTCAAGAAAAAAATGAAATCTCATTTTTCCCCTTTTTGTTTTGATTAAATAGTTTATGAACTTTTTCTATTTGTTTTTGATCATTCATTCTTGGCGCTTTTTTCCCAGGTGCATTGAGCAGTTCGTTTCTGGATTTTTTGCTTTACAAGACCTATTATTACTATTATCTGTTTTTACGGCACATTCCTGCGTACTTGTTTCTAGTGAATAGGTTTCCCCCAGGGCCGTAATTCTCATCTCAAAAGTGTTGGGACATGGCCTCTTATCCAAAAAGTGGGGGAAAGAAGAAATCTTTCCAAAATGTACTGATTTTTAAAATTTATATGGAAAAGTGTAGGGGGGTGGGGAGGGGACATGTCCCCCTGAGATTTATGGCCCTGCTCCTCCCACTGCCAGGAATGAAAGATGCATATGTTTGGCATGAAAATTATTGAGTTTTTCAGGATGTTTATCATTTTAATCATTTGTATGTTATCATCAGACAAAAACATTTGAAATTATGAATACTTTCTTAATACAAATTAATAAGATTGCTCACAAATAAAATCTTGTTTGAACCTTAATAATCTAAAATGGCATAAATCAACAATTTTTGGTTTCAAGTTTTAAAGAAGGAAAATTGTTCAAGAAGGACAATTTTCCAGACGGAAATTGTGCGTCCTGTTGTTCAGAGACTAAACAAATCAGATGAAATTGAAAGGTGATACCTTGAGACATTTAGGTGTATACGTTTATTAGAGGATCATGTTCTCTGAAAGATAAACTTACAAAAATCTGAGAAACTCTATACATAAGTTCAAATGTGATACCTCATACTCAAGTGTTTCATGGTAGGATATTTGATTGGAAGTCTGGGGAAAGCTACAGTTTCCTTGAGATTTTTATTTTTTTTAAATTTATAACTTTCTTTTATCTGACAGTATGGCTTTCTGATTTTGTTATATGTAGGTCAAATTTTATGTCAATTTTCTTTCATTTTTGAATTGTAACAAAATATGAAGTCTAAGAACAACTTCCTTAATGGTAAGACATGTCTAGAGGAAGTTAAACTGATTTAATATCTTGTTTTTTTCAGGAGATGTAGAGTTTTACAGATATCTTAAAGACACAAAATTTGTTTAAAGGATTAGGACAGGTGTCAAATAAGTCCGTCTTATATGAAAGAGGACTTTAAGAGAAATAAAAAGGTGAAGAAAGCATTCAAAAATCGTATTCTTTTAAAAGATATTAAAGTGTTTAGCTCTTGTCTTTGTAATAAAAGAAAATGACAGGTATGGAGAGTCTCTGTAGAAAAACAAGGCTGTACACTCACATTGTTTACAATTTGGATTTATTGTATTAAGAATCCATTTACCTTTTACTGATTACCTCTGCCAACGAAGTTGAAGGAGCTTATCTTTTTGCCTCTGTTTGTTTGTTTGTCTGTTTGTCATCAAAATATCTCAATAAGTGATGATTGGATTTTGATTAAATTTGGTGTGCAGTTTTGTTACTGTTTTAGGAAGAAGTGATTAAATTTGGGACTTATTGGAAGAGAGGAAGGGCAGAAATTGAGGGGTGGGAATGTTTTAACATAAGATCTGTGAAGATATAGTTGAAACCTTTCAATGGATTCCAATGGAATCTCCTAAACAATGAATTCAAAGAATTCAAAACAACTTTCTAGACTCTAAGAAAATCAAATCAAGTGGTTTTTGGTATCAAAAAGAATCAAAACAATTGACTTCTTGTATGAAAGGAAAATGATGGAATATGAATCTTGGCTGAGTAGAGCTCAAACAATGAATGCATAGCCTGAATAAAACTGAAAACAACGATCACATGTGATGATCCTCAAGTGTTTAGAATGCAAATGGCAATACAGATCAACAGTGAGAAAGAGATTGTTTGGGGTCGGAGGGTCGAGGGTTTGTGAGGTAGATTGTATTCCAGTGGGGAATGAACAGGGGCAGAGGTATGAGCTCTACAGAGTGCTATAATTATAGTTTTAGTAGGTTTCCAAATTCATTTAAATGTAAATCACACTTTTTTCAGCAGATTATCTTTTGTTGTTACCAACAAAATTACTGTATAACATGAAGAACAGTAGCTGAAATAGGTACAGATGTTTAAAAATTGATAATGCCGCCAATCATCGCTTAGTGGGAAACCTATTTGTGTATGCTATCGATAGCTGAATTTGAAGAGCAAAATCGATTGAATCACAGGATTTAGGCTCAAGTAGTAATTGTCTTTATCTCAAATATCACTTATTGTAACAGATATCACTTATTGTAACAAATATTACTTATTGTAACAAATATCACTTATTGTAACAAATATCACTTATTGTAACAAATATCACTTATTGTAACAAATATCACTTATTGTAACAAATATCACTTATTGTAACAAATATTGGAATTTTGATCAACTTGATCTAGAAATTTGAAGATTACTTTTTTCAAATGTGATGTACATTCTAAAACTAATTAAAATTTGAAGGTGGCACTAGACACATTAATTATCTCATTTGCATCTGCATGTTGAGCTTCAGCATCACTGATGTTGTGACTCTTTCTCCTTGTTTGCAGTGGTTTCATGTTCCTCAGTTCCATCTGCAACAGGACGGTCTCACTCCTGTCCGCATGGATCCCTGAGGGGTGCAGCCTGTACCTTCACCTGCCAATCAGGATACTTCCTGTCAGGGTCAGGGAGTGTGACCTGTGGTGATAGTGGACAATGGAATGTAGCATTCCCAACATGCTCAGGTAATACTTGGAGGGGGTTGGGGGGGGGGACTGAAAGGAGATTTGAATCATCTCAACATGAATAGTATATCTGTGTATAATAGTGGTATAGCCAGATGGCCTGGTGAACAGGTGGCAGCTCCCCTCCTCAAATCAAAGTTATGTTCCCCTAAATTACAAAAGTATGTTAAGTGTATCTTTTCTAATATAAAAACATTAAGTGCATTCGTAAACAAAGTGTCAAATTGTTATAGTGGGGCATGTATCTTGATGGTTGATCAACAAATTATCCATTTTTCCCAGGACATTTTTAAAAATTGGAATGATTTTTGTTGTTTATATATATTTTTGCTTTTCAAAAACAAAATAAACCTCAGGAGTGGGATAAATGTGAAAAGCTCTTCTTGGGATGGAGGTGGAGGTGGGAGTTGGGGGGGGTCTAGTTCTCCTCACTGTTTTAATGTTGATCTATTGCATGATGATCTATTTCCAGCACTGTTCAAAAAGGATTTACTATTTTAAGACGAATATAATTGGAAGTGATTTGATGTTTTCTTGCTTTCTTTATGATTTTTATGTAATTTCTAAAACACTTACAAATGTTGTATATTGGGGTCACCAGTCATAAAATTTGACATAATAATGAAACTTTTGTTTAACATGCTATCTCTCAGTCATACAATGTCCAAGTTTGAGCCCACCTGCTAATGGTCACTTTACGCCTGGTCGGACTTGCGCTCGGACGTATGGCACAGCTTGTGTAGCAGCTTGCGGGACAGGTTACACATTGTCAGGAACAGCCAGACGAGTTTGCAGCGCACAACCCGGTCAAAGGTCAGGATACTGGACTGGGACAGCTCCCTCCTGTAATAGTAAGTAATGATATTAATTTCATGGTCTGAACCTTCAGGGGAGCAATATTTAAGATGGACGAGAGGTCATTTGACATTGAATGTCAGCATTGTTCTCAAGTCGCAGAGCAGATTTGAATAAAATCTCCTTTCAACCAAATAGATCACGACTGCTAACACTACAAATTTTGGATCAATTATCACATTAAACTACAAGTGTGCACGTGGTCTTTATCATTGTCAGTCTCTGCCATTTTGCACTTAGTTTCTCCCTTGTAGTAACCTTTATAAAAATCATGGTTTTATCGTGAAAGCTACAAGAAGCATTATTTATCGATTTACACCAATTCTTAATTATCAAATTTTGTCAAAATGGATATGATAACCTTATGATAATCCCCAAAAGCATTTAATCATAATGGGAAGTAGAAATATACAAAAACAGAAGAAGTTATTTTTTCTACAATTGATTTATTTCAACAATTAACACAAATGTTATAAGTGCTTACAACTTAAAAAAATGCACTTGAGGAAGAAATAAACAGTTAAGAATCTTCAGGTTACTAAATATTACTGTACAAACACCTGACAAAAAATTCATGTGAAAACAATGTTTTTATTGCAGTGAATATTTGTCCATGGCGCAGCTTGACTGCAGGACTACAACGAGTGACAAGAAATTCCTGTCCTGTGATTGGTAGCACAGTACCATTTGGAAATCTTCAGCTTACTAAATACTACTGTACAATACTTGATAAAGTTTTTTATGTGAAAACAATGTTTTTACCACGGTGCGACTTGACTGCAGGACTACAACGAATGACAAGAAATTCCTGTCCTGTGATTGGTAGCACAGTACCATTTGGAAATCTTCAGCTTACTAAATACTGCTGCAGCTGGACTGCAGGACTACAACGAGTGGCAAGAAATTCCTGTCCTGTGGTTGGTAGCACAGTACCATTTGGAAATCTTTAGGTTACTAAATAGTACCGTACAATACCTGACAAATTTTTTATGTGAAAACAATGTTTTTCTTGCAGGGAATACTTGTCCACGGCGAAGCTTGACTGCAGGACTACAACAAGTGACAAGAAATTCCTGTCCTGCGAGTGGTAGCACAGTACCATTTGGAAGTGTTTGTCAGTTTGAATGTGGTGAGGGCTACAACCTGATTGGTTCTGCGACACAGACATGCTCACCATCCGGCACATGGCCAGGGTCATTACCGCAATGCCGAGGTAATATATTGTTGTCTCCTCTGATGCAACTGAAAAAAGAAAAGTGGAACGTAAAAGGACAGAAAAAATAGTTGGAAAAGAATGTGTGAAGAGTAATAGAAAAAGAACATTATGTGCAATAGCCATCTGCATACATTTCTTTACCTATCATTGGAAGCCATGTACAACAAAGTGCACAATTGGATAATTAAAATAATATTCATTATTTAATCTTGTATGGCACAGAAAGTAGACACAAAGTCTACTTAATGTGCCTGTGGATAAAATGCACAAAACTATAGGACATCCATCACATAAATTATAGCTTGCATCCCTCTTGCGACATGCTAACATTTTAAGCAACTTTGTTTTTGTTTCAACCATGCACCTCCCCTCTCGATCACAGCTTTCTGACCTTTTTTCTTGAATTTCTCTCATTCTCCCCCTGTATCCTTTCCTTCCTACCTCTAGAATGATCTGACCTCTCAGGCACAATTTGACCCTCGTTGTCGTAGTGCCGTTAAGCCCTCATCAAACAAACAAACAACAATTTAAGCTTGCACAAGTGTACTGCAAGCTTGCACATGTGTGCTGGAAGCTTGCAGCAAGCATACTGCAAGCCAGTATTTGGAACAAGTACAAGCTTGCGAGTATACTAACATTAGCTTGTGCAAGCTCGCAAAACTTTCTGCAAGCTTTCAATTTAGCTAACAAATATTTCATGCTAGCTTGTGCAAGCTACCAAACTTGTATTTGTTCCAAATATGAGCTTGCAGCACGCTTGTGCAAGCCTGCTTGTCGCAAGCATACTGCAAGCTAAAATTTCTGTAACAGATGTAAGCAGACATAAGTGAAATAAAACAGGAAATAAAACAATTGAATTAAAAGTGAAACAATTAAAAGTGAAACGATTGAAAACAAAAGTGAAACAATTGAATTAAAGGTTAATGAAAATATGATTGGGAGGGAAAATTGGAAGCTATTCTTGAAAGGTGTAAGTCAGTGATGGTGTGACCTATGCAAGAAATGCCTTTTTCTTCCTTTCTGTATTGTTAGTAATTGAAATAAAAACAGTCTCTTAGATGTTTGCACAATTAACCTGTCTGAGTTAGATGATTGGCAGCTTTTTCAACCAATCACCACATGAATTTACCTAGCAACAAAATCTGTGTAACTAAGTGGGGCAAACATCCTACTTGTTACTGGTATAGTACAACTAGCTAGCGACGTGCGCTCATGTAGTCAATGCAATTTACTGTACAAAACAAATTTCTGCACACACAGACTTGAGTGACGGCAAAATGGTGAACAAAAATTGTGCTTATGGGCTTTCAGATTGCTGTTACCCAGAACACTTAACAAAGTGAATTTTGTTTATCCTTTTTGATATAAACTCCGTAAGGATCCGGAGAAGTGCCATAAATGGGCCTCGCAAACATCTAAATGTCATACATTGCTTAGGCACGATTGTGGATTTGAGGTTTGTTTGCCCCCACCTAGTTACCGCTTTGCTATGGTGGGTGTGACTTATTTTGTAACTCAGAGAAGTTAATTGTTCTTTTGCAGTTTCAGTTGTTCTTTTCTGTTCTTATTGAATTCCATTTATTTTTCAAATATTTCAGTTTTGTTCTTGAAGGAATATTCTCATAATTTCATTTTAGTATATTTAGTAAAGGACAATAAAAGACACACATTGGTACAAAAAAAGTTAATATCTTATTCCTACAAGAAGTTATTGAATGTCAAAGATTTTTCTTGTCCGCATAAGAGAGATAGTTGGTCTGACTCATCATTGTCATCACAGCACTTCCTGCAGTTCGGGAGCAGCCCAGAAAACTGGTACTTTAAAATACCTAAAAATTGGTACTTTTATGTATTACGTCATCGCATAAGCCTACACATTTGACTAGCCCACACTAAACATATGAGGTTTCTCATTTTCCGGTCCGGATTGTTCAAAATTTCAATGGATGTCCTGAAATTTTGGGGACTGATACTAAATAGATATTCAAAACTTTTTGCCGCTGTTTTTTAAAATTCACTGTTGCCTTTTTAAGAAAATTATTAAAATAGATTATAGGCAGTCTGTTTTGTTCATTTTCTCAAAATTGCGACGGTGAATTTAAAAAAGCAGCGGCAGAAAGTTTTTAATATCTATTTACTATCCGTCTCCAAAATTTCAGGATATTCATTGAAATTTTGGACAATCCGGAGCGGAAAATGAGAAACCCCATATGTTTAATGTGGGCTAGTCAAATGTGTAGACTCATGCGATGACGTAATACATAAAAGTACCCAATTTTTTGGGTATTTCAAAGTACCCAGTTTTTTGGGTTGCTCCCAAACTGTCCTGTATTATTCTTTATATATTTTTTTGAAATCAATTTGGTATTTTCTAAATGATTGGGAAAAAAAAAAAAATTTTCAAAAATTATTAAGAATAGTGTACAATGAAATTACAATAATGTTTTCCAATCTGTTTTTGTAACTTATATTTGAATTATTAAAATTGGCAATTCATTTTCAAAGAAATGAATAAAGATTAGTACAAGAAGTGCAGTGATGACATCATAATGATGACTTAAACTCAGTACGAAGTCATTTTTATGTGGGCAATACAAATCTATAAAGTTCAATTACTTTCTCTATAGCAATGAGATATCAAAATGAGATATTAACATGTTTTGTTATCTGTTTCTTAAATTTTTCTCCATCAGATACATGAAAATGAATTTTCATGGGAATTTTCGTGTCTGCTCTTTTTTACGTTCTGCGTGTCTCGTTCTCTTTCAATTGTTCTAATCCTGTTCAATGTCATTTTACATAGATGAAAATTTTAATTTATTTTATAAAATAGTGTTAACTTGTGCTTTATCGAGTCTACCTGCTCCTGCAAATGGTGTTCGAAGTGGCTGCAGTGGATCGAGCATAGATTACGGCAGCAGCTGTACAATCTCCTGTAATCATGGTTACACACCAACTACCTATGTGCGACGCACATGTGTGGACAATGGAAGTGGGCGTGGCATTTGGTCAGGGGGCTCAATATCTTGTTCAAGTAAGTATTAAGGGTTTAGTGTATTAGGCAGATAGCATTTAATTTTATGTACATTTTGATGAGAAGTTAGGATTATTTTTCTGATTAGGCATATGCATTCTGTTTTTAATCTGCCAACATTACATTAATTGGGTTATTTTGAAATGATTATTCATTAACGAGAATTTGTCTTTATAATGCATGTGGCAACATACATATGCCTGCAAAGAAATGATAGATTTCAACACTTTTGGGTTTAATTACCTCCGCTTACGTAGTTGGATGGATGTTATGTTTTCGCCTCTGTTTGTTTGTCTGTTTATTTGTCTGTTTGTTTGTCATCAAGATATCTCAAAAGCTGATGATAAGATTTCATTCTGGTGTGTGCTTTTGTTACTGTTTCAGAAATAATAAATGAATAAAACTGAAAACAATAATCAGAGGATAGATCTTGAAGTGTTAAGAATGCAAATGGCAATACAGATCAACAGTGAACAAGAGATTGTTTGGGGTTATTACTTTGTGAACCTAGAGTTTCTGAGGTAGATGGAATTCTGGATGGCCCCATGAAACAATATCTTTTTATAGGAGAAATGGTCCGTCAATCATTCACAGTTAATGACTCAAATCTGGCATATAATGCACAACTATTTTTATCACCAGATTGCAACCAAATTTCTCCCATTAAGACACTTAACATGGATGAGTGATTTCAATCACAAAAGTGTCCTGATTACTCAGCACTTGAATTTCTGTAGTCTTATACACACAAATAACCTTGGACTACTTGGCTGTGGTTTGCATGGGAATGGCAAATAAACAATCATTGTTTGGAGTGGAAACACAATACACTGAACAGGAAGTCGGGTTGGTAATTGTCATACCTGAGTTTTCAGGATTAACTCAGGTGTCGGGTGCGGGTAGGCCTAAAGAGAAACTTTTCGAAGTTCATGGGTGAATAAACAGTAGGCAGAGGTATGTGCTCTGCAGAGTGCTGTAATTCTACTTTTGGAGTATATCAATAGTTTCATTGAAAAATAACAGTATATAATGTTGAAGGTGTATGACTACCTGCTTAAAGTTACGTACTACAAGCAGTATTCAATTTTGATTAGCACCGTCTTCAAATTTTGAATATAGTATATTAATTTAGTTTTGGCTGATCAAATTTTGTGTAATTTTCGATATATGCACAATGTTAGGACCATGAGCCCAAAATAGCTCTATTACTGTAGATTGCTAAGTTGCAGAATTAAATGAACTGATTTTCATTATAACATGTTGAAAAAGAAGTTCCTGTACAAGGTTTTATTTATTTATAATTTATTCATTTTACAGTCGTGAAGTGTAATCCTTTGTCAGCACCATCACATGGTACCGTCAACAGATGCTCATATAGTGGTGCCACAGTTGATCCCAGTCAGCGTCAACCTTTTGGCACCACCTGCTTTGTAATATGTAGCAATGGTTACACCCTCTCTGGTTCCTCCTCTCACACCTGTTTGCCAACTAAGGTATGGACTGGTGACTCAAGTGTTTGCACAGGTTGGTTGTTACACAAATCATGTCAATTTCTTTACTTTATATTTGCCTCAAGTTGTCAAAAGAAATTATAGCTTGTCGTTAGGTTAAACTCCTATGTACTGTATGCTAGCTTGCCTGTCTATTGTTACTTTAAATTCTCTTGTTTTCTGTGTTTGTTAGATTTATATGTGACTTTCAGAATACCATTGTATATACAAATCAAATTTCACAAATTAGTTTTTATTCAAAAGTTTAAAGGAGCTGGTACTCAAAACAGTATTTTCTTGAGTCTCAAGAATATTCAAGCACACATTTAATGCACGTGGGTTGATATGAATGTTCAAGTTAATCATAATTGTTTATCATAGATAATAATTTTTCAACGAAACCAGTGTCAAATTTAAGACCTGTCTTATTTCAAAATTCCTGTGACTTATTTTATTTCTTTAGATGTGACTCCTCCCACTTTAACTTGCATCGATGACATCATACTTTATGCAAATGAAGGACACACTTCTGCTTCTCCAGACTGGTCATGGGAACCTTTGCAGGTATGTGGATCCCCCCCCCCCCCGTCCCCCCCTTCCGCCTCCAATCAAATGCAAATTGAAAGAATTTCACTTTGCGAGTAATAGACCTTTAGCTTGATTTAAAAAGGGGCAGGGCTAGATTTGTTGAGTGGCACATCAATGCGCGCAAAGCACTGCACATTTTTGGTGTGGGGTCCAGGGGCCCCGTTAAGGCTTAAATCCCTAGTGAAGCTCTAGGCTTTTATATATAATCATACCTCAGAAGTAAACTATTCTGACTCATAAGGACCATTCATGAGCCAAACAGGACAATTTCTTACTTTGCTATCATTTTGTGTTCTGTATCCATGTAAGGTATTTTATTTCTGAGTTTAATTAAGATTATTAAGTTGTTTTTTTTTTTCCAGTTGTTTGTTTGTTACATTTTCTCTGATTAGGACACGGCTGATCAAAGGGGGTGGGGATGGGTGGGGGGTCAATTGAGGGGTTGGGTGGGGGGGGGCGGGGTTGGCCCTTTGAAACAGCAAAGCTAGGGCACTGAGTATATTCACTGATATTTATTTTTCTGATAGGCTGATGATGGGAGTGGAACATACACAGCGATTCTGAGCTCTGTTGATGGAAGCGACATCTTCAACGTACGACCAGTAAGCTTTGCGGAGGGTGAACACACCCTAACTTATGTTGCAACCGATAGCTCTGGAAATTCTGCATCTTGCTCTTTCACGATTGAAGTTAGAGGTAGGTAGAAGAATGCGATTCATGAAATTGATCATAGGCAGGACTTGAGAGGGGGGGGGGTTAGGATTGGGGGAGGGGTACTTACCCCCACTTTATTCTGAATTTGTATTTTGTTGTATGGTGATTTTATGGATCTGGATCTTAGCGGGATTTTGCCCCCCCCATCCCATTTCCCACACTTTCATTAGGCAAATCCCATAGTATTTAAACTTGAGTTTAATTGGAGGAAAATATGCTATACAAATCAAAATAGCAGAAATGATCCTCAGATTTGGTTATAACCTGACCTGCCTTATTAAAATAAACGATGTAAATTAAACTCTGTGACATCACAAAGAAATAAGCTTTGAATTTCCTTATGTTAACTCACTGTTTTTCAATCCTTCACCAATGTTGTTTGAATGGGAAAATTTTGAAAATGGAGCTTTAAATCTCCTTCATACCCTGAATTAAAATCAAACGAGAGAAAACATTCTGATGATTTTTAGTGAATAAAATTTATGGCAGAAATTTAAAAGGACTGCATTTAACATTGTTGTATTTTGAGTAAGAGAATTCATTATCATGTGCAAAATGTATTCATCAACTGTCTTTCAATTTCCAGTCACAAGATGTGGACGACTTCCGCTGCCAGACCACTCATCCGTCCGACTGACCGCTGGCCAGGGAAGCTGTGAAAATGGGGGTATATTTGGCGCCTCTTGTCAGTACAGTTGTGATGCAGGTTACGAATTGAGCAGTGGCTCGGCGAGGAGGACGTGTAGGAGAGGAAGGGATGATAATACTGATGGGTTGTGGGATGGATCTGCTCCTGCTTGCACAGGTAAATGGGATATCTCAACAAAGTAACTACAGATTTTGACAAAAGTGTTGAAAATAATTCAGTCACAAAGAGCTAAACATCTATTGCTATTTTTCCTTCCTCTTTTGGCATATTCAGTTCACAAAATCTCAAAAGATATTTCAATAAAAGGACTTTTCCGAGTGAATCCGCTAATGCCACTTTTAATCTGATTTCAGCCATTTCAACACAAGTATAATGGAACTTAAAATCTGAATCTCTTCTTAACAAAATAAAGATTTTGTAAACTCTTTTTTTCCCCCTGGTTTTTTAAACCCTTTGTCATATGACACCAGCATATGTGACACCAGCATAGTTAAGTGAACTATGCATCCTATAAAGTCCTTTAAAAATGACAAAAACAGGAAAAGAAATCCATCAAAATGATTCAGATATTGACCATGTTACAGCTTTTGGAATTTTCAAGAATAATTGTTAGGAAAAATATTCGATATGATTAGTCATAAATGTATCAATTACCAAAGAAGTTAACCTGTTAACGTGGCAACATAACTTGGCTAAGCCTAATATAACTGTAAATAAAAGTCATTGGCTGACTTCAAGTATTAAGTTAATAAAGTTATTTATTCAAACATAATTATGTTTCTTTTTTAGCTGTATCATGTCAATTTCCATCTGTAACCAACGGCGCGATTAATGGCTGTGATGGTGATGCTGCCACCTATAAAGATTCTTGTTTGTTTCAGTGTAACCGTGGATACCTCACACCAAATAGTGAAAGTGAACGATTGCGAACATGTCAAGCTGGTCGCACTTGGAGTGGGCAGGACTTTCAATGTTCATGTGAGTCAATAATATTCTTACTTTCGCTATATCACATTTTGTCCCTTACATTAGCAAATATGATGCATGTACAGAGTTTGATAGTCTGTTGGAAAGTTCTAATTGTTGGGTAGAACTGTATTGTAATTTTAAAAAAGCTGTTTTTGCTTCTGCATTGTGGCTGATTATTGTTTGAGGAAACTTTAAATGTGAAATTTAATGCTTGATTTGTGAGGTCTGATTTGGCAAAAACAGTTCAATATCTGAGAAAATGGTGAGAAAATATATTCTATTATAATTTCATAGTCATTATCAAATATACTAAAATTTATAAGAAACTTTTAAAGTTTGCACTTTTTCACTTCTTTCTACAGTCCAGATTGTATGTCCTGCTCTACCATTTGTACCTAATGGAAATGTCCTGCCTACGTCTTGTGGATCAGGTGCTCAACCATATGATACCTCATGTACCTTCTCATGTGCCTATGGATACACTCTTGAAGGACCCTCCTCAACAACGTGTACCTCCACTGGGGAATGGAGTAATGCTAGAACCCCAGTGTGTGTCGGTAAGTGTTGGTTTGCAGAGAATTTATTCAAATTTTCACCCTCTCCAAATCATTTCTTATTTCCCGTAACCCTGTAACGGAACTCTTCTTAAACTCCTCAAACCTTTATTTGTCACTATGCTAACTACATGCTCCATCATTCTTAGCCAGAAAAATGGAGAAAATTGACCAAAAAATAATGAAGTGTCATTATTGTTTATTGTATTGGTTCTTATGATGCATAACTCTCAATGAAGGGCGAAGGGAAGTTGTTGCAGCTGCCAGCTATTGCAGCTGCTAGCTGTTGCAGCTGCCAGCTGTTGCAGCTGCCAGTTGTTGCAGCTGCTAGTTGTTACAGCTGCTAGCTGTTGCAGCTGCCAGCTGTTGCAGCTGCCAGTTGTTGCAGCTGCTAGCTGTTGTAACTGCCAGCTGTTGCAGCTTCCAGTTGTTGCAGCTGCTAGCTGTTGCAGCTGCCAGCTGCCAGCTGTTGCAGCTGCCAGCTGCCAGCTGTTGCAGCTGGCTGCTGTTGCAGCTGCCAGTTCTTCCAGACAGCGACTCGACATCAGCCCCATGAACTTGAGTGGACTGGGACAAGATGTGAATGAACACCATGTTTCATGCTTTTTTCTGCAATGGTGTTCAGAGAACCAGGCATCCCCTACCGGGGACGCCATTTAACATCCTTACCTGAGGGGCGGTGAGCATATTGCAACTATTGCCCACTTCTCCCAAAGGTTGGATGAGGAGCAGGTGATGCAGACGGCATTGAACATCCTCACCTCACATCCTTGCAGACGGCATACTTCTTGCCACAATGTCAATCTGCCTGCAAGGATGAAGAAAACTCCTTTGTTGAATTTTGTAAAACTCAAACCTGAAACCTTCAGCATCTCAGTTGTGTGCTCCACCAACTGAGCCACCTGATTCTGCCAGTGACCTTTCCCCTTCCTTTTAAAGTGCCACTTTGTGTCCCCACTCATACATAACAAAGTGTATATTCGTACCTGAAAACTCAAAAGAGCTATTACATGGCAACATTAAACCAATTTTGAGCAGTTTTTGTACTATTTTCATGGCTTTATTGATCTTGACTGATTTCAGAATAATTCAGCTTATATATTTTCTCCATGGGCATAGACCTTTTAAAGTCATGTGTTTTTTTCGCTTATCCGTTAGATATTCAAGCACCTGTGTTTGCGCCGAGCTGCCCACAATTTGTGAATGTAACTGCTTCCTCTGGAGAAGATTCGTGGTTTGGCGATTTCACGGAACCAACAGCAACTGACAACTCTGGAGTAGCTAACGTCTTAAGGTTTGATGGAATTCTAATCTTCCTTTACATAACATTACAACAAGCACTTGATATGTACTTTTCCCTCAAATGTGGTTGGCAAAGATGATAATAAACCACTGCAATAGTCTAGACGGAATAGAATCAAAGATAATAATATACCACTGCAATAGTCCAGACGGAAAAGAATCAAAGATGATAATGAACCACTGCAATAGTCCAGATGGAATATAATCAAAGATAATAATACACCACTGCAATAATCCAGATGGAATAGAATGAAAGATGATAATAAACCACTGCAATAGTCCAGATGGAATAAAATCAAAGATGATAATAAACCACTGCAATAGTCTAGATGGAATAGATCGAAGATGATAATAACTACTGCAATAGTCCAGATGGAATAGAAACAAAGATGATAATAAATCACTGCAATAGTGCAGACAGAATAGAATCAAAGATGATAATAAACCATTGCAATAGTCCAGATGGAAGAGAATCAAAGATGATAATAAACCACTGCAATAGTCCAGACGGAATAGAATAAAAGATGATAATAAACCACTGCAATAGTTTAGATGGAATCAAATCAAAGATGATAATACACCACTGCAATAGTGCAGACGGAATAGAATGAAAGATGATAATAAACCATTGCAATAGTCCAGATGGAATAAAATCAAAGATGATAATAAACCACTGTAATAGTCCAGACGGAATAGAATAAAAGATGATAATAAACCACTGCAATAGTCCAGATGGAATAGAATCGAAGATGATAATAAACTACTGCAATAGTCCAGATGAAATAGAAACAAAGATGATACTAAACCACTGCAATAGTGCAGATGGAATGGAATCAAAGATGATAATAAACCAGTGCAATAGTCAAGTCAGAATATAATTAAAGATCTAAGAGCATAGTGGCAAGTAGATTTGTAAAAACATTTTATGATACGTGATATAAATGATATATTAAATGATATATTTACTTCAAATGGTAAAATGTTCCAAAAGCCTTATCAACCAACCAATCAATCAATCAATCACAAGACTGCTGCCCTCCATATTTGTGTCTTATATTTCAAAAACAGATTCATAGTATAAACAGCTTAAATTCTCTCAAAAATTATTTGAGATTTCCTTCTTCTGAATGATTTGTTTTTACAGGCAAGCAGGATCTCTTGGCCCTGGGGACGATTTTCCCGAGGGTATCAGTCTCATTACTTACCTGACAGCAGACGCTGCTGGAAACGTTGCTTCCTGTGTTGTTCATGTCAATGTCAAAGGTAAACAATTCTTTTGACTCTGCATTTGATGAGTCAGAAAGGCCTGAGGTAAACAGGGGATGTTTTCCAGGGGTCAGCATTTTTGAATTTCATTTCAGTTGTCACTACAAAGTGTCGAGGATACTCAGGTTTATTACACTCAATGTTGTATTTGTTATCCAAATATGGCTGGAACTAATAGTTGATACATTTGGTATTAAAGTTTGTCTTAGCAATAGCATGTGTCCCCCCTCCCTTCCCCTTACCTAAACACGTTGAGATCACCCTTAATTAGGAAGTGTGATTTGTATTAATTGTTGCATTGAATATATTCAAATTACCTTTAAATTGAGGTTCAAGCCTGCAAGAGTAGGTTGTTATCAACATACGCATATTGACACAAATAATATGTTTTTATAGGACATATGATTATATAATAATGTAGCTACTAGAAGTGCAGAGATGGGGGTGAGATACTCTGAGGCCAAACTAATTTGTAAACTATACATTTCTTTGTTCACTTTAATATTTGTGGTCACACAATATATAATAGCATATTTGACATATTTAGTGTCCTGCTCTAATAAGCCCTCACCCAACATTTTTTTGACCGATGACATAATTCATTGGATTAATTTAAAGACTTGAGATAGATTTTGTTACATTATTTGTTTATTTAGCATCTGTTGCTCACAAGATTTTTGTGGTGGTTATTGTGGGGCTAGTATAGAACCAGCTCATACAATGCAATTCAAATAACACACTGTTTATGGCCCAGAGCATGGGCGCTTATTAGGAAGTCTCTTTGGGCCTAAAAGTGGTGCAATTCTCTTTTCGTAATCGTCCCCGACACAAATTACGTCAAATACGGTAACAATGATATGGAGAATTGGAAAATATAGACAAATATTAGAGATTGACTGATAATAATTTGGAAAATTTAATCACTTTTTCACCTGGAAATGAATTATACGGGCTACTATGATGCTATGCCTGACGAAATAGATTAACTAGGCTACTGTGATGCTATGCCTGAAGAAATAGATTAACTAGGCTACTGTGATGTTGTACCTGAAGTTGTTTTGAAGTTTGTTTGAAAGCCCCAGCTTTGCAAGCTATTATTATGACTGATAAGAGAAGAATAAATGTACACCTTTTTTAAAGTGAAATAAATGGCTTTTATTGCTGTCAATCTGACAGCCAAAACCTCTGGTGCGAGTCAAAAGAAAGGATGCTCATTTTCCTGCAATGTTGATTTATTTTAGTTCACAGATGTACCGGACTTCCCTCCCCGGAAAGTGGAGCTGTCCTGGAGTGCACAAGTGATTCTTCCATCTTGGGTACAAGCTGTTCCTTAGTATGCAATGTAGGACATGAGCAAGTGGGTAGTTCATTCCGAGAATGTGTTCTGGGTGAAGATGGTACCCCAAGATGGAGTGGACATAATACCATTTGTAACAGTAAGATTTAACCTCTTATCTCTTAGTTTTGAAAGAGCACCACCAGTTTTTGTACAGGCATACCTGATCAATCCGGGACACCGTCAATTGAAGCATTCCTACGCATTCCATACTTTAAAGGATTCTAGCACATAGATTTATCTAAGAGCTGGCACCAGTTTTTGTTCTCCTGTTAAAAACCATTCGTAATATTCAATGGTTATTTAACGTTGCATGGATCTGATTTTGAATGGTAAAATACAATGAGTTTTGTTGTGTTGGTATTTAAAGAAAATTTGTTTGAATCAAACCAGGTGAATAAATTAGAGAATTCTTTTGATGCACTATTTAGAGCATTTTCAATACTTGGGTTATATACACAGTTGTATCATCGGCCACCCAAGAGGACAAAATTGAATAAATGTGAAGATTGATATATATATCATTTTATGTAACAAAGTTCCTCTACACATTTAAAGTATATGGGACACTATGACAAATGATGCTTAATTTTATGTAACAAAGTTCCTCTACACATTTAAAGTATATGGGACACTATGGCAAATGATGCTTAATCGTTGCCTATGTTTCATTCAAATTCTTGAGTGATCCCAAAACTAAGGTTGTGTCAGGTCTGCTATGGCAAACAGTTGCATAATTACTTTGAGACAAATGTAAACTCATTTCAAATTATGATAGTTAGTTTCTCATTACAGTTACATGCCTTGACCATGCTTTTCTTATTTTCTATCAACATTAAAATTCAGTTCGCAGATGCCCACCAGTGGTAGTCCCTGAGGATGCCGTCTCTGTTGGATGTGGTCCTAATGATGAGTTTGGCAGTGTCTGCTCATTTTTTTGTCCCCATGGATTTGTTGAAAATGGCATCAACACCGTCACATGTCAGGCAGATGGCACATGGTCAGAGTCCGCCTTTTCCTGCGAAGGTAAATGTTGGTCAACAATTTACTCTTTACATTAAAAGTTTGACTCAGTATTTTATCTCACCTTTTCATATTGGTGAAAGGAGTATTCTTTGAAAGTGAGTGCAAGTCAGGAGTGGTTTGCTCATATTTATTATGTTATTTGCCTGTATGAAAATGATGTAAGCAGCCACATAGTTTTTCACCATCGAGTCCTCTTGTGCAAGGGCAAGTGATGAACAATTAAGTTTCAACACACGCTAGTGACTGTAGAGACTATCCGTGAGGCCCAAACCTCCTTTCACTTTGAGCAGAAAAGATATCTATATTACATTTTCTTTTATAGATGTAGTGTGCCCTGTATTTGAGCCACCACCCAACAGTGCCTTCTTCCCGCCAGACTGCATGAATTCCATCTCCTACGGTCAGCAGTGTGTTATTGTTTGCAACCAACCAGGGTTCCATGTTTACCCACCAGATTCTATTCTCATTTCTTGTCTGGGAAGCGGTCAGTGGTCAAAAGATTTACAACGGGTCAGCTGTGTGGGTGAGTTCAAGTAGAGAATGCTGGGTGGAAAGATGGCATACTAATGATTGGTAGATGTAGGAATTAGGATGAAGGTGGGATGGCATGGGAGACAGGATAGGATGGAATGTGGGACAGGGTAGACTGACATGTGGGACAGAGTGGCACCGTATGTGAAACAAGGTGGTGTCATGGCATTTATGACAGGCTGGGATGGTATGTGGGACAATGTGGGATGGCATGTGGGACAGGGTGAAATGGCATATGGGACAGGGTGGCATGGCATGTGGTGCGTAGTGGCATGTTAGACAGGATGGTGTGTAATGGAATATTATCTAGAATTTAGGTGAGACAGCATGGGATTGCATGTAGGATATAATGGAATGGCATGTGGTACATGGAAGGATGGCATGTAGGACAGGGTGGGATGGCATGTGGGATAGGATTAAATGGCCTGTGGGGCAAGGTGGGATAGCACACAATACAGGGAGGGATGGCATGTGGGACAAGGTGGGATGGTATGTGGTACAAGGAGGGTTGGCCTGTGGGGCAGGGTGGGATGACACATGGTACAAGGAGGGTTGGCATGTGTGACAGGGTGGAATGGCACGTGGTAGAAGGAGGATTGGCATGTGTGACAGGGTGGCATGATATATGGGAAGGGTGGCAAATGGCATCTGTATTTCATGTATGATTTTCTGTAAGGAATGATGTAGGATTGGATGGCATGTGGAACAGAGGTTGGGGTGACATGTGTAACAAATGGTGGAAAGCATGGTATTAGTTGCGAGGAGATTCGTATTGTTGGCGAAGTCTGGTTGCTTTAAGAAATTGATTGACTGATGTTAACCATTTACGATATCTTTTAAATTTCATAATTTCATAGATGTGGAACGACCTCGTTTCAGTAATTGCCCACCAAGCGGAAGCTTGACCCTCTACACAGACCCAGTCAATCACATGGCTGAGGTGACCCTTATCCTTATGGGGACAGACAATGATGGGAGTGACCCAGAAATAACCTGTGACCTTTCTGGGTCAGCTCTGGCCATAGGTCAGCATCTTCAATCTTGCCAGGCAGTCGATGGAGCAGGAAATGTTGCCAGATGCATTTTTGATATTTATGTCTTTGGTAGAGTATATATTTTTGCTAAATTTTCTTCTCAATATATTTTCATCAGATTAAATATAAACAGGATGAAAATGCACTATGGGTTAGAATTAGAATTAGTATTAATTATCATCATATATTAATGTAAGAATGCAATAAGACAAGATAATAAGATGAGAGTAGGAAATATTATTATGCATGTACATATTAGCAGCTTGAAAAATGTAAAGGCACTCTGATTAGTTTTCTGAACTGTGAGCTGGATAATAGAGACATTACAAATTGTTAAATGAAAAAAAGAAGAAGATTATTTTACTTCTCTTACTATGTAATATATGTGATACACACTGCATACCACAAACTTATGATTTAATTTTCTAACTTGTACTTATTCAATGGCTCTCATCCACTTCTATGCCACAGCTGAAGAGATCAGCTCTTTTGAAGCATATACCTGAAAACTGTTACTTCTCAACTCCTTTGAATTAATTACAGAACTCTTCCATAACTCAACCTCAAGTTTTTTTTCTTTGTGTCATATCAATCAGAACAATATCTTCTGATGCCCCCTCCCCAACGGAACCCCCTCCACTTCTAGTTGCCTCCTCAAAGTTCATCGTATAGGATTGCACTCTTTATTTGACCTCATTTTGTATTCACCTTTTATTGTTTTAAAGGATTAGTTCAGTGGTGAAGCAAGTTTCTCGTATATGAAAGAGGATTTAATAGAAACAAAATGGTGAAGAAACTACTTCAATATTGTATTCTGTTAAGAAGATATTCAAGTTTAATGTTTGGTATCATTTGTGTAGAAATAACTGGTGTAGTAAGTCTACTCTGGAAGGTTGATGCCCTTATCCTCACATTCTTAACAATTGTTAATGTATTTAAAAATAAAAAAAATATTGAACTCTTCACCATTTGAAATATTTTTCCCTGAACTTTCTGTATGAGTTAAATTATAGTTAACCTTACAAGATATTGTTTTACTTTCCTGAAATACCCAGTGGTTTTTAAGCCACCATATTGCAGGACAAAATATATAATATATACAGACTTTGTGGACTTTGAGGCTGTGATGTCACAACTAGTCTGATTTCAGGCGTTTTTGATAATGATATCAAATTTTAAACTTAAATATCTCCCAATGGAATAAGATATTGAAGTAATTTCTTCACCAGTTTGTTTCTTTTGAAGTTCCTTTCAAATATTCTTAATTTTTTTGACCACTGAACTAATCCTGTTAGGTAGTCTGATATAATTTAACCTCTCTGAGACTGACACAACATATCCTTTGCATTTGACATGCAGACAAGTCTCACCAAGCTAATTTGGTACCAGCCTTGTAGATCAGTTACATGTGCGCTATGCCATAATCCATAAGCCTAATGAAAAGGACTGTATTGTTCACATACTAAATGAAAAAGGACAGTATTGTTCACACACTGAATGAAAAGGAAAAGGACAGTATTGTTCACATACTAAATGAAAAGGACAGTATTGTTGACATACTAAATGAAAAGGACAGTATTATTCACATACTAAATGAAAAGAACAGTATTGTTCACATACCAAATGAAAAGGACAGTATTGTTCACATACTAAATGAAAAGAACAGTATTGTTCACATACCAAATGAAAAGGACAGTATTGTTCATATACCAAATGAAAAGGACAGTTTTGTTGACATACTAAATGAAAGGACAGTATTGTTCACATACTAAACGAAAAGGACAGTATTGTTGACATACTAAATGAAAAGGACAGTATTGTTCACATACTAAACGAAAAGGACAGTATAGTTCACATACCAAATGAAAAGGACAGTATTGTTCACATACCAAATGAAAAGGACAGTATTGTTTACATACTAAATGAGAAGGACAGTATTGTTCACATACTAAGCGAAAAGGACAGTATAGTTCACATACCAAATGAAAAGGACAGTATTGTTCACATACCAAATGAAAAGGACAGTATTGTTCACATACTAAATGAGAAGGACAGTATTGTTCACATACTAAACGAAAAGGACAGTATTGTTCACACACTAAATGAAAAGGACAGTATTATTCACATACTAAATGAAAAGGACAGTAATGTTCACATACCAAATGAAAAGGACAGTATTATTCCCATACTAAATGAAAAGAACAGTATTATTCCCATACCAAATGAAAAGAACAGTATTGTTCACATACCAAATGAAAAGGACAGTATTGTTCACATAGTAAATGAAAAGGACAGTGTTATTCACATACTAAACAAAAAGGACAGTATTGTTCACACACTAAATGAAAAGGACAGTATTGTTTTATACCAAATGAAAAGGACAGTATTGTTCACATACTAAATGAAAAGGACAGTGTTATTCACATACTAAACGAAAAGGACAGTATTGTTCACACACTAAATGAAAAGAACAGTATTATTAGCATACTAAATGAAAAGGACAGTATCGTTAACATACTAAATGAAAAAGGACAGTATTGTCCACATACTAAATGAGAAGGACAGTATTGTTCACATACTAAATGAAAAGGACAGTATTGTTCACATATTAAATGAAAAGGACAGTATTGTTTACATACTACATTAATATTTCCATTCATAGATCGCCAATGCCAGCCTCTAAATCCTCCAGTCTATGCACGATTTGACGATGATTGCTCTCATATAGAGGGCAGTGTTTGCAGTTATACTTGTTTGGATGGTTTCAGACTCGTTGGACCATCTTCAAGCATCATGCATATTTGATGGCACCAATGTGAACTGGGTGCATAATGGAGAAGAACCTAGATGTGAAGGTAAGGGGGAATTCCAAGTGTCTATTAATAGCTCAGCCCATAAAAGCACAACAGTTTGGTCTTCCTACCATACTCACATAGGAGATATCTCTTCAATAATGGCTCCTTTTTACTTCTGCAGTAAAAATTCAAACACCAAAACCCTAAAATGTTTTTTCATCTCCTACTGTATTCTACCTGACAAATTAAATCATTTTGTCCCATCACAACATACTGAATAATAAACTTACAAACTAATAAAAATAGGATTTTTATTGAGAAAAAGCTCTTTGCTTAAGAGTATAATTGTCTATCAGTTTGGATATTTGTCTTTCAGGTAGAAAAACAATGTGTTTGTTCCACCTGTGTGTATACTTGTATTTTTTCTCTTCAAAATGCAAAATTAAAGAATGTCATAAGTTAATATCAAATAGCAGCAATTTTTGTAGTCATGGCGTAGATGGGTTACTTTTCATTTGAATGAAATTGATATAAGCTTAGTAAAATGAGAAGCCTGTACTGATGAGAATATGCCTCGCATTTGAAACCAATTCTTGTCTTCTTAATTAAAGGACACAAATGTATGTTTCTATAAATGCTGCATGTCTCCAATGTGATGAACGTTTTCCTTATTCTCCTTGTTTTAGCCATTACTTGTGAGCCATTGGAGGACATCCCCAATGGTATAGTGACACCACTGTTCTGCAAAGCACCCCATCTTCCTTACATTGGAACTACATGTGAATTTTATTGTCTGAAGGAGTTCTCCTTTGTACCAGGAGGCAGTGGAATAGATGATCATGTGACATGTCGTGACGATGGAACGTGGAATGCAGATGTGGATGATGTCACATGTCAAGGTATACTATTACAGTAGCATTTTCTTTGTAATTTTCTTCCATTAACTTTTTGCACGTGATAACAGTTCGAAGTTGACAAAAGAGTTCTCACGGATATATATTCAGCGTTTTAACTTTCACAAAGAGTTGTTAATGAGTGGAATGGCTTGCCTGAGCACAGGTGTTCCTAACGTTATGGCAACCTATACGCTTACTATATATATAATAAAAGGTAGGACTCTTTTTTTAACGAGACTATCGAACCGTGTATAAAAATTCCTTTTTTTGACCACTCGCGAATCTTAATTACACTTTTTTACTCTACTCACATTCGCAGGAGACTCCCTTCTTCTATATAATCCACGGTATTTGTTAGTTCTTTTCCGATTAGATGTACAAACGATGAATTTTCTACCAAATTACACCAAATTACTGTCCAGACAATCTATTCGTCTTTCAATTTGCTGCAAACTAAAGGAACGGTACCGATGACGTCATGAAGAAGCAGCACTGCAGTATTATTTTGACAAGAACGAGCCGGGAATCTATACTCCGGCGCTGGTCATATCTATAATTTTAAATCTTTTAATGATGTTTATGATATAAATTCTAAGAATTTTACATTTTTCTATGGGTTGATCTCTGCCATTCCTAAGCAATGGAAATCTGATATTTGTACTTTTCAGAGGAAAATACCTTCTTATCAAGAAAATGTTTTAAGTAACATTGTACGGGTTAATAAAGTCACAAAGTGGAGTTATAATCATTTATGTCATTCAAACAGGGCGATACATATTACTAAATATTACTGGGATCGTTTTTTTTGATATAAATGACAAAGAATGGCAGGTTATTTTTTCTAACTGTTTTATAGCAGTCCGAAACAAAAATCCATTATTTCCAATTTAAATTCATTCACAAAATACTCTCTGTAAATAGCTACCTACACAAGTTAAAAATACTAGATAATGACCTTTGTTCCTTTGTGTGTAATGACAGTGAAACCCTTAAGCATCTATTTTGGTCATGTAATATTTCATCTAAGTTTTGGAATGACGTTTTGTTGATACTTTAAGTGATGTAACTTTAAGTTTGAATTATAAAGTTATTGCTCTTGGTTATACTGATGAAAACTATTTCAAATACAATTACATTATTTTTCACGCTAAATATTTTATTTTCACATGTAAATATACCAATACCATACCTACTCTTTATAGATTTAAAACAGCTATGAAGATGATGCTCGAGATGGAAAGAAACTTTTATGTTAAAAAAAGAAGTTATGATTATTTTTCAATGTTTAACAGTTCGGGAGCAACCCAAAAAACTGGGTACTTTGAAATACCAAAAAAATTGGGTACTTTTATGTATTACGTCATCGCATGAGCCTACACATTTGACTATCCCACACTAAACATATGGGGTTTCTCATTTTCCGCTCGGATTGTCCAAAAATTCAATCAATATCCTAAAATTTTGGAGACTGATAGTAAATAGATATTCAAAACTTTTGCGCTGCTTTTGAAATTCATTGTCGCAATTTTGAGAAAATGAACAAAACAGACTGCTTATAATCTATTTTATTAATTTCTCAAAAGGCAACCGTGAATTTCAAAAAACAGCGACAGAAAGTTTTGATATCTATTTACTATCAGTCTCCAAAATTTCAGGACATCTATTGAATTTTTGGACAATCAGGAGCGGATAATGAGAAACCTCATATGTTTAGTGTGGGCTAGTCAAATGTGTAGGCTCATGCGATGACGTAATTCATAAAGTACCCCAATTTTTTGGGTATTTTAAAGTACCCATTTTTTTGGGCTGCTCCTGAACTGTTTAAAGATACATTTTTTTAAAGTAACAGTAATTCATAATTTCCTTTTTTCTTTTTTTTCTTCTATATTTTCTTTGAAATTGTTTACTTTGTAAAAACCTTCACTTTTTGTATATTTCTTGAGCTGTTGATTGTTATTGTTTTTGGAAGTTGAATAAATATATTTAAAAAAAAAAAAAAAAAAAATGTATACTGCATCTCAAGACAATATCATTTAGTTAAATTAGTCTCTTCAAAATATAAAGAAATAAACATATTCTTTAAGTAAGTCTTCTCTGTAATTTCAATAATTATGTCAAGTTAAAATAGTCTCTTCAAAATACAAAGAAATAAATGTATCCTTTAAATAACTCTTCTCTGTAATTTTAATAGTTATGTCATCGAGTTAAAATAGTCTCTTCAAAATATGAAGAAATAAATATATCCTTTAAGTAACTCTTCTCTGTAAGTTCAATAGTTACATGTATGTTATCAAGTGGAAATAGTGTCTTTAAAATCTAAAGAAATAAACATTTAAGTAACTCTTCTTTGAAACATAGATAATCACCATCTAAAACTGAACTGAAAACTTGTTAATACCCATGTTACCATGGTCACTATATATATCATACATATAGTAATGTTATCCACAGTGTAAACATGTTCAAAACATAAAGAAATACAAAAATTTCCTTCAGTAACTCTTCTTTGTTATTACCAAATAGTACAGTCATCTTATATTTCTGAACTCTTTGCACTCGTTCTATTCTTTCATTGGATAAGGACATTGAGAATATTACAAGTGCAGACAACAGTTCGGTTTAAGATGTTGATTAACTTTTACTGCCACAGTATACAGTGAATTACAGAGAAGAGTTACTAATGATATATTAATTTCTTTATAGTTTATATTTTGCTGTATTTTAACTTCTGTTAGCATGTCCCAAATTATTTTAACATCAATTAAATACATACAATTCGATTATAAAATTTGATGACCTTGTTACTGCACTCAGTTTGATATGCATTTTGTACAAGGCTCCAACTGCATGGAGGTGGTATAAGCTCATAATACTCATCCAAAAATTTGGTCAAATGAGACAAATGTACCCCAAAGTGTACATTCCTGCCTGCACAAATGACAAATTCTAAAAGCATTATCTTGGGCCCTAGGAAGTATTTCTAACAAACTTCCACTGTTTATTTAATGTCATATTAATAATGGCTTGTTGTCATAGCCCAGCTACGTTTCCATGTGCTCATTGATGACCAGAAGCTAGTTTGCTTTTTGTGCATATCCATATAGCAATAAAAAAAAAAAATATCTTTGTAGCCTTACTTTGAAAAAAAAGAAATTAGTACAAGATGTTGCAGGTCCATTTTTATACAAAATCCTTTGATAACTCCTTGAAAAAGAAGCACGTGTCCTCCAATATAATGCCTTCAAATTTTTGTACATGTAATCCCTTTTCCATCTGAATGTCTGAATTTTATGAAACCAGTCTGAATTTTATGAAACCAATGTTTCCTTACCCCGGACCAATTATTAACTACGAATTTTCATCTGGTAATGAATGATACATTTCCAGCTCGTTCTTGTCAAAATAATACTGCAGTGCTGCTTCTTCATGACGTCATCGGTACCGTTCCTTTAGTTTGCAGCAAATTGAAAGACGAATAGATTGTCTGGACAGTAATTTGGTGTAATTTGGTAGAAAATTCATCGTTTGTACATCTAATCGGAAAAGAACTAACAAATACCGTGGATTATATAGAAGAAGGGAGTCTCCTGCGAATGTGAGTAGAGTAAAAAAGTGTAATTAAGATTCGCGAGTGGTCAAAAAAAGGAATTTTTATACACGGTTCGATAGTCTCGTTAAAAAAAAGAGTCCTACCTTTTATTATATATATAGTAAGCGTATAGGTTGCCATAACGTTAGGAACACAGGTGTTCCTAACGTTATGGCAACCTATACGCTTACTATATATATAATAAAAGGTAGGACTCTTTTTTTAACGAGACTATCGAACCGTGTATAAAAATTCCTTTTTTTGACCACTCGCGAATCTTAATTACACTTTTTTACTCTACTCACATTCGCAGGAGACTCCCTTCTTCTATATAATCCACGGTATTTGTTAGTTCTTTTCCGATTAGATGTACAAACGATGAATTTTCTACCAAATTACACCAAATTACTGTCCAGACAATCTATTCGTCTTTCAATTTGCTGCAAACTAAAGGAACGGTACCGATGACGTCATGAAGAAGCAGCACTGCAGTATTATTTTGACAAGAACGAGCCGGGAATCTATACTCCGGCGCTGGTCATATCTATAATTTTAAATCTTTTAATGATGTTTATGATATAAATTCTAAGAATTTTACATTTTTCTATGGGTTGATCTCTGCCATTCCTAAGCAATGGAAATCTGATATTTGTACTTTTCAGAGGAAAATACCTTCTTATCAAGAAAATGTTTTAAGTAACATTGTACGGGTTAATAAAGTCACAAAGTGGAGTTATAATCATTTATGTCATTCAAACAGGGCGATACATATTACTAAATATTACTGGGATCGTTTTTTTGATATAAATGACAAAGAATGGCAGGTTATTTTTTCTAACTGTTTTATAGCAGTCCATGAAACAAAAATCCATTATTTCCAATTTAAATTCATTCACAAAATACTCTCTGTAAATAGCTACCTACACAAGTTAAAAATACTAGATAATGACCTTTGTTCCTTTTGTGGTAATGACAGTGAAACCCTTAAGCATCTATTTTGGTCATGTAATATTTCATCTAAGTTTTGGAATGACGTTTTTGTTGATACTTTAAGTGATGTAACTTTAAGTTTGAATTATAAAGTTATTGCTCTTGGTTATACTGATGAAAACTATTTCAAATACAATTACATTATTTTTCACGCTAAATATTTTATTTTCACATGTAAATATACCAATACCATACCTACTCTTTATAGATTTAAAACAGCTATGAAGATGATGCTCGAGATGGAAAGAAACTTTTATGTTAAAAAAAGAAGTTATGATTATTTTTCAATGTTTAACAGTTCGGGAGCAACCCAAAAAACTGGGTACTTTGAAATACCAAAAAAATTGGGTACTTTTATGTATTACGTCATCGCATGAGCCTACACATTTGACTATCCCACACTAAACATATGGGGTTTCTCATTTTCCGCTCGGGATTGTCCAAAAATTCAATCAATATCCTAAAATTTTGGAGACTGATAGTAAATAGATATTCAAAACTTTTTGCCGCTGCTTTTTGAAATTCATTGTCGCAATTTTGAGAAAATGAACAAAACAGACTGCTTATAATCTATTTTATTAATTTCTCAAAAAGGCAACCGTGAATTTCAAAAAACAGCGACAGAAAGTTTTTGATATCTATTTACTATCAGTCTCCAAAATTTCAGGACATCTATTGAATTTTTGGACAATCAGGAGCGGATAATGAGAAACCTCATATGTTTAGTGTGGGCTAGTCAAATGTGTAGGCTCATGCGATGACGTAATACATAAAAGTACCCAATTTTTTGGGTATTTTAAAGTACCCATTTTTTTGGGCTGCTCCCGAACTGTTTAAAGATACATTTTTTTTAAAGTAACAGTAATTCATAATTTCCCTTTTTTTCTTTTTTTTTCTTCTATATTTTCTTTGAAATTGTTTACTTTGTAAAACCTTCACTTTTTGTATATTTCTTGAGCTGTTGATTGTTATTGTTTTTGGAAGTTGAATAAATATATTTAAAAAAAAAAAAAAATGTATACTGCATCTCAAGACAATATCATTTAGTTAAATTAGTCTCTTCAAAATATAAAGAAATAAACATATTCTTTAAGTAAGTCTTCTCTGTAATTTCAATAATTATGTCAAGTTAAAATAGTCTCTTCAAAATACAAAGAAATAAATGTATCCTTTAAATAACTCTTCTCTGTAATTTTAATAGTTATGTCATCGAGTTAAAATAGTCTCTTCAAAATATGAAGAAATAAATATATCCTTTAAGTAACTCTTCTCTGTAAGTTCAATAGTTACATGTATGTTATCAAGTGGAAATAGTGTCTTTAAAATCTAAAGAAATAAACATTTAAGTAACTCTTCTTTGAAACATAGATAATCACCATCTAAAACTGAACTGAAAACTTGTTAATACCCATGTTACCATGGTCACTATATATATCATACATATAGTAATGTTATCCACAGTGTAAACATGTTCAAAACATAAAGAAATACAAAATTTCCTTCAGTAACTCTTCTTTGTTATTACCAAATAGTACAGTCATCTTATATTTCTGGAACTCTTTGCACTCGTTCTATTCTTTCATTGGATAAGGACATTGAGAATATTACAAGTGCAGACAACAGTTCGGTTTAAGATGTTGATTAACTTTTTACTGCCACAGTATACAGTGAATTACAGAGAAGAGTTACTTAATGATATATTAATTTCTTTATAGTTTATATTTTGCTGTATTTTAACTTCTGTTAGCATGTCCCAAATTATTTTAACATCAATTAAATACATACAATTCGATTATAAAATTTGATGACCTTGTTACTGCACTCAGTTTGATATGCATTTTGTACAAGGCTCCAACTGCATGGAGGTGGTATAAGCTCATAATACTCATCCAAAAATTTGGTCAAATGAGACAAATGTACCCCAAAGTGTACATTCCCTGCCTGCACAAATGACAAATTCTAAAAGCATTATCTTGGGCCCTAGGAAGTATTTCTAACAAACTTCCACTGTTTATTTAATGTCATATTAATAATGGCTTGTTGTCATAGCCCAGCTACGTTTCCATGTGCTCATTGATGACCAGAAGCTAGTTTGCTTTTTGTGCATATCCATATAGCAATAAAAAAAAAAATATCTTTGTAGCCTTACTTTGAAAAAAAAGAAATTAGTACAAGATGTTGCAGGTCCATTTTTATACAAAATCCTTTGATAACTCCTTGAAAAAGAAGCACGTGTCCTCCAATATAATGCCTTCAATTTTTTGTACATGTAATCCCTTTTCCATCTGAATGTCTGAATTTTATGAAACCAGTCTGAATTTTATGAAACCAATGTTTCCTTACCCCGGACCAATTATTAACTACGAATTTTCATCTGGTAATGAATGATACATTCCCGGCTCGTTCTTGTCAAAATAATACTGCAGTGCTGCTTCTTCATGACGTCATCGGTACCGTTCCTTTAGTTTGCAGCAAATTGAAAGACGAATAGATTGTCTGGACAGTAATTTGGTGTAATTTGGTAGAAAATTCATCGTTTGTACATCTAATCGGAAAAGAACTAACAAATACCGTGGATTATATAGAAGAAGGGAGTCTCCTGCGAATGTGAGTAGAGTAAAAAAGTGTAATTAAGATTCGCGAGTGGTCAAAAAAAGGAATTTTTATACACGGTTCGATAGTCTCGTTAAAAAAAGAGTCCTACCTTTTATTATATATATAGTAAGCGTATAGGTTGCCATAACGTTAGGAACACCTGTGTGCCTGAGTGGGTGGTCAGGTTCGATTCTGTTCACAATTTCAAAGTCAACAAGTTCTGTGCTAATTAGGGGCATCTTTGATTTTTTGTGGTGGTTGTGTTAGTTTGGGCTTTTCATGGGGTAACTATCCCTTCTTAGCCCGTCATCTTGTTATGTTCACATCGTCCTACTTATCTCTAATGCATAGCACTTAATTTGTACAAACTAAGTATTTGTATGTTGATTAAACAAATTATTTTTTTAAATTTACAGATCAGATACCACCTACTGTCATCTACTGTCCTGATCCAATCCAAGCCACTCAAGCTCTCTGAACCCTGTGTCAGTTTATTTCGATAATCCGTTAGCCATTGACAATTCAGGAGAGACAAGTGAGGTACAGTATATTCGTAGTTTAAATTTTATATTTTAATTTCTCATTACAACAAAATAATCTTAATACGAAAAAGTTTTAATGGTGAAAAATCAAAGTTCAATGCCCCAGAATAAACAATTGAAGATACGTCTGGTCCCCTGTGCGTTATTGTGGTGCAGATTGGGAATTTACGATGAAGCTGCTTCAGGCAAACAGCTTTGGCTGTTATTGCATTTCTTATCCATCAATATGTCAATGGGAGGAGTTCTCAGGGATTGATATTCAGTGTTTTTGCTTTTCACAAAGAGTTGTTAATGGTTGTTGAATGGTTTGCCTGAGTGGGTGGTCAGCTGCAATTCTGTTCACAATTTCAAAGTCAACATTGATACTGTACATCTCTGGGCATCTTTGATATTGTGGATTTTTTCTTTTGTGGTGGTGGTGGTGGTATAGTTTGGGCTTTTTATGGGGTGACTCAACTTTATTTTGTCATCTTTTCTTGTTGTTATGTTAAACATTTTGAACTATCCTCTCATTTTTGGTGAGCATTCGAAGCATAATGCGAACCTATGTAATGGCGATATCGTCTGTCTTTTCGGCATTCCACAGTTATTCCTGAGATTTCCTCAGAGATGCTAAAGTTTTTTGAGAATTCCTCAGAAAATGTTATAAGTTTCTTCAGAGTTCCTCAGAAAAAGTTAAATTTCCTTCAGATATGCGTATGGAAGGTTAGAATTTCCTTACAAAATGTTTAAGTTTTTCAGAAATGCTTAAGACAGATTGAAGACTATTTTTCTTAAAAAGTCTACAAAACATTTGATATTTCCTTAGAAGATAACTGTAAAATGATATAATTTTTAAATATACTTCAGAGATCCTCAAGCGTCTCTCCCGTAGCACTGGAGATCTAGAATACTTCAAATTCTTCAAAATATTTGGGCATCAATGGTTGTATCAGGCATGATTATTAAACTCTGCCTTTGTTATTATGGTCATTTGCATAAAGTTGCTACAGTATATGAACTGACCAGACTTTTTGTATTTAGTATGCTCAGTCAGGGAGTGTGACAGGATGTGACTGCATATGGACACATGGAGGGATGCCATGTGGAACATGGATGGGGGCCATGTGGGACATATGATATAATATATACCATTTGGTGTACACCAAGGGCTATATCAGGCCTAATTATTTATTTGCATATAAATTATTATATGAACTGACACTTTCATACATAGTATGCTCAATCAGAGACTGATAGCTAGGATGAGCCTATTGGATGTCATGTGGGACATGGGGTGGGATGCCATGTGGAACAGGGTGGAATGCCATGTAGGATATATGGTGGAATGCCATGCGGGACATAGGGTGGATTGCCATGGGATGGGATGTCATGTGGGACATGGGATGTCATGTAGGACAAGGGGTGGGATGCCATGTGGGACATGTGGTGGGATGCCACAAGTAACACAGAGTGTGACATAGGTTGGGATGTTATGTGTGACATAGGGTAGGAGGCTATGTGGGGCATAGTGTAGGAGGCCATGGGGACATGGGATGTGATGCCATGTGGGACATAAAAGTAGGATGTCATTGGGACATTGGGAAGGATGCCATGTGGAACATATGGTGGAATCCAATGTGGGACATGCATGTAGGATGGGATCCATGTAGGACATAGGGTGAGATGCCATATGGGTGATAGGGTGTGATGCCATGTGGGACATATAATGGAATGTCATGTGGGACATATGGTGGTATGCCATACTGTATGGTGGAATGCCATCTGGGAGATAAGGTAGAATGCCATGTGGGACAAAGCATGGGATGGGCTGTCATGTGGGACATGGGGGCTGGGGTGGCATGTCATTTGGCACATGGGATGGAATCCATGTGGACATAGGGTGGGGTGCCATGTGGGTCATTGGATGGGATGCCATGTGGGACATATGGTGGAATGCCACATGGGATAAGGGATGGGATGGGATGTCATGTGAGACATGGGATGGGATACCATGTGGGAAATATGGTAGAATTCCATGTGGGACAAGGGATGGGATGGGATGTCATGTGGGACATGGGGTGGGATGCCATGTGGGACATGGGATACTATGTGGGACTTAAGTGTGAGATGCCATATTTATAATTTGCTGGGTCATATGATATTGTTGTCAATTTGCATGGGCATTCTAGTTATATCACAAATTATATATATATATATATATATATATTTCACAAACTTTGATCAGGATTAACTTGAAAATAATGCTTTGTAAAGTGTGCTCTACATAGAATCATATGTGGTTTATGAGATATCAAACGTTTCGTTGCTGTCTATGAATATCAAAACCTTTACATTTATTCTGTAACTACGAAAAGTGCGAGGGAACATTTTCATGGAACACTATTCCGATACTTACTTTAACCCTTGTTGGACTGAAATTGAGAGTAGCTGAGGCCCCCTTTCCAGCTGTGATCCAACAAGGATTAAATGAAACATTTTCTAATTTAAGTTGTTTGATTTGAGTAATGCCTTTCATTTTCTAGGTTGCCACCTTCCCAGCCGAAATCGAGTCACCCGTATCTCTCACTGACAGTGTTACAGTCTTGTATACATTTGAAGATTCCAGCGGCAATGAAGCCCAGTGCGAATTCAACATTGATGTCTTTTGTAAGTCATTTGAAAAAGTATCAGCACAGCAGAGACATTAACGCAGCGAGACATATTTAGTACAGCAAAGACATTGACGCAGGTAGACTTATTTAGTACAGCAGAGACATTGACGTAGGTAGACTTATTTATTTAGTACAGCAGAGACATTGACACAGATAGAATTATTTAATACAGCAGAGACATTGGCACAGCTATACTTATTTGGTACAGCAGAGACATTGACTCAGGTAGACTTACTTAATACAGCAGAGACATTGACACAGGTAGACTTATTTAGTACAGCAGAGACATTGACACAGGTAGACTTATTTAATACAGCAGAGACAATGACGCAGCTAGACTTATTTATTACAGCAGAGACATTGACGCAGGTAGACTTATTTAGTACAGCACAGACATTGACGCAGGTAGACTTATTTACTACAGCAGAGACATTGACGCAGCTAGACTTATTTAGTACAGCAGAAACATTAACGCAGGTAGACTTATTTAGTACAGCAGAGACATTGACACAGCTATACTTATTTGGTACAGCAGAGACATTGACGCAGGGTAGACTTATTTAGTACAGCAGAGACATTGACGCAGCTAAACTTGTTTAGTACAGCAGAGATATGGACACAGCTAGACGTATTTGGTACAGCAGAGACATTGACGCAGGTAGACTTATTTAGTACAGCAGAGACATTGACGCAGGTAGACTTATTTAGTGCTGCAGAGACATTGACGCAGCTAGACGTATTTAGTACTGCAGAGACATTGACGCAGCTAGACTTATTTAGTACAGCAGAGACATTGACGCAGCTAGACTTATTTAGTACAGCACAGACATTGACGCAGCTAAACTTATTTAGTACAGCACAGACATTGACGCAGGTAGACTTATTTAGTACAGCACAGACATTGACGCAGCTAGACTTATTTAGTACAGCACAGACATTGACGCAGGTAGACTTATTTAGTACAGCAGAGACAATGACGCAGCTAGACTTATTTAGTACAGCACACACATTGCCACAGCTAGACTTATTTAGTACAGCAGAGACATTGACGCAGCTAGACTTATTTAGTACAGCACAGACATTGACGCAGCTAGACTTATTTAGTACAGCACAGACATTGACGCAGGTAGACTTATTTAGTACAGCAGAGACATTGACGCAGGTAGACTTATTTAGTACAGCACAGACATTGACGCAGCTAGACTTATTTAGTACAGCAGAGACATTGACGCAGGTAGACTTATTTAGTGCTGCAGAGACATTGATGCAGCTGGACGTATTTAGTACTGCAGAGACATTGACACAAATAGACTTATTTAGTACAGCAGACACATTGACACAGCTAGACTTATTTAGTACAGCAGAGACATTGACGCAGCTAGACTTATTTAGTACAGCAGAGACATTGACACAGGTAGACTTATTTAGTACAGCAGAGACATTGACGCAGCTAGACTTATTTAGTACAGCAGAGACATTGACACAGCTAGACCTATTTAGTACAGCACAGACATTGACGCAGGTAGACTTATTTAGTACAGCAGAGACATTGACGCAGCTAGACTTATTTAGTACAGCAGAGACATTGACGCAGCTAGACTTATTTAGTACAGCAGAGACATTGACACAGCTAGACCTATTTAGTACAGCAGAGACATTGACGCAGGTAGATTTATTTACTACAGCAGAAACATTGACGCAGGTAGACTTATTTAGTACAGCAGAGACATTGACGCAGGTAGACTTATTTAGTACAGCAGAGACATTGACACAGCTAGACTTATTTGGTACAGCAGAGACATTGACGCAGCTAGACTTATTTAATACAGCAGAGACATTGACGCACCTAGACTTAGTTAGTACAGCAGAGACATTGACGCAGCTAGACTTATTTAATACAGCAGAGACATTGACGCAGGTAGACTTATTTAGTACAGCAGAGACATTAACGCAGGTAGACTTATTTAGTACAGCAGAGACATTGACACAGCTATACTTATTTGATACAGCAGAGACATTGACGCAGGTAGACTTATTTAGTACAGCAGAGACATTGACGCAGCTAGACTTATTTAGTACAGCAGAGACATTGACGCAGCTAGACTTATTTGGTACAGCAGAGACATTGACAGCAGGGACTAGACTTATTTGACGCAGGTAGACTTATTTAGTACAGCAGAGACACGAGACTTATTTAGTACAGCAGAGACATTGAGAGCCTTATTTAGTACAGCAGAGACATTGGCGCAGCTGGACTTCTTTAGTACAGCAGAGACATTGACACAGGTAGACTTATTTAGTACAGCAGAGACATTGACGCAGCTAGACTTATTTAGTACAGCAGAGACATTGACACAGGTAGACTTATTTAGTACAGCAGAGACATTGACGCAGCTAGACTTATTTAGTACAGCAGAGACCTTGACGCAGCTAGACTTATTTAGTACAGCAGAGACCTTGACGCAGGTAGACTTATTTAGTACAGCAGAGACAGTGACACAGCTAGACTTATTTAGTACAGCAGAGACATTGACGCAGCTAGACGTATTTAGTACAGCAGAGAAATTGACGCAGCTAGACGTATTTAGTATAGCAGAGACATTGACACAGCTAGACTTATTTAGTACAGCAGAGACATTGACGAAGGTAGACTTATTTAGTACAGCAGAGACATTGACGCAGCTAGACGTATTTAGTACAGCAGAGACATTGACGCAGGTAGACTTATTTAGTACAGCAGAGACATTGACACAGGTAGATTTATTTTGTACAGCAGAGACATTGACGAAGGTAGACTTATTTGGTACAGCAGAGACATTGACGCATGTAGACTTATTTAGTACATCAGAGACATTGACGCAGGTAGACTTATTTAGTACAGCAGAGACATTGACACAGCTATACTTATTTAGTACAGCGGAGACATTGACACAGGTAGACTTATTTAGTACGTCAGAGACATTGACACAGGTTGAATTATTTAGTACAGCAGTGATATTGACGCAGCTAGACTTATTCAATACAGCAGAGACATTGACGCTGCTAGACTTATTTAGTACAGCAGAGACATTGACGCAGTTGGACTTATGTAGTACAGCAGAGACATTGACGCAGACGTAATTAGTACAGCAGAGACATTGACGCAGGTACACTTATTTAGTACAGCAGAGACTTTGACGCAGCTGGACTTATTTAGTACAACAGAGACATTGACGCAGCTAGACTTATTTAGGACAGCAGAGACATTGACACAGGTAGACTTATTTAGTACAGCAGAAACATTGACGCAGCTAGACGTATTTAGTACAGCAGAGACATTGACACAGCTAGACGTATTTAGTACAGCAGAGACATTGACACAGGTAGACTTATTTAGTACAGCAGAGACATTAAAGCAGCTAGACGTATTTAGTACAGCAGAGACATTGACACAGCTAGACCTATTTTTATCTGAGGGAGTGGAGTTTCAAAGATGTATCATGATGGACCCTTTGCTGATACTATTTGATGATTTTAAATTATGATTTATGTTACTTTCAGATTCTTAATTCCAACTCGATTTGTAATTTTATGATTTTTCCATTTTCTTGATGTTTTAAAAAGTTTCTGGCCCCCTAAACTGACATCATATATTATAGAAATAACATGTGGATGTAATGTATTATGGAAATACAGTAACATTAGGGATATATTATAATATGGATGAAACGTTGATATAACATATTATATTATGGATATGATATAATATTTAAATAACATATCATTGGTTTAAACTACATATACATAACATACAATAGATATAACATATTGTGGAAATATATTATGAATATAATTACATATCCATTCTGGATGTAACATATGGAAACGTTGATCCATGGACATCACATATGGATATAACATGTTATAGCTATAAGATACTTATTATGGATACAACTTCTTGGATGTAACATACAGATATAACATATTATGGATAGAAAATGTTATAGAGACAGAGATATAACAATATGGATATAACATATTATTGATGTAACTTATAATGGATGTAACATATTATGGATATAACATATTATGGACATAACATATTATGGACATAACATATAATAGGTGTTGCATATTATGGATGTAGCATATTATTAATATAACATAATATTGATGTAGCATAATGGATTCAACAGATATAACATAATATGGATATAACATATTATTGATGTAACTTATAATGGATGTACGAACGAAACTGACTTAGTTTAATGACTGGGTTCCACAGCTGCAGGCCGTGCTGCAAAGTCTAACAAAATTAAACAAGCGCAAAAATATGAGCGAGGAATGAGCACGGAAAAGGGTAGCCAAAGGCCACACGAATAAACAAAAACCTGACAACAGCCAGGGGACACACAAGTAAACGTGAACACAAAAGGAGTTGTTTCAGAGCCACAAATAGGTGTAGCATATTATGGATGTAGCATATTATTTATATAACATAATATTGATGTAGCATAATGGATGTAACATGTTATGGATATAACATATTATGGACATAACATGTAATAGGTGTAGCATATTATGGATGTAGCATATAATTTATATAACATCATATTGATGTAGCATAGTGGATTCAACAGATATAACATAATATGGATATAACATATTATTGATGTAACTTACAATGGATGTAACATATTATGGATATAACATTTTATGGACATAAAATATAATAGGTGTAGCATATTAAACATACAGTATAATAGGTGTAGCATATTATGGATGTAACATATTATTTGTATAACATAATATTGATATAGTATAGTGGAAGCAACATATAACATAATTTGGATATAACATATTATGGATGAAACTTATATAATGGATGCAACATAGTATGGAGGTAAATTATATAATGGATGCAACATAGTGTGGATGTAACTTATCATGAATATAACATATAATGGGTATAACAACGCATTCTCCATCTTAGAATAGGTCACACCCACCAACCCATCTGCAACAATTGTCATTGCACCCTCACAGTCCATCACGTTCTCCTTGCTTGCCCCCTGTACAATCTTCTCAGAGCTTCCCTCGCTCCCCACAACTCAATTGCCGATTTCTTCCAGAAAAACCCTTCGGATAAAATTATCTCCTTCCTTCATCATGCTTCTCTCTACAACCATATTTAGTCCTCCTCCCCCCCCCCCCACCCTACTCTCTACTTTGTTTTTTCACCCATGCACCTTCTCTCTCGATCCCAACTTTCTGACTTTTAATTCTCGTGTTTCTCTCAATCTCCCCCTGTTTTCTTTCCTTCCTACCTCTGGAATAAACTAACCTCTCAGGCACGATTTTACCCTCATTGTTGTGGTGCCGTTAATCCCTCATCAAACAAACAAACAAACATAACAACATTAGTCTGTCCTATTGTTTCTTTATATAGATGATGTGCCACCTGTGATACAGTCGTGCCCATCTGACATTGAGGTCACGGCATTAAGTCAATATGTGTCAGTTACATGGGAGGAGCCTGTATTTGAAGAGCTGAGTGGCAAAGAACTGGAAGTAATCAGCAATTTTGACTCCAAAGCATCCTTCCCGGTTGGAAGTCATGTGGTTATATATACCGCCACCAGTCTTCTGAATGGGAGATCTGCGCACTGCAATTTCACAATCACTGTCTCACGTGAGTATTGATACAAAAGGATGTAGTTTATCAAAATACTGTAGTTTCAGCGAATTCAATTAAATAACAGATTTTGGTGGAAGTTTGACTGTTTTCTTCATTTGTAAAATTTTAAGTCAAACCAGGAAGTTAAGTCTGTCTACAGAATGCAAATAAACATAATAATAATATTAATAATAAATACGATTTATAACTCGCACATATCCATCCTAATGGATGCTCAAGTCGCCGTACATATAACAATAAAATTACAAATAAGTATACATGAACAATAAAATAAATGAACAATGATTTCAAATTAACTACATATTTGCATAGGCATCACACATGAGATGGGTTTGTAGATTCTTTTTGAATGAGTTAAGAGAACAAGACAACCTGGTATGGAGTTGCAATTGATTCCAAAGACGCGGAGCTGCAACAGCAAATGTCTGTCACCCCATGTATGGTAGGATTTTGCTTCACATAAAAGCAGTTTATCACCAGAACGAAGATTACGAACAGGAACATAAAATATCAGCCAGTTAGATATATAAACTGGGGCACAACCATTCATCGATTTGTAAACAATAAGGGATATTTTGTATATGGTGCAATGAGAAACTGGAAGCCAGTGGAAATCTTTCAGGATGGGAGTTATGTGACATGTTTTCTTTGAGAGAGTTACAATCCATGCAGCCGTGTTTTGAAGTAGTTGAAAACGATGAATCTGTTTGTGGGGCAGTCCATGCAGCAAGGAATTTTCCATATCTAATCGAGATGTAACAAATGAATGTACTATCTGTTCTGTCGCAGTTGAATTGAGATATTTGCGCAATTTTCCAATGTTCCGAAGATGTAAAGATGCAGTGCGTGTGATATGAGAAAGTGACTATCCATGGTCATGAAAGAGTCAAAAATAACCCCGAGAGTGCGAGCTTTTAGAGAGGACTCAACTTTTGATTCGTAATAATATATATAATAATATACAATATAAATATTCATAATAATATATATAATAATATATAATATAAATATTCATACATAATAATATCATTGGCAGATTTTGTAATGTTATATACAAATTTTTGCTAAAAAATTTTGTAATTTTTTTAACTTAACTTAATACCTAGACTCTAATTGTTTAATTATTTTATTGAGAAATTTCATAATGCTAGTGAGAATTATGATTCAGCCCCAAGAGAACGCAAGCACTGCTGTTAAAAGCCTACATGTAATTCTCTACAGGCATTCTGTACGTGCTGCTATTTTGACAAACCAAGTACAACTAGGTGAACAACCACATGTGCCCTTATGCTAACAACTCAAGTATTCCTCGGCTAGCAGCCACAAGTGTCCTTATGCTAACAACTCAAGTATTCCTCGGCTAACAACCACAAGTGCCCTTGTGCTAACAACTCAAGTATTCCTCGGCTAACAACCACAAGTGCCCTTATGCTAACAACTCAAGTATTCCTTGGCTAACAGCCACAAGTGCCCTTATGCTAACAACTCAAGTTTTTCTTGGCTAACAGCCACAAGTGCCCTTATGCTAACAACTCAAGTATTCCTCGGCTAACAACCACAAGTGCCCTTATGCTAACGCCTCAAGTATTCCGAGGCTAACAACCACAAGTGCCCTTATGCTAACAACTCAAGTATTCCGAGGCTAACAACCACAAGTGCCCCTATGCTAACAAGTCAGGTTTTCCGAGGCTAACAACCACAAGAACCCTTATGCTAACAGCTCAAGTATTCCGAGGCTAACAACCACAAGTGCCCTTATGCTAACAACTCAAGTATTCCTCGGCTAACAACCACAAGTGCCCTTATACTAACAACCACAAGTGCCCTTATGCTAACAACTCAAGTATTCCTCGGCTGACAAGCACAAGTGTCCTTATGCTAACAACTCAAGTATTCCTCGGCTGACAGCCACAAGTGCTCTTATGCTAACAACTCAAGTATTCCTCGGCTAACAACTACAAGTGCCCTTATGCTAACAACTCAAGTATTCCTCGGCTGACAACCACAAGTGTCCTTATGCTGGCAACTCAAGTATTCCTCGGCTAACTTTTGATGTAAATATTATGTTTCCTAAGTTTATCTTAAAATTCTTTAGGTAATAATTTAATCCTTTATTTGTTCTGAATTTTCATGCACATCTGCAAATGTGTGTTTTTCCTTCAGGTGAATTCTGTTCTCCTTTGCGAACACCCAAAAATGGCGGCATCGTCTGCCATGAGAATCCAGAGGGTCAGGTCTGTACCGTATTTTGCAAAAAGGATTCAAGTACGGCCGCAATAATCGAGTCGAGCGCCCATTCGTGTGTTCGTCCTCAGGAAAGTGGCTTCCATCAGATGTTGTGGAAGATTGTTCAAGTACGTTTGCAGTATCATGTTTTGTACCAAGTTAAGGGAAAGTTATCAAATGGGAAGAAATGTGCATCGGAAAGTTTGATTCAAATGTTGATATATTTCTGATGAATATGTTTATTTTGTAGGAAGTAACAAGGCATTGAAATTAAGGAATACGTTTATAAAATTATGAAATGTGTAACATCAGGAAAGGCACTGCTTAAAAATTTGGCCTGCAAAAAACAAATTAACCACATGATTCCACAAGATAAAATTTTCACCTGAAATATGTCAGATGGTACTTTTTTACGACTTCTGACATACCTTTGTAAGAATGAATTGTCAAATTCTGAGTCGTTAAACATGTTCCCTCACAGCTCATTTTATAAACCTTGATTCCTCAAATGTTTCAACCCTCTGATTGTTGATTGTATTATGTTAACTGTTCCAATGTCATCTTTCACAAGTACTCTCCCACCTAATTTTTTAGGTTCCTATGTGAAATTAACAATGCAAAATAACATTACACCCAATCCTTGCTACAAATTTTTAGTCTTTTCACCCGCAAGAACCTCCATTTCGGCGGGTTTAACTTTTAGACCCTGCTAGGAGCAATTAAGAAATTCACCACAGATAGTTTAGTGATTTTATGCACAAGTAATTACACTCTCAATCATCTATTTGCACACAATGGAACTTATTGTGAAGAGCCATGTATTGTGGATTTGGTTATTGCAGAGTCAAGTCATGTGTGTAATGTGGGGCTGAGGATTCATTTGGACTTTTAAAAGGATGATTTCATCAGTGAGTTATAAACACTCTGATGAGTTTGATGCATTGGACTGAAAATTATAGCCAGAGTTATTCATCATGAATATATTGTAGGTATAACGAACAGGTAGAAAAAACATGAGCTTAAATGGTTTAAATATACTAAGACTTTAATTTAATTATTATTAGCTATTAACTTAAATCTTTAATGCTTAATAATTGACCATTTTATAGCATTTTACAACTTAGATACCTAATTAGTCATAAATTGTGCACTATTTTGTGACATCAGAATAAGACAACTAGAAAATTGTTCTCATGTTACCATGTTGTTTTTCACTTCTTTCCCTAAATATTTTAAATGGGGGAAGTTGGCGACAGTGAACAGCAAATTGCATATTAGTATAACCTTGACCAGATTTTACAGTAGAATGCAATTTGAGAACCTTTGATTATTTCAAAGTTTGGTAAAGAAATATAAAGAATTATATTAAAATAATTTTAGCTATATATTCCTGTTAATACCTCATCACTTTTGTACATGCTGTAAAATTGTACAAGCATCGATTTGTTGTAAGTTAAAAGCTATTTGTGATATTGTGACCATTTAAAGAATGTACTGTTTCATGTGGTTCTAAAATCTCTGCCTGTTCATATTCCTTTACAACTTATGGGCCTGTGGGAGGCGGCAGACAGAGTCATTGATTGTCATTCACTTGCATGAGGAAACACCCACTCACCTTATGGGCCTTCACAGTCTAAAGAATTTTAACTCTTGAACTTAACCGTCTCATCCAGTTGCAACTTGAATATGAAACACCCACCCGCCTCATCCAGTTGAAAGATCCACCCGCATCAGCAATGTTCTGATTTTTCACGTTGGAAAATTGAACATCTCAAGGCCACCGAAAATTCACACATCACTGCCCCCACACTCCATACATACAGTATACAATTATATATACACTGTACGTACGGATGGACATAGTTTATTCTGGGAGTTATTTAAGCGTGATGCAGTGTGTACACTATTTATGAATTATAGAGTGAGGGCATTGGGCGTAGCAATGTCATAGATGTCGGGGCACATTATTGGCATTAGTCAGAAATTGCAAGTTGCATCTATGAAAGTTTGACTTTATTAAACTCTTTGTTACTTCTTCTAGAGGTCAAAAGGTCAAAGCGAAGCATCATCGATGCACAAAAGACATACCTGGTGGTAGAATGCACAAACGTCATGAATAACGACGCCTTTGCTACAATATTCCTCAGACTTTGCAGAATTCCGGTTTTGAAGATCTTTGTTCTCCGTCAGGTGAAGACAAATGTTCAATTGAGAATGTAAAGGTCACTTGTGGGCCTGTGGGAGGTGGCAGACGAGGCCGTAATAGAGGCGCCGATCAGTATTTGATATTACAGACTTGGCTAAATATGAGAAATTGAATGAACGGCAAAGAAAGAGGGAAAACTGGATTGAGAATATTCGTGAAAAGAGAAGCATCGATAATGATACATTTGGAAAATTTGTGTTGACGTTTAAATTCTCAGTTGGGTTGAGGTAAATCAGGGCTCAGAAATATCAGATCGCGATGCATTTGACAGCTGCTAAAGATTCCTTGTTGGAGTATGCAAGGCGGCCCTAAAAATATGCCGACCGTGGTACATTTTCCTGAAGGGCTGGAGGGATTATCTGCAGAAAATATTGATCACTATGGTTACCCTGAGATGGAGTGTGCAGAGGGGTATGAGGCAGATTATCCCAATGCAATCTGCAGTGAGTATTTAAATTTTATCTACAATTTGTGCAAATAAATCATTTTCGCTTTGTAGATTAAATAGTTGCGTGATGAGAATAAATTTCTGAATGAACTGAAAAAACAAATCAATACCCATTTTATGATAAAGCAACAATTTTTTTTTCCTATTAGTGTGGATATTTTGTCTTCTCAAAATGCATAACAAAATCAAAGAGCAACCGAACTCATACAAAAGAGCCCTGCATGAAAATATTGGTTTTTCAAAATAGGAAAACATGTGGAATAATTGTGAAAAGTGTTCTCACCTGGGAACTTTTCTTGTTTTGGATACACATTTTTAGTTTTAATGCTTAACCCCTCCATTAGCTTGCAGATTGATTTTGTTCTCCAAATAATTAATAAGAGGTTCAGCAGAGAGGCATTACAGTGATACCTTTAAGATTTTGATACATAATGAAAACCTATTGACTGAGATCTGCATTACTTTGTCTATTGGTATTCAACTTAATGTATGTGCAAAAAGCAAATGAAATGTGGGAAACGTTTAATTCACAATACAAATAGTAGGCACAGGGCATTCCCAGTGACACTGACATCACAAATGACAGAGATGGCTGATTGTTAATCTCATCCTTTACAATTAATTTCTTAATTTAGTTTATGTTTTTACATGCTGTACACTTTATTTATTTATAAACGTTAGAAAGTGTTTTTGAGAGCATTTTAGGTAGAAGGAATGGTGTATCAAGCAAAGAGAGGAAAGTGGGGGTAAAAAGGGGTGGTAAGACAGGGGATGCCTTGTCAGACAGAACAATTGATTAGGCAGAGGATTGGTGATCTGAAAGGGAAATGTTTCTTAGATGGGGGTGTGTGGTCAGCTGAGATAGAGAAGTAGGGTGAGAAAGGGGACTAGGGGTGAGACAGGGGACTGGGGGCCAGGAAGGAGACGACTAGGGGCCATGCAGATGATATTTGTGTAGTCAGACAGATGAAGGGTAATGAGGTTATAAAATGGTTGTCATATGAAGGGTGGACAATGCATTGAATATATGATGTTTTAAGAAACATGAGTGGTTTGGAGTAGAGGACATTGAATCATCTCACATTCTTTTTATTAATTTAACTTTGAGATTGACTAACTTTTCTTCATTTGTCTGTAGCTTCTTGTGTTGCTGGAACTTTCTTTGACTCTGAGAGCAAGGTTTGTGTCCCGTGTGCTCAGGGACTTTATCAGGATGAGGAGGATGCGACTGAGTGTAAAGTGTGTCCTGACGGAACATCAACTTTGACCAATGGGACACGGAATGAGACAGAATGTTATGGTAAATACTAACAAAGATTTCATTTTCTAGGAATTCAAAGGTGTATGGGATGATACTAAATTTCATTTACACTTTGTTCACTGTCTCTTATGTTTGAGATGTTGTTTTAGATCATCCAGCTTTATACAAAGCTTTATACAAACATTTCTATATTACAGTTGATGAATCAGTTACCCTTATTATGAAATGGCAGTAGGTGTAATGATAATAGATTAATCATATTTGAGAAGGCTGCCACCAATTTGATTAAAAAAACCATGTGGCCCACATTTAGACCAGGCATTCATATTGAATACTTCATGCTGGCAATCTAAAATAGATATGACTCTGGAATATTTAAATAATTGTGTGTTGTGTGTTATTAAATTAATGAATTAGAAACTACCACATTATTACAGTAGGTGCATTCTCTATTCTTTTTCATCTTTTATGCAAGTGGATAGGAGGGGAAATTGTAAAGAGGCTTGGAGGTGTATAAAAAATTTCCTTGCAAAGGTAGTTGTCACCTGTTCCGATTTGTATGCTTACAGTGAATTCACGTTGTTATCTGTATATACTTTGCATGGGGTTGGCTTTGGGAGTGTTAGGTTCTGTACATAATTTGTAATGGGTCTGGTCTATTTTACCTGTCGGGTATATTTGTGGGTCTATTTTGCTACAAGAAGAGAATGGTATTGTGTTATCTGAATTCTAATAAAAGCTATGTGTAATGCCATGTCTGCGGTCAATGGAAATGCATCTAATGGGAACCACAGTATATATTGTCTCTTGTTAAATGAGAAAATTGTAAGTGATATCTATTCTTTATTTCAGCCCTTTGTAGTCCCGGATCCTCCTCAATGGATGGCTTGTTCAAATGTGCGAGATGTCGACGTGGCAGCTATCAGCCTGATTCAGGGGCCATGGAGTGTATGCCATGCCCTGATGGACTCACAACTGCTTCTATTGGTTCCACACAGGTCACAGAGTGTAAAGGTAAATAGAGGTTAAGCTATAATTTATTGCACAATGTCACAAATTAAGCATAGAAGCTGGTGCACCACATTGAGGAATGCATGATGTGAAGCGGAAGGCATCCACTGATATCCAGTAAACCAGCTTTATGGTTAATTCATGATGGCTTGCAATTTGTTATCAGTTAACCCCCTTCAATTAAATATTTACATTAAAAGATAATTCAATGGCTGAAATATGATAAAATTAAACTAATGTTTTATTAACTAAGTAATTTTATTTAAAGATTATTGGAGGATTACATTAACAAATGCAACTTAGATGCCTTCCCATTGTCCAAGTGGTTTTACAGGTTGACTATGGTCAGCTGACGCCTTTTGCCAATCAAATTCTATAGTATATTTAGAACATATACAATCCGTTTCAATCTCTCCACAAGTTTTTAGTCTTTCCCCACTCAAGAACCTCCATTTCTGCGGGTATGACATTTAAATTCTGCTAGCAGCGATTAAAAAACCCATCGCTGAAAAATCAGCTATGCACAATGAAGCTTATTGTGAATTGCCATAGAATCATTAATGCAAAATATTGTTTCACTATTTTAGAGCGCTGTCCAGCTGGTTCATACTCCGATGATGGCTTTGCACCTTGCACCCTGTGTCCAAGAGGTTATTTTCAAGGTAAAGCCAGGAAGCGCAACTGCCGACGATGCCCTGGAAGAACCACAACCCACACTGAGGGCAGCATTAGAAAAAGTGCTTGCGTTGGTGAGTGCCGGAAATATACTGCATTTTGAATAGCTAGTCTGTAAAAGAATTGTATTTATCTTGAGAATATAAATATGTTTTAATCTCCATTAGGTGTATCTATCACCAATATTTACCCAATTGCAATCAATTAAATACCATAATTTAACACCTAAATCTTTAAAAATTAGTTTTATCAGTAATGATTTTCCTCCTACTTATTGCGCACACAATTACCCCTCCTACTTATTGCGCACACAATTACCCCTCCTACTTATTGCGCACACAATTACCCCTCCTACTTATTGCTGGCAAAACCAGCGTCATGTGACAAACAAAACCCGTCAAAACTTGACAATCCCTGAATACAAACAAGTTGAGAGCGTGCGCGATTAGAAGGATGTACGCCAGATGTCGGTGGTTCTCTTATCCAGCTTCCTTTGACAGACCGCTAGCCCAATTTATAGCGGAACTAAAGATAACAATTCATATGATAAGCCACGATGTTTTAGTGTGCTGATCTGCCTAGGAAAAAAAATCCCAAAATAAACGAGTATTTTGCGATTTTTACCGATCTCATTCGGATTGATCTTACATGCAATGCACTGTATTGCATTATATAATGACTATTGTTCGCGGGCCAGATTAGATTGTCTGGTGGGCCAGATCTGGCCCGCGGGCCGCCTATTAAGAATAGCCAGTGTACAATTTCCTCTAGAGTTAACAAAAGATAATGTTTGATTCAGCCTCACATTATTAAGGATGTGAAAAATATATCTCTAAGTATCTTAATTTTATAAATGACATATTCAACATAAACGACTTTATTTTATCCTTTTGTCATCTCTTAGAATTGGATGAATGCTCCACCACCCCTTGTGAAAATGGTGCGACCTGTCTTGACCTTATATCTGGGTACCACTGTCAGTGCCCACCTGGATTTAGGGGTCCCAATTGTGCTGAGGATATAGATGACTGTACATCATCACCATGTTACAATGGTGGCACTTGCAGGGATGCTGTGAATGCTTTCCATTGCATCTGCCCTCAAAGATTATTCAGGTGAGGATTTCTTAATCAAATGTTTTTGATGTCCAGGTAATCAGTGGTGTGGTGGCTGGGGGCAGTGAAGCTTTCTGAGAGCCAAATGCTCACAGGGGCTCAAAAATTGTCATGAGAATATATTTTGTTATACTTTTTAATCTCAACTTCTGCAATTGTATCATTACAAAACAAACGTAAATATTTATCTCAAAGCTTTATTTTTACATCAAAAACATTGAAATTATCCGTGGCCCAAACTAAAGACACATATTAATGGGATCCTACATTTGAACATTTGTTCCAAAATGTATATTCCTTTCAACTTACTTTAGTGTAGAATTGACACAATTTCAAGCAAGTTTCTGATACCAAAATCACGCCAAAAATACTAATGTTTCTAATTTTGAATTTGTGTGTTGTATACCTTGATCAATATTTTGATGCTGAATTCTTAGTCAGTCAAAGGTACCATAGTGTCAATTCTCGTGCGGCTGTAACATACATGCAAATGCTTTAGAAGATTGATTAGCAGTTGTCACAGGTAAAGAGTAGGACTTCGTCTAATCAGTAGACAAGGCAAATGAATACCTTCTAGAAAACACCTGAAATGCCGAATTTAATGTTTGTGTTGTATATTTACATGTGTTTTTACTTTTGCTGCTTGTTCTGTTTCTTGCAAATAATAATAATATTGCTAAAAATATCACCTATCAGTGATGTAAAAATTATGATTTTTGATTTTCAGGCACTGACTGTAGTGTGAATGTCAACGAGTGTCAGAGCCATCCCTGCCAACATGGCGGCAAGTGCGAGGATCTTCAAAATGGCTACCGGTGCCATTGCCCTTCTCTATATCAAGGAGACAATTGTGAGCAAGAGAAGTCACCCTGTGAGCCTAACCCTTGCCAGAATGCTGCGCAGTGTCAAGCATCACAGGGCTCTTATATATGCCAATGTCCAAGTGGTAAATCTTACTTTCTTACTTATTTTACCTTAATGGATTACTTATTTCTGGCTGGCATAAAATAGCCAGAATATAACAAATGACCTGCACAATATTTTTTGTATAGGTTTAGATTCCCAATGTTTATAATATCCCGACAGAACTTCATTGGCCTATTTTTATCAAGATGCCTGCAGCGATATTTTTAACCAGTTGTGGAGTACTGGTTGGAAACCCACCTGGGATCAAATCTTGGATGCTGGATTTTTCAGCAAAAACTTAACCACACTTTACAATTAAGTTAGATGATTGACAGCTTTTCAACCAATCACCGCAAGAATTGTCCTAGCAACAAAATCTGCATAACCAAGTGGGAAAAAATCATACGCAGTACCAGTGCATGCAGTACATCTAGTGAGCAGCGCGTGCTCATGCAGTCAATGCGCAAAACAAATTTCTGCACACACAGACTGAGTGATGACAAGATAGTGAACAAAAATAGTGCTTACAGGTTCGCTGCGGGCTTTGTAAATCCAATTCCCATCACCCAGAATGGTTAGCAAACAGAATTTTGTTTATTCCTTTTGCTAAAACCTCTAAAGATCCTTAGAAGTGTCATAAATGGATCAGAGCTTGCGGCAGGCCACATTAACATCTAAATGTCAATGCATTAGTCATTCATGGGTGCGGATTTGAAGTTTGTTTTCCCACCTAGTTACTGCGTTGCTATGGTGTGTGTGGCTTATTTCCTAACCCAGAGACGTCAATTAGTTTAGCCATAACTGGGAAACTGCACTTTATAAAATTTGAAGACTTTTCCACTCGGAAATTAAAAAGTTATCTCCTCTAAAAGGCAGTAAAAGAAAAATTGTTTTATGTGTCACTCATCCTTTAAATTTGTTCACAATTTTGTTGCGTACAGTATTTATGATTTTCGTGATAATTCAATAGTTTGTGATTTTATCTTTTTCAAATGCAAACTTGGGGAAGTGCGGTATAGGTCAGCAGTAGAGATTTAAACTCATATTCAAAAGGTACTGGTTTTGATTCCCAGCACGAGTCCTGAGTTGTGCCATTGGGCAAGATGATATTTGTCTCAATCCTTTCAGCCATAAATTGAATTCATGACGAGCGTTTCATTCTTTGCACCACAGATGCTAGGCACAAGCGCCAGCCGTATGTGAGCTTTATTGCCTGGGACAGGCATTTATTTTTTCATTTATTGGGTAGAGTTGTAAGATCATCTATTATTTAGAGATATAAAATATATAACATTTGCAACAGTATTATTGTAAAAGTTTGTCTTTAACATTTAAAAATATGAGGTAGACTATAGCATTGTTGCACTGTAACTTAGTAAACATGCCGGGTAAACTATAGTAGTGTTGCACTGTAACTTAGTAAACATGCCAGGTAAACTATAGTAGTGTTGCACTGTAACTTATTAAACATGCCGCAATATTTTGAGACAAACAACAACTGCAGAAATATTTCTTCATCATTTAAAAAAAATTCTCAGGATTTTCTGGACTGGATTGTTCCCAAGATATGGATGAGTGTCAACGCTATCCGTGTGAGAACGATGGAACTTGCGTCAACTCACCAGGATCTTTTGAGTGCACTTGTCGTCATGGATACTCAGGAAGTCTTTGCGAAGTTGATGAAGACACTTGTGCTCAGAACCCCTGCCAGAACAGTGGGTTATGTGTTGATCTGCCGACTGGAACACTCTGCATTTGCCAGAAAGGGTTTGCAGGTACTGTAGTTTGTTTTCATGCAGTTTAAGGTACCGTATTTGATATAATAAGTGCCCGAAGCACTTGTGAAAATAGAATTGCACCACTTGTTAGGCCCGGAGTTTCTTCCTAATAAGTGTCCATCCTCCAAGGCATGTATAATGTGCCATTTGAACTGCATTTGAAGTGTGAAATGGTTCTTCTGGACTGCGTCCAGCATTTACTCAGTTGTTTTTAAAGGGAACACCAACCGACCAGTGATTTATTATTATGTTTTAAAGAGTGAGGGTTAAGCCCCAATAGCTGAAATTGGTCAGGTTTTATTTTTGTATTTCCATTAAACAACCTGCCTTACAGCTACATATGCTACCATGCAATAATTGGGCAACAAGAATATGTATTAAAAGCATGCATATTGAAAACAACACAAAAACGTTTGATTTTGACCAAACTATACTCATCTTGAAAAGTACCTGCGGAAAAAAAAAAAAATTGGGGATATGAATTAAGGGTTAATTACGATATTATACTGACGACCATAATAAAACAATTGCCATTTGTGAACACAAGTCTCAATAAGTAGCACTTCGCTATTGACTATTGTGTATTACTTCAGGCTTATATTGTTGTCAGTGGAACTGGTTGGAAGATTAGGTAACCACAACATCCTTGTCTAGTTCTGTGATTAACAATCTCTTGACCAGCAAACTAGCTTAACAGAGTTTATTGATAAAAGGGATTTTTTTCTGCCACACAATAGGGAGTGCAGGAATCGACTTAACATTACCACCCAATCCTGTCAAATGCATTTCCAGGTAATGTAAATGACACATTCATTCCCACTAGATAGTAGCCCCACCATATAACCACCACAAAAACATCGTGAGTGTCAGATGCAAGATAAGCGAGTAATGTATCAAAACTTATTTTAAGTCTTTAGATTAATCATATAAATTCTGCACCTCCTCTTTCGATCGCAGCTTTCTGGCTTTTAGTTCTCGTGTTTCTCTCAATCTCCCCTGTTTTCTTTCCTTCCTACCTCTGGAATGATCAGTAAAACCAACACTTAGAAAAACTTCATCGCTTCTTTCACTATACCAACACCCCCACTAAGAAGATTTGAAGAATGGTTAACAGCTTCCATGGCAGGGTGAGCAAGTCTCCCATTTCCCATCTCTCCTGGAATGGTAACCTTCTCACCACAAAAAAGGACATCGTTAACCACTCGTTGCCTCTTTCAGCAACATCTCGGCCTCGGCCAACTACTCCAATGCTTTCAAAGCCAAAAAAGCTCACGATGAAACTCGGAGTATGTATGACCTTTCCCTCTAACAACACTGAGAGCTATAACACCCCTCTCACCCTTTCTGAATTAAATCAAGCCTTCCATGATGCTGGCTCCACCTCCAAGGGCCCAGATAACATTCCCTACCAATTCCTGAAACACCTCCCCAATAAGGCCACCACTACCCTACTCAGCATCCTCAACCACATCTGGTTCTCACCCTCCTTTTTCCCTATCTGGAGGACAGCTATTGTCACTCCCGTCCCATAACCGGAAAAGAACAGTACCGATTCCTCCAGCTACTGCCCCATCGCCCTTACCTGCTGTTTCTGTAAAATTGTGGAAAGGATCATTAACCAGGGACTAAACTGGTTCCTTGAGATCAATAGAATCTTCTCCCCTTACCAAAGCGGCTTCTGGAAACGTCGCAATACCTTGGACCAGTTAATTACACTTGACACAGATATCTGTGAAATCTTTGCAAAAAAGGAACACCTCATTGCCATCTTTTTTGACCTCGAGAAGCTTTTGACACTGCTTGGAAATACGGCATTCTCCGTAAACTTCACACAATCGGCATCAGGACCACCTCGCCACCTTTATTCAAAACTTCCTCTCACCCAGGCACTTCCAATTTCGTATTGGCCACACCCTCTCCAACCCCTATCCCCAAGAAGAGGGCGTCCCTCACGGCCGCATCCCCTCTCCCACTCTCTTCAACCTGAGCATTAACGGCATAGCGAACAACCTTGGCCCCAACATCAAACATGCCCTCTACGTAGCGACTTCACCATCTTCTACTCCTCCCCAAGCTTTCCTCCTGTCGAAAATAGGCTTCAACTCAACCGCAACTGGCTGCAAGCCTGGTGCAACAACAACGGTTTTGAATTCTCCAAAGACAAGACAGTCTGCATACACTTCTGTCATTTCAACAACCTCCACCTCAACCCGAACCTCGTGCCCAATGGCAATCACATCCCTAAAATTGACTACACTAGGTTCCTGGGTTTAACTCTAGACCACAAGCTCTCCTACAAAAACACATCACCAGCCTGAAACAGAAATGCAACAGCTCCCTCAATATTCTCCGCATCCTCTCCAATACCACTTGAGGTGCGAACCGGCATGCTCTCCTTAAAATCTTGAGGCTCACTATTCGTGCCAAGCTTGACTATGGCAATATTGTCTACTGTGTCGCTCACAACTCTTACCTTAATCACATCAATACCATCCAAAATGAAGCCCTCAGGATTTGTCTGGGTGCCTACAGGACTACCCCAATCACCAGCCTTCATGTTGAAGCCAACGAACCTCCCTACCTGCGAAGGTGTAGAAAGATTAGCCTCTCCTATGCTTTTAGAGCCCTCACCAACACCCAGAAACCTGCTTACAACTTCATTAGGTATCCCAATTTCTCCACCTTTTTTGATAGGACTAAAACCCTATCCCCTCCCTTCAGCTTATGCATCAAATCAGACCTTCTCCATCTCGACATCAATCCCACCACTCTCAGCAATTTCTCCTGGTCCACTTTTCCTCCCTGGGCCACACCCTCCTAGTATCCACCTGGACCTCTCCACTCATCACAAAACCAAAACCCGACCTAACCTCTTCATCAACCTCCACAACCAAATCAAAGACCAACTCTCAAACTATACCTCCAACTATTCTGATGGCTCCTAGGAAGGCGACAAGACAGTTACTGCTGCCGTCATCCAAGACATCACCCTCAGTAGCGACTTCCCGATTACTCGTCCATCTTCTCGGCCGAGGCCAAAGACATCCTCCTCGCCCTCAACTTTATTGAATACTCTCCGATCAGCCACTTTGCCATCTTCTCCGACTCCAAGACTGTCCTTAATTCATTACTTAATGTTAAACGGGATAACCCCACATCTCACCTCATCCTCCGTAAAATCCTTTTGCACCCCCTGCGTAGGAAACGTATACTTTTCTTCTGGATACCCAGCTATGGCATCCTGGCAATGACCGGGCTGCAGCAGCTGCTAAGATTGCCCTCACCCTTCCCCCTACCCCTTTTCTCAAACCTTTTCTGACATCAAACCGCTTATCGCTTCCCTTCTTCGTGGCCACTGGCAAACCTCATGGGACTCCCAAATTGATAACAGGCTCCACATTATCCAGCCTACCATTCCGATTAAACCCATCATTCACAACCTATCCCGTGTCGACAACGTCCACAGTACCCGCCTTAGAATAGGTCACACTCACCTTACTCATTCCCACCTCCTTATTAACTCCCCCACCCCTCTGCAACAATTGCCACTGCACCCTCACAGTTCATCACATTCTCCTTGCTTATCCTCTGTACAACCTTCCCAGAGCTTACAACCGTTCCAGAGCTTCTCTCGCTGCCCACAACTCATTATCCAAGCTCTTCCAAAAAAAACTTCCGGATAAAATTATCTCCTTCATTCATTATCCTTCCCTTTACAACCAAATTTAGTCCTCCTTCCCCACCCCTCTCTCTCTCTACATTATTTTTTCACTCATACACCTCCTCTCTTAATCCCAGCTTTCTGGCTTTAAGTTCTTGTGTTTCTCTCAATCTCCCCCCTGTTTACTCTCCTTCCTACCTCTGTAATGATCTAATCTCTCAGGCACAATTTGACCTTTGCTGTTGTGGTGCCGTTAAACTCTCATCAAACAAACAAACAAACTAAGCTCTCAGGCACAATTTGACCCTCGCTGTCGTGGTGCTGTTAAGCCCTCATCAAACAAATTAGATTAATCATATAAATTATGTTATCAGTCAAACAATGTTGGGTGGGCGCTTATTAGAAAGCAACGAGGCTTAATATCAAATACGTTATATGGATTTTTGTGTCTTAAGATAGTAAGACCTCCAGAGACTACCAAGCCAGGCCTTTGTCTGTTCAAAATGCAAAAGGGTCTGCATCTCATGGATTAGTCTTTACAGTCATCAACATGTTTGGTGACCTTTTCCGCTTTTCCCTTATTAGTATTATTATTAAACATTTGATAAAGCACTAGCATCTGTAGAAGGAACCACATTTAGCTGCGCTGTACAATAACAATACTACTATAATAGAATAATAGATAAGAAGTAAAAAAATATTTTAAAAGAAATAAAACCTAAGCTGTAAAATGACAAAGCATAAAGAAGTAATAGATAAAAACGATAAAAAATACCAACTGTAAATCAAACAAAATACGCAGGACAATGAAACAAGTACAAGCTGAGAAGCAGTCAGTTAAAGTAATAAATAAAATGATCCTTGTATGCGAGGACTTGATCATTAGTGCTCCTTCAGTGTTTTGGTATTTTTTGCTCAGAAAAATTATAAGCCAAAGCTAAACTCAAGAAGGGTACAAACAAAAGCAGTATACCTTTAAAGTGGCCAAAATTTAAAAATACACAACCCTCATGTAATACAAGTATTTTTACAAAATTTGAAATTTTCTTTGATAGGCCGTAGATGTGAAGAGTCAAGAACCATCTGTGATGATGAAGTTTGTTCAAACGGTGCCACTTGCGCCATCATAAACAAGGCAGGCAATAGAACAGACTTTGTTTGTCAGTGTTTGTCAGGTTTTATGGGAAGGCACTGCGAGGTGGACATCAATGAGTGTTCGTCCGAACCATGCACCATGAATTCTACCTGTGTTGATAAACCCAATGGGTTTGAATGTCTCTGCCGGGAAGGATACGAAGGTGAGGCAATATCAATGATATATTTTATGATTAGATCATTGTGTAGTGTTACTGCTCAGGATAATCTAAATTATAATTAGATCAATAAACCGTGCTGCTCTGGATAATCTAAATTATAATTAGATCACTTTCAAGTGGTACGTCTTTGATAAACCAAATTAGGATAAGATCACTTGTTCATGTAAATATTTAATGGTCACATCAGTGATATAAATCATAATTAGATTATCATGAAGTGGTTTTGCTTAGGATAATCTAAATTTTAATTAGATCACCATGTAATTGTACCACAGAATAATAGATGATGATTATATCCTTATTAAGTACTGTAGCATAGTAGTTTTAATGAAAATAAACCCAATGAAACAAGTACAAGCTGAGAAGCAGTCACTTAAAGTAATAAATAAAATGATCCTTGTATGCGAGGACTCGATCATTAGTGCTCCTTCAGTGTCTTGGTATTTTTTGCTCAGAAAAAATTATAAGCCAAAGCTAAACTCAAGAATGGTACAAAGAAAAGCAGTATACCTTTAAAGTGGCCGAAATTTCAAAATACACAACCCTCATGTAATTTCAGTATCCACCATATATAGTACGTCTTTGATAAACCAAATCATGATAATATCACTTGTCCATGTAAATATTTAATCGTTACATTTGTGATATAAATCATAATTAGATTATCATGATGAAGTGGTGTTGCTCAGGGTAATCTAAATTTTAATTAGATCACCATGTAATTGTACCACTCAGAATAATAGATGATTATTATATCATTATTAAGTACTGTAGCATGGTAGTTTTAATTAAAATGACATTACTATCTGACTATAAAGTGGTACTGCTCAGGATAATCTAAATTCCAATTAGGTCACTGTAAAGTGGTATTGTTCTGGATAAATTAAATCATGATAAGATCACCATGTAATTGTACCACTCAGAATAATAGATGATGATTTTATCATTTAGTACTATACTCATGGTAGTTTTAATTATGATGACTACTATAGAGTGGTGCTGCTCTGGATCATCTAAATTGTAATTGGATCACTGTAAAGTGGCTGTTTTTGGATCACCTAATTCATGATAAGGTACTGGTAATCTAAAAATATAAGATAATTGTATCATTATTAAGTGGTGCTCCTCTAGATAATCTATACCATGAAATGATCAACCTATACTTAGATCAATCAGAATGATTCTAATAATATTTAGATCATCATTAAGTGGTATTGCTCAGAAAAATTATGATTAAGTTACCATAACATGACACTCAACTATATCTAAATCGTAATATCATCATAATCATCACCGGTCATAATATCCAAATCATCATTAGATCACCATGTAATGGTACTGCGCACGATAATCTACTCATTAAATTGATGGATCACATTACGTTCATGACCACTGGCAAACCTCATGGGACTCCCAAATTGATAACAAACTCCACGTAATCCAGCCCACCATTCCGATCAAACCCACCATCCACAACCTCTCCCGTGTCGACAACATTCACATAACCCGCCTTAGAATAGGTCAAACCCACCTCACTTACTCCCCCCTCCCCCTGCCATACCTCTGCAACAATTGTCATTGCACCCTCACAGTCTATCACATCCTCCTTGCTTATCCCTGTACAATCTTCCCATGGCTTCTCTTGCTCCCCACAACTCAATTGCAGAACTCTTCCAGAAAAACCCTCTGGAAAAAATTATCTCCTAGGCTTCTTCATCATGCTTTCCTCTACAAGCATATTTAGTCCTCCTCTCCCACCCCTCTCTCTACTTTTTTTCTTTCACCCATGCACTTCTTCTCTTAATCCCAGCTTTCTGGCTCTTAGTTCCCGTGCTTCTCTCAGTTTCTCCCTGTTTTCTTTTATACATACCTCTGGAATGATCTAACCTCTTAGGCACAATTTGAGCCTCACTGTTGTGGTGCCGTTAAGCCCTCATCAAACAAACAAACAATAATCATTAGATTTTGGTTAATCATTGGCTTGACCATGCTTGAGTTGAGAAGATTATTTGGCAATATGATTCAGGTTTTTGAATTCCTATCTAGTAGTGATTCTTTTACTATCTGTTATGTCTTGCATGTTTCAGCTAATCATCATGTGACTCATAGTAACAGTTTGAAGTTGGCCAAAGAGTTATCACGGATTGATATTCAACCACATTTTGCAAAGGGTTTTAAAGAGTGGAATGGTTTGCGGGAGTGGTGGCTAGCTTCAATTTTGTTTACAATTTCAAAGTCAACATTGATAGGTTCTTTACTAACTCTGGGCATTTTTGATTTTATTGATATTTTACTTTTATGGCTGTGGTGGTGGTGTTAGTTTGGGCTTTTTGTGGTGTGACTAACCCTTATTATTCCGTCATCTTGTTATATTATGTAAGATCAGCTTATAGTAGTGCTCAGGATTGTCTTAAGCATAATTAGATCGCCATCTTTTGGTAGTGCCCAGAATATAGATGACTGCCAACCAACTCAAATTAAATGATGAAAAAACAGAGTTCATAGTAATCACTTTTTCCTCTTCTAGTGACCATGTTAAACGTTTTCACCCCAGTGTAGTTGTAGGAGATAAAGTCATTCTACCGTCTGTGAAAGTTAAGACATTAGGAGTCATTTTTGATTCAAACATGTCAATGGCCTATCATGTAAACAAAGTTGTAAAGCCGGCTTATTTTCATTTAGGCTCCATTTCGAAAATAAGGCACTATCTTAATGAAGATACATGTGCCAAACTCATGGTATCTCTTGTTTTATCGCACTTAGACTATGCTAATTCCCTTCTGGCTGGCATTCCTGATAGTACACTTCGTATACTTCAACTTGTTCAAAATAGGGCTGCCAGGATTGTCTCTAAGTCACCTTGCCGTGCCTATATCACCCCTATCTTACAGAATTTACATTGGCTCCTGTAGTCTATAGGATTAAATTCAAAGTTTTATGTTTTATCTTTAAGTGTCTGATAGGCATTGCACCTCATTATCTAATTGATTTGGTTTCCCTTTATTGTCCCAGTCGTTCCCTTCGTTCTGCGTCGGCAAATTTATTGACTATCCCTCGTGATTACATAAGGTTTGGTGAGAGAATGTTTGCTTATGCTGGGCCACTTCTCTGGAATGCCCTTCCCTATTATGTCAAGGGGAGTCCAAATACTAATTCATTTAAGAAGTCAGTAAAGACAAAAAAAAATTGTAGTGCTTTCAATTTGGGTTATTAGAGTGTCATTGGTTTATTTGCTTATGAATTTACCCTGTTATGTTATTATATTAAGTGTAACTATAGTTAGCATTGTAAAGCGCATTGAAATTTTGTTGTGATTGTGCGCTATATAAGTATACATATTATTATTATTATAGATCACAATAGATCACTGTATGGTGAAGCAATATCTTTTCTCAGGGAAAATGGTCCCTCAATTCACAGTCATTGCACACATCACCTCAAGCTTATAATATCCAACTATTTCTATCACCAGTTTGCAAGAAAATTCCTCCCACTAAGACACTTAACATGGATGAGTGATTTCAATCACAAAAGTGCCCTGATTACTCAGCACTGGCCTCTGTAATCTTATACACACAAATAACCTTAGGCTACCTGACTGTAGTGTGCATGGGAATGGCAGATAAACAATCATTGTTTGGAGTGGAAACACAATACACTGAAAAGGAAGTCGGGATGCCATACTTGAGTTTTCAGGATTAACTTAGGTGTCGAGTGTGGGTAGGCTTAAAGAGAAAATTTTTGGCATGTTAAATTAATTTTTTTGATTACTGTAAAGTAATACCATAAGATGATTGCCATGCCTTTTTTACTCCACCATCTCATAGGCCGTCTCTGCCAGACTGAGATAAATGAATGTGCATCTCATCCATGTGTCGGTGAATCAACCTGCATTGACCTCATTGGTACACACAGATGTGTGTGCCCGGAATACAAGACGGGCTTGAATTGTCACGATCTAGTTGACTTTTGTAAAAGGGCAGAATGTAAAAATGGCACCGTGTGTGAAAACAGCATTGAAGGGTATACCTGCGTATGTGCCGCTGGATATACAGGCAAGGCTTCTACAGTTTGTGAAAAGATTTTTAGTTTTCAAGATATGACCGAACAAAAATTCAAGATTTGTTAAAATTTGTGCAAAATGTGTGATATAATTAAAGAAACACATCTCAAAATCTTTATGTAATTCTTTATGTTCTTCAAATTCAGCTACTTGTGAAATTCAGAATGTCTATTCTACATGATGATTCAGTGTATGACCAGATTCCAAAAAAATTGCCCCAAGTCTAATGCTATATTTCAAACAAAATCAACAGAGGAATACAAAACAATGGTTTTACAAAAGGTGATAAAAGATCCTTCCCCCATTAATGTCAGAGGTTATTGCACAATAACAGCTAAAGAATAAAAATGCTGTAAATTGGTCAATTTTTAACCAATTTTGATGGAATTATTTGCTGTTTTAATGGTTAAGATCATGTTTTAAACAAATTAAGCTCATGCTGCCTCTAGGTGTTTATAGTCCTTTAAGGTGGTTCTGCTTATCCACCTCTGACGAATCAATACCGGGTGTGTGGTTTACATAGACCAGCTGAACGCAACATGCACTGCAACTTTTACCAAACTACTGGCCTGCTGGCGGGTTGTCTTTTTACAACTCCCAGCCTTACCACAATATTGATCGAAAACAGCTGGTTCTAACAATTATTTATAAACATGTAACCTCACCTCTAGTGAGTTTGTATTAACAGTAGACGTTCTAACAATCATCAGTGGCTAAAAGACAAAATTGATTATCTATTGAATAGATATTGATTTATTGTCTTCAACTTAATACATTACAAATTTAACAGATATAACATAATATATGAGATAAAAATGGATTATTTTCATAACGAAATACTGCAATGTTATTCTCTATAAAGACAAGAAAGATTTATGATTTGATTCTTTTGATGCAAAGAAACAATAGGCCTAATTAGTTGTCTGATTTCGCGTTGCAAATATTGGCAGGATTTGATTATAATGCCAAAACATTTGTGCGGATAATTGCAATATACAAATTGATTAGCATGCATACAAAAATATCAAAGCCTCTTGAGCTGTTGTGAGAAATTTTACAAAGGCTTTTGCTATATGTAAGCAAAAATATGCATAAGCCTAACTAGTTAATTCAATAACTATACAATCCTACTAATACAAACACCATAAGTATAAATTGTATCGTTTGGATAGCAATGAATATCATTCGCTGCAGATTTTGAAATAGATCTTATGTTAAAACTATAAACATCTACCCTGCTATTCATAACCACGTGGTGGTATAATATCTACTAGCTGACTAGTCCACATGTTAGTTTTAATCTACAATTTATTTGAAATTTGAATGTTCACTGCTGGCATGCATGTGTGCTGTAGCACAAATGACTGTCATTATGATCAAAGATATTTGTTCAATCCAGTGACAAAAGATTCCAGACCTTGTAATTTTCTGAATACTTTTGAACATATTTTAGGTCAAGCAAGTAATCGAATCGAATAGTCTATGACCTGCTTGAGCTATTATTCATTAATTAATTGAAATAGAATAGTTGGACGGATTTATTTAGCCTAGTAAATGTTAAATGTATTGATAAGTAAAGACCGTTATTGATTGAACCAGGATGTGATGGACTGTCCATATATCAAATTTCGAAGATTGCAGATATTCTGTATCCTGATGACCAATTGCCATGTTTCTGGTTGATGAAGAATGGAATTTCATTGAACGGTCATTGCATAACAACAGTAGTTGAATTGGCAAAACTGACGTAAAACAAAACCAAATTATGCAACGGCTTTTTGATTATGTTGATGAGAAAGTGTGATAAGACCATTAATAAATTCAAATGCAAATACGTTGATGCTTATGCAAAATTTGTCTTTTTTTTGTCGTGTCTTATCCAATATTCGAGATGATCACCTAATCTGATAATATAAAAACGCAGACAATTAATGCAGCAATTTAATGAAGCACTTATGCATCTTAAGATTATAGTGATTTTAATTTTCAACGGGAATAGATCAAAACAGGTGATTCTAAATACTTCAGTATTATCAAAGCAAAATAAATCAATGTTATTCGGTAGAATATTAGTACTCAAATCATTACTATTGCAAATTTATTATTATTTACAAATATTAGAACACATATGATTAGATTTATCTGAATTATAGCCTGAAGTGATTTATGTCATCGTTTCTACAGTACCAAACATGAGCCGTTTTCATGTGGATTATCTGTTTAATTTACAGGCATATTTTGTGGCATATAAAAACTTTTGAAATACGAGATAATATGATATCTAAATGTAGGCTTATATAATAAGCCTACCATTTAATGAAAATTGTGCGCTATGCTAACTAGTTGTTAATAAGAAGACGCATTTATAGATATCAAAAGGCATTGCCGTTATGAAATTACAAACAGCTTAACGAAATCCTTCCATCGCAAGAGACGAAATCCTGAAACAGCCTCATTGGAGCACCAATGACGGTCCATCATGAGTCCTCCACAGCATTCTTGTTGTGACGGACTACGAATGATGTCATTTCCACAGCACAACGACAAATGAACACACAACTACAATGACGGGGTCGCCTGCGCTATGATAGTAACAATGCTATCACGAAGCGCTTATTACAACCCGGACAACAATGATATTAAAGCAGCTCTGTCTACGTAAAAGAGAGAATTGTTTCTGGTTATTTTCATACAACAGTATTCATGTACGGTGAAATGCAACATATTGAAAGGTAATTTAATTACTTAAAAGTGTTTTTATCTCGAAAATAAATAATAATGCAGTGCAGAGCATGCCATGTACAAACTGGCTATCATTCAATGCACCTTCAAAAATTAAAAGAGATATTAAGTCTGACATAACATGCATAAACTTTATTTCATATGATGTTGCATGTTTTAAAAACTTTTGATATACGACTGTATGGGAGCAGCTATACTAAAGAGAAGATCCTGGTCGCCCAGTGCATCATAATTTTGTTCACCATGTTTACTGGGCAACCAAAATTTCTCACTGGAAAACCAAATGGTCGCCAAGTTAGTATGTTAAACTAGAAATCAAAAGGTTGTGTGGTTCCAGTAGCTCAACATATATTTTGGGGTGGTATAAGCCTATTTTGTTAGTGGGTAGTTGAAAGTTTGGGCGCTTCTTGGAGAGTTATTAAGGGACACTGTTCATTTTAGAAAAGGGACACTTTTGTCAGGTTTTAAAAAAGTGGAGGAATCTTGCCTTCTGGCATGCCTGGCCCCATAGTTCCTTCTTACATGGTTTGAGCATAAACGGGCTTGCGGAAAGCAAGTGGGCACTTTCCCCACCCTCACTTTTTGTCCAAATGGATACTTTTGTATAATGATGTGTTGTATTTTAGGTTTATTTTTTAGTTCCCCCACCCCCACACATACATTATTGACTTTTCCCCACTTCCGTAGGCAAATCCCATTTCAGATTTGAGATTGGCCTGGGAGCCAGGACGAATGTTCAGAATTACCCATCGCGCGAATAGGTACAAACAGGCTTCTTTTTAAAATTGCTGCTAACAAAATTATTGAGGCATGCCCCCTCCCACCACAGCCGTCGGTGTCAGTGCCCCTGGTAAAATGACATGCTTTAATTGTCAGATTGTGTCAAATAAATACTAAATGTATGTAATAACTTCTATGTAGTATGTTATATTTGTGAGTGAGTGAATTTCAATTTGTTTTTAAGCTTCAAGAATGACCACAAAATATATTTTGGGGTGGTTACTAGCCTGTTTTTATTGGTGGAGGTTATTCAAGTAGGCTGGGGTTATTAGGGAAGAAATGCATGTTTGATGTTTATTTTCTATTTTTGGAAATTCAAGCAGGAGCTTTAATATCATTTGGATGCTAGAGCATTAATGATGTAGTTGCTCTATAGATGTTCTAGGGCTTAGTATAAGACTGTTTTTGTTGGTGGGAAATTACATTGGGTAAACTGTGGTTGTTAGGAAAGGAATACAAGTTTAATTAGCACTTGAACAACAAAAAGCTGGGAATGCCCGGAAGGGTTGGTAAACCTTACAGGTCCTGGGAAAAATCGATTTGGGTCTAGCCCTGAACAATGGACACTGTCTTCTTGTTATTGTACCCAAAGTGCAGGAGTGTCGGAAAGAACTCAAGGTAAGGGGCGGGAGCACAAAATGTAAACATACATACTGACAGCAAAATACTTTTGTATAAAATCAAGATGGAATTTACATCCTTTCAACAAGACATGCTAGGAGGCCATGCTCCCCTTCCAATCCCACACCCAAAATAAAATTAAAAATACACATCAAAAATATGTATACGTTTCGTACAGGTAAGCAAGTTTTACTGAAATGTTAATTACCTTGTGTGTTTTTGTTTATGAGCACAAAAAAAAACAGAAATCAAGAGTGTATTGTGTGAAATCAAATTGATTTCATTTTTGACAATAAAATGTTTAATTCTTCAATACCCATTTATCATGGTGTTGCCAACAAAAAAATCGCCTAATCTCTTTTATGTCCCGTGTCTTTCTGAAACTTCACCCCATTAAAACACACCACCTGACCGCGCGATTTGGCTTTAATTCTAACGCATTTCATATCTCTAAAATGGTAATTTCTGAGAACTTCCGTGGTGTTTGCCCCATAGACACCACAGGGGCTTCGCTCCTTGACCCCACCAGGGGTTCTTAGGCGGGCCCCTGGACCCCACGCCGTGGGGCTTTGCGCTATTTTCGGCTACCCTCCCATCAAAAATACCACCTCGTGGTTGGCCCACCCAAACAAAAATAATGGCTATGGCAGTGGGCATATTTTCCTCACATTATAATATATTAGCCATTTGAGCAAATAATTAATTATCGCAATTAATGAATCACAATTAATCAATAATTACATCCCACAAATACACTTCCAAGTAGCAATCTTTATAACAAAATATAACTAAAAAGATTTTAAACGTTTCTTTTGAAGTCCTCTTTTATATAAGATGGACTTACTTGACCTCACAACCAATCCTTTAAGATACCCATCACAAAGCTAGTGATTTTATACATCAGGTATTACAATTTGTTATCATCTGTACGCAAACAAAAGAGCTTTTTGTAAAGATGCGATTTATTGTGATTTGTGGATAAGATTACTGCAGTTCAGGCCATTTGTGTAATGTGACAGAGGACCCGTGTCAATTTTGAAAGAATGTAATCATCGGTGAGTTATTTACACTTCGGTGATTTTATAGCCCAATTACTCAATTGCCGTATGTGGATAAGGTAGCCTATTTCAGCCAATCTTGAGATTTTAATAGTTTTGAAACCAAGTTATAGCTCAATCGAGCTATCAACTACAAGTGCTGTACCCCAATTTTCCTATACCGTAGAAAATATCCCAAACTGGATATTAAGCTCAATTAGCGCATGTGGCAGACTGTATTTTAAGACTCAAACCAATGAAAGCAGAGTTTTCTTTCCATCAGAGATATTCGGTGGTATTTCCCGAGCCAATGTGATTATATGTGCTAAATTCATTTGGATTGCGCCGAGCGAAATTTGATTATTTGGAGACATTTTAAGCGAATTTTGGAATGCAAAATTTGTTAAAGCTACGCACCAATATGACTTTTATTGGTTCGCATGCAAAGCATTTATGCGAAGCTATGTAATGGCGATTACGTCCATCCGGCCGTCCACAGATTTGTCCTGAGATTTCCTCAAAATATTAAAGTTTTTTGAGAATTTCTCAGAAAATGTTAAAGTTTCTTCAAAGTTTCTCAGAAAAAGTTAAAGTTTCTTTAGATATCCTTATGGAAAGTTAGAATTTCCTTATAAAATGTTAAAGTTTTTCAGAGGTACTTAAGATAGGATTAAAGACTTGTTGCTTAAAAAGTCGACAATACATTTGATATTTTTTTAGAAGATAACTGTAAAATGATATAATTTTCCAATATTCTTCAGAGATTCTCAAGTCTCTCTTGTAGCACTTGAGATTTGAAATCCTTAAAATGCTTCAAAATATTTGGGCACCAAACAGTTATATCAGGCATGCTTTTTTAAACTGTACCTTCATTATTGTGGTCATTTGCATAAAGTTACCACAGTATATGACCTGACCAGACTTTTTTATTTCACATGCTTAGTTAGGGAGTGTGACAGGATGTGATTGCATATAAACATAGGGAGGGATACCATGTGGAACATAGATGGGGGCCATGAGGAACATATTGTATAATATTTACCATGTTGTATACACTTAGGGCTATATCAGGCATAATTATTTGACTCCACCTTTTTTTTTTAATCAACAACTCATTTGCATATAAGTTATTATATGAACTGACACTTTAATACATAGTATGCTCAATCAGAGACTGTTATAGCTAGGATGAGACTTCTTATAAAGCTAATGGGACGTCATGTGAGACATAAGGTGGGATGACATGTCATGTGGGATATGGGATGTCCATGTGGGACATGGGGTCTCACTCCATTTCAACAAGGGATTATATGCTCAATCAGTGACTGGAACAGGGTAGGAATGCCATGTGGGACCATACATGGGGTGGGATGCCATGTGGAACGAGTAACAATGCAGAGGTGACATGGGTTGTGATGCCATGTGTGACATGAGGTAGGATGCCATGTGTGACATAAGGTAGGATGCCATGTGTGACATAAGGTAGGATGCCATGTGTGGCATAGGGTAGGAGGCTATGTGGGACATAGGGTGGGAGGCCATGGGAACATGGAATGTGATGACATGTGGTACATAAAGTAGGATGTCATTGGGACATTGGGAGGGATACCATATGGAGCACATGGTGGGATACCATGTGGGACATTAGGTGGGAAGCCACTGATGCAGGACACAGGAAGGGATGCCATGTGGGACATAGGGAGGGATGTCATGTGGTACATATGGTTGGATTAATGTGGGATACACATGTAGGATGGGATCCATGTGGGTCATAGCATGGGATGCCATGTGTAGCATATGGTGGAATGCCATGTGGGACATATGGTGGAACATGCCAAGTGAGACACTGTGTGGTGGAATGCCATGTGGGAGATATGGTGGAATGCCCTGTGGGATATATGATGGAATGCCATGTGGGACATGGGATGTCATGTGGGACATGGGGTGATGTGCCATGTGGGAGATATGGTGGAATGCCATGTGGGACATGGGATGGGATGCCATGTTGGAGATATGGTGGAATGCCATGTAAGACATGGGATGGGATGTCGTGTGGGACATGGGGTAGGATGCCATGTGGGACATGGAGTGGGATGCCATGTGGGACATGGGGTGGGATGTCATGTGGGACATGGAGTGTGATGCCATGTGGGACATAGGATGCCATGTGGGACTTAAATGTGAGATGCCATTTTTATAATTGGCCGGATTATATGATATGGGTGTCAATTTGCACGGGCATGCGAGCCAAGACAGTATTTACCATTCTAGTTGAAACTTAAAATTCCTTAAGGGAATGTAGAGCTAAAAATTGTAAGTGCTATTGTGACCGTCTACAGACTGTTTTGCAAAGAAAAGCAATGCGAATGAGTGCGCAGAACACTGAAGTATAAGTCTGAGTCACATAGTAAAGAGGATCATATTGGAACGTAATGAAAGTAGGATTGAAAGGAGACACACGATCAGGTTTTAGAGCCGGAAATGGAACCAGAGAAGAAATTCTTAAGTAAAGATAATTCCTGAATAAAGAGGTGAAGTTGGAAAAGACATATACATCTGCTACATAGATTATGAGAAGCGTTTGATAAAGTTAACCATGAAATGCTGATACAATCATTGCAAAAGCTGCCTATTGACTGCAATGACATACATTTCATACATGGAACCAAACAGAAAGTATCAAATCAGGTGATCAAGAGTCAAATAGTTTCGACTTTAAAAGGGGTGTACGTCAAGGATGCATCCTTTCACCAAAACTGTTCAATTTGTACACAAAAGAGATTTTTAGGAAAGCAAATGAAGAAGCAGGAATTAGCATTGGTAGGAACAACATAACAAACTTGTTCTATGCGGACAACACCGCCCTTGTTGCCGAGTCAGAAGCATCGCTACAAAAGATTGTCAACATAGTAGATGAAGAAAGTAAGAAGAGAGGCTTGAAGATGAATGTGAAAAAGACAAAAACAATGGTAGTCAGTAGTCTAGTAAAACCGAAGGTTAACATTGTGGTAGATGGAATGTGCCTAGTACAGGATAAGACGTTCAAGTACTTAGGTCAATCAATTACAGTGGATAGAACAACAGACACAGAGATAACAAAAAGAATCGAAATAGTCAGGCAAAATTCATCAACATGAAAGACATTTTAATTTCTAAAACAGTAAAAATAACAACTAGAAAGTGACTCACTAGATGCTATGTTTGGTCGGTAAACTTTCCTATGTTCTAGTAAAACATGGACATTTAAATCAACATAACATGAAGACTGAAGATTGATGCTTTTGAAATTTGGCTTCATAGGGAAATGCCTAAAGTTCCATAAACAACACATATCACATATGAGTAACAAAGATGTTTTAATCAAAGTAAAAGGAAAATGCCTAAACCTTAATAACCTCATAGCCCAAAAGAAACTTTAGTATTATGGACATGCATAGGGGAGACAAACTTCAGAAGCTACTTATTACGGGGAAGGTGAATGGCAGACAGGCCCGAGGCAGACCACGGAGGACCTGGCTGACTGGCATAAAAAAATGGACGGGTCTCAAACTTAAGGAGTGTGTGAGAGCTGCAAATGATCGCCTCTACTGGAAACGGATGACCGCACATCTACCTTCGGTATTTGCGACCTTCTGGTACTGTGGTAATTGTAAAAGACTGTCCTGCTACGAATTTAATGCTCTTTACCCTGCGGAAACAATTTTTTTTTTTTTGGCCAAACGTTGGTGAAAAGTAAGCATATGTTGCTACCATGTTATGTCAATAGTGGACCAACTTTTTGCCAGTATTGTTTTTCTATGTTGGTTTAACCAGGCAGATGGTATAATACCTCCCTGGTTTAACATTGGCTAAATGTTGCACCAGCGTTAAAACCATGATTGGTGGTTGTAGCGACAGTACACCTACGAACACCCGACCTCCAGACAACAATTTTCAAGTGCAGCCTGGTCCAACGTGAAATGTAACCCGTCGCCAACTTTGGCCCAACATAATTGTGCTATATCTTGGTTAATGAAAAATACTATTATACAGTTGGAATATCTTGTAATAAATCTACCGGTATCCTTATGGCATTGATCTAAGCTGCTTCATTCTAGAATACGCCACTGTAATACTATCTTAATATATCCACGGTTTTAATAGCTTAATAGAAACTAACAATCTTAGAATATCCACGGTCAGACAAGGCAGATACCTAAAATGACAGCTCCCTGATCAGACCAGACTATTATGTAAAACCCTTCAATTATGTTAATGTCAACCTGAACTGCTATTACCAATTAACCTGTCAATAACCAAATTTTGTCCCGTTTCAGAAACTTATGACCCCTAGCCTCTAATATGAGGTCATCATGCGCCCCACCAGTTCCCCTAATATCAAGGTGGTGACCATGTAGTGTAGGAGGTATAGGCAGTTATTTGCCCATACAGCAAAGTGACTACAATATCTCATCCCCACGTAGGTGATGAAATGATAAAAATATCATAAGGGTTATTGTGTGAAATTGCATCATACCCTGTAAATTGAATATTTCATCTAAAACTGTTACTATAGGACAAATGTAACAATAATTGGAATATTTGGATCAACAAATGTCATGAGGTTCACGCCCGTAGGTGCAACAGATGCGTCTTAGTTCACTATCTGTACCCCTTCCCAACCCACCACACCCAATTGAAAAATACTAATTCGAGCTCGAGGCTATTTGAACAAGACGAAAATGCGTTGCATGAGTAGCATAACTTTTTTGAAGAAATCCGCAGTGGGAGAGGGGAGGGAAGGGGGGGGGGGTGGGCATGCAGAAGGGATACATTTTCTTCACACAATTGATCAAGTCTGTGCATTATTTGAATATTGCATTTTCATGCATTTAAAAACCTTTTTCCAGCGGGAGGTGGATAAGGCGAGTGTGTGTAAAAATTATTGGAAGATTACAGGGACGTAGCCAGTTATGGGGAAGGGGAGGTGAAAGCAAAAAAATGGAGGAAAGGCGACAAGACAGACGTTTAAACAAGCAGTGGAAGTAATATGAAAAAATTGTCGAAATTTTGGCAAAATTTCTCGAAGATTGTCTAAAGGAAAAGAATTTCCTGAAAATTGTCCGAAAATAAAGGAATTTTGAAAATTGCATTCCAGAGATATAGGAAGTGGGTACAGAAGGATACTGCCCTTCCTGGTTGCATGCGTCCTTTCCAAAATTTTAGGAAATCTTCAAAAATTGAAGAAAATTGTCCAAAGATGAAAAGAAAATGAAAGGAATTTTATTAAAAGTGAAGAAACATATCCGAAAATGAAAACAAATTCTAACTTAGCAGCAAACTGATCAGTTTAAAATTGTCCAACTGGGGTGGGGGGTTAGACAAATTTTCCCGAAAAAAATTACATTTGCCCTACTTATCACGGCAGTTATCTATAAACGACAGATACGTAGCCAGGGGGAGCAATGGGAGCTCCTTCCTTTTAATCCTCCCCCCCCCCCTTCTTTCAGGTGACTTAATGAATAGCTGTAACATTTTAATCATGGCATGTCAGTACTAATCTATGAGCTCCTGAGATCATTCTAACGTTAATCATATGACAAAATTGTTTAATTTTTGAGAAAATTCAGCCAATTTACCAAAATAATTAGTCAATTTTCCGAAAAAATTCGTTTAGATTTTCGAAAAAATCCTCTATTTTCAAACCCATTAGAAAGCCAGAACAAACATTTTAGGTAAAAAGTTCCGAAGTTTTGTTTTGTTTTTTTCTTCTTTAGGCAAAGAGAGTTCAGACCTTTCCCTCGCCCAGTAAAGATTAGTCCCGTCAGCGTAAGATTATATCATCTCATCGGATCTGGTGCAAAAATAAATAAAAATTACAGAGGTCGCTCCCCATTTAAAATTTCTGGCTGAGTCCTTAACTTATTCCCCTTTCCTTCCAATTAAAGAAAAAGAAGAAGATAGTTTGGAGTTGCAAAAATTATGTTTTTCTTTTTGTTTTGTTTTTTGCTTTGAAACATGGAAAACATGTAATAACGTTGTTAGCTTTTCAGTTCTCCTGGCTTTCACTTCTTTTAGAAAATAATCAAGTCCTAATAAAATGGGACATCAATTTTCTTTTTGTTTCTTAATCTTCTGCTGTTATAAAAAAAATGATATAATTATGACATAGACGTATTTTTTTTTATAATACAAACATCATCGTTTGGGGATGGGGGATGGCAGAGGCAACATTAATCATATACATGGCATATGCATCTATGTGTCACACTTTTTATTTTTAATTTATTCTAATTATCAGTTTCAGTGGACATGATCTGTTGTTCATATCTTTTAAACAGCAATTGTTACCAAATTGAGGTCATCTTTCTTATGTTTGCAAAAAGTAGGGAGGGGCACGTTCCCCCTGCTCCGCGGCCCATGAATACAGCTAGCTTATCGTCACCAAAAATTATCATCATTGTATGAAAATATGATCCATTAATATCCATTAATAGCGTGAAAGAAAGTTCAGTTTCCATTGACTGATTGAAAAGGTTTTCATCTTCTTCTGCTTTGCATGGACCATTTACAATTACTATTATCGAACTTTTATGTCAAGTTCAGTTATATGTCATAACCTCTGTCAATTAAAACAATGTTATTTAGTGACCTGTTGTGATGACTTATCAATCTGAGTCAGTGGTGGCGCCAGTGCATAGGGGTTGGGGTGGGGAAAATTTCCGCCACCGGACAGGCATGGACCCCTGCCATTGGATGCACACTTGAGGTCGTCCGACTAAAAACTTTAATTTGCCGATCAGATCACAGCACAAAAGTTAAAGAAAATTTCCCGAAAACTGAAGAAAAAATGCCAGAAAAGGAAGGAAATTTCCGAAAATTGTCCGGAAATGAAGAAAATTTTCCAAAATGGGCAAAAATTTCCCGCACATTGGCCAATTACTCAATACTTGAAGAAAATTTCCCGAAACCACTAGGGTTTTACTTCTGGACCCTGAACAGGACCTTTTTGGGGCCCTTTACAGCCCTGGTTCCAGCCCACTGGTTCGTTGCTTCGCGACTCGGTTTCATAAAAATCAAAAGCTACCACTGCCCAGACAAACCTGACACGCCTGAGAACGAAAAACATCATGACATATATCATATGGATTTTTTTGTAACACTGCAAAAAGTAGTCTGATATATATTCGTTAGAAATACAAACAAATAACCCACTGTTAGAAAAGAAAAATATCTATTGAGAAACTATTGTGAATTTTTTTAAACAATGTAAACAAACAAGAAATAATAAAATGGCACATTTTTTTTTCTGTTATTGAGGCTGCACTGTCAGGCATTTACCTGTTAGCCCACCACCAAATCTGGAGGCATATTGCATGACAAGGAACTAACTAGATAGCCGAAAGATTTTAACATTATATAATTGATGAAGGGATGGGATGAGGGTGGCAAAAAAAAAGTTCCAGTGCAACCCATATTATAGTCTCACTAAATGTTTAATGGGATTTACCAGTATACCTGACACAATATGACTTTAACTGTACTAAACTTAACTCAATGGGGCTCGACTGCTCCTGTTCTAGATGTTTGAGATACACAAGTCCAGTAAAGGTCAATAATAGAACCCCAATCACAATTTTCAATCTTACATTCATCCTTCAACAAGTATAGGGCGTATTTATGTTTTAATCTTTACAGGGAATTTGATTAAGATTTACAGTGGCGTATCTAGGGCCCTACGAGCCAGGGAAGCGAGAACCCATTCGGGTCCTTAGGGTATATTTTTCACGGGCCCCCAAATAAGGCCCGTGTCGGGTTGGCTTACCCCTACCCCTAGTTACGCCACTGAGGTTTGCTCCTTTAAATTCTTCTGTTAAATTTCTTTTTTTTTCTATTATTTTGATAAATGTTTGGGAAGCTTAATTTTTGGAATTAATTTTTCATTAACAAAGTGGGGGCTGACTCATAACCACGGTTTTGCGGGGCATCGCTTAAGAGAAATAGAGAGAAACTTTTAGGTGTTTCAGCTGACGTCACGAGGTCATGTGACTTTGTTTACATTGCCATTTTGTCGGTCAAAACCACTGTCGTCTGATGTACACTTAATTAGACTTACATACGTTTGCATGTTGTTATATAAGATTATTTTTGTAAGATAATTATGCTGGAATCTTGCTGTACCGTTGGTTGCACTGATAGATGTGTACGGGGAATAAAAATATTTCCATCTGATCCTAATCGACGTTCGAAGTGTGTTTATGCTGTACCACGCAACGGTTTTCAACCTACAGTGGGCCTTACACACTAGGATTTGCAGCGAGCACTTTATATCAGGTATGTAGTCTTTTTCTGAGTATAAATAACAATCAGATGGCATTAACGTTAAAGTTACTTTTCGTATACCCGGTGAAAATATAACTTATTTAAGGAAAATATGAAGAAAAATCGGAAGCGAGCAAAAAACTGCAATCAATAAAATTCGTTGAACTGGTACTGGTAGGTGAGCATCGCATGTAGTATGTTTGTTGTACGTGTGATGTGACTGAGCTGTGAGAAGACGCGTGAAACATAACAACGCATTACCCTGCAAAATGGAGTCCAGTTGAATAAGAGTCACGTGATGAAATCCTCTATGGGTGTAATTCTCTCGAAAAGTGGAAGGACATATTCCTCTTTCTTGCCCTGGGGACACAATATGGATTTTGGTGGATAACTTCTATTAGCTATAAAACACGTAAACCCCTCAACTTTTGTTCATTTGAGCCCTTAGTGACGTCATGGAAGCTAAGCCAGCACTAAAGACCAGTGAGCTCTAAATGCAGCTGTATACCTTGACAACAGTAGTGTAAAAGTAACTGAAGTAAAACAAACTGGGAGGGATATCACAGTGTTCCAAAATATATTAATCCTGCATACATTGCAAAAACATTTGGTAGGGGCTCAGTCACTCTTAAACAGTATACTGTGGCCCTATGATCCTCTATTTTACGTACGGTTTTGCTGGTCAGTCTCTGCAAGACAGTGAATGCATTTAACTTTGACAACATTTTCGGGGACAACTTCAACATGAAATCGAGCTGTCAAGGGGCTAACCCCCATAGCCCCTCCTACCATAGATACACTGAAGTTAACACGCATAATTGAAATAGAAAATCGGATCCAATTTACCAGTGAAATTTTGGGTTCCCTCCCCCTCCTTAGAGGTGAAACTTTCTATGCCTCTGGGGGGAAGGGGACGAGGTGTAACAACTCAGTTATTCTTCTTCCTTTTTTTTTCTTTTAACCTCATCAGTAACTTCTGGAAACTTGAGGGTAAATTTGAAATTTTATGATTGGGAAACTTAACTTGACAGGACCATTGTGTAAATTACCAGAATCATAGTGTGTATAGGGTAAAAATATTTTATCAGTATGGTGACAAACTTTTGACTCATTTTATCAGAATGCCAGATGCTTATGTAACTATTTGCTAATATGTGCACCAATTTTTTAAAAGTGTATTTTTTTCAGCTTCTTTGTTTTTAAATGATTTTAACAAACATTTCAGTTTCAAAATCAATCTGCATGAATATAGGAGAAAAATAAAGGCTTCGAATTCAATTAATAAAACTACATTATAGCTTTCTGTAAAAGCAACATGTACTATCTTGGACAAAAATTATTGGAACACTACCTTTAATTGTGTACTGCTTTATAATCTGTATTATTCAACATCCTTACACCATAAATAATGGCGGTTTTGCCTAATGGTTATTCGATCTGTATTCTATCATTTTTAGTATGTGTTTTTTTAGGACATATGCATAATTCCCACACACCCCCATTTAATGTTGACCATTTTTTTTTGAATTTATAAAGGCTAATAACAGAAAACCCAACATTGGAAAGGGGATGGGAGGGGTGCTTAAAATTGATAAAGAAATAATCAGAATCACAACACTAAATATTTAGCTCGTTGCAACGTTGATTTTTCCAAGAAGTTGTGTCCAAGATTGCAGCTTGAAAGTGCAGTCATACTCACAAAATATTAAGAAGGGGGTGGTCACTTTCTATTTTTTGCTGAATGACCTATTAAAGAGAGATAGCTTACAATTAGTGTGTTGAAGAGTCTGTAAATTGATGATAATGAACTTATCTTGCAGCTTGACCAATCCGTTTTATATTCCCGATCGGCAGATCTCAGAGTTCGCGCCTTCGGGAGATCAGAACAAGCACAGGACAAATCTATTCAATAACGAAGCTTCAAGGAGACATAAAATCTGACATAATTCTTATTTCATATGATAGAATTTATTATAACAAATCTTCTGACCAAGTTTCATAACTCCCGAAGCAATATAACACCTTTATTGTAATTATATAAAAAATAGATACTGCTACTACTAAATAGCACCATGGAAACCACCATTTTGATTTAACAACATGCAGATTATGATGTCATCCGCCCAGCAGGATGTTGGAATGCTTTGTATTTTTCACGCTTGTTTTTCCCCACTTTTCTCTCTGAAGCACAATTTGCAATCTATTTTTTTAAAAAAATGGCAGAATTATATTTCCTTTTCTCAGACAAAAAAGTAAGTAAATGTTTATCTATTGAATATACCTGCTTGCAGTAGTGTGGTTAGATTATTTTGTGGGTTGGTCCAAAGACATACAGTATTTAATTATTACAAAATAAATGATTTACCTCTTCTCCAGTTGTCTTACCATTCCTTCATTTGGGGTCATTTCCTTTCAGAATGTATACAAATGGTTTGAATTAGAAAACTGTACTTACACTTATTGACAATTCGCACATTTTCTGTTTCATTTAAATTTTCAGCTGGGGGATGTTAGTTTGTATAATTCAGTGTTTTTTACCAGTGTGTTTGTAGAGCTGTGCAATGAAGTAAATAAAACAGTATGCAGCAAAACGAAACGTTTATCAATGAATATTCAAAAATAAAAATAAATATCAATGAAATGGAACCTACATGTACATGAATATTCAGTCATTCACAACTCTTACGAATGCATCTTTAACAGAAGTTGAACCAAACCAAATCCTCGCATATATCAGTTTGTAGGTCACTATATGAGAAAACATGATACATTGCATCTATCAAACTTTGCACCCATCAAACTTTGCATCCATCAATTTTGCACCCAAACTTTGCACCCATCAAACTTTGCACCCATCAAAATTTGCACCCATCAAACTTTGCACCCATCAAACTTTGCATCCATCAAACTTTGCCTCCATCAATATTTGCATCCATCAAACTTTGTACCCAAACTTTGCACCCATCAAACTTTGCACCCATGAAACTTTGCACCCATCAAACTTTGCACCCATCAAAATTTGCACCCATTAAAATTTGCATCCATCAAAATTTGCACCTATTAATACAAAAGCCTAATAAATTCCAAAAACGCACCCTTGTGTCAACCAATTCACACGTCCCTTTACGAAGACAAGGAGCAGATCTCCGTTTCTGTTCGAGGATCCTCGCAATCTCTTTCGCCGCAAGACGTTCCTCCGCAGCTGAGGCACACGTCAAGCCTGGAAGGTCAACCTGCAGAACAGTCTCCACTCCTGACCGTTTCACCCGTCCTTGAATAAAATCAATAAGAAAAATATAACACATAACATCTAGGCTTCACTTGTATATGAATATTTAGAAATAGTGTGATGTTATTGATATTGAAATTGGTCTCAAATCAATATATTGATATATTGATTGATGAATTATGATATATCAGACATATTGGTGTCACCGCATGATCTTAAGTAAATCTATATGTTGTGGTTTCGATCTCAAGATTCACATATGGCGTAGATTTAATGTACCACGTGGCCAAAGATTATGCTCTTTGTAATTTACATAAGATTGAGGATGAATTCCACTTTTGGCCAGAGTGTCCTTTTTATTACGAACTTCGTCTACTTGGTTTACCTCGGTACTTCTTTTGTTCACCAACGTACCATAAATTTAATAGTTTGCTTAATACTAGAAACAGGTCTTTATTGCATAAAGTAAGTTTTTAATTCATGCTTTGAAATATCGCGAAGAAATTGTTTATGTTGAAGACTACTATGTTGAAGACTGTTATTATTTCTGTTTATATTTTCATTTGTACCTTCGTTTTTCTGTACACTGTGCATGTATTATTTAAAAAAAAGCCTGAGCCTGATCAAAGAAATAAACTGTTAAACTGTTAATAAGTTGGACACACCTGTAACCTGTTAAATGAAACATAAAAGAAAATTAACGTGATTAGAAATTGAACTTGGTTCTTTATTGATATTTTGATATACATCAATATATTTTATTGTCTCACCCTTATGTAAAATTCTAGTTGACCTTTAAAAGCACTGAAATACTTTTGTTTTTGACGTTTCATGATACTTTAATATATTTGAAAACTAACAATGCTGTGCAATTCTTTCATCATCATCGAAGCTTTATAATGTACAAGATATACAATGACAGATTAAAGACAATCATATACTAGACATGTCAGTAATAACTGTATTTGATAATATATATATACATTACAAACTTCTCATGCTATAGCTTTTGCTCTACAAGTCCCGACTATTCTCTACATTTTATTCGGGAGATTACAGTATATTACCAAACCTAATATACATTATCTTTTTCTTATATCATTAACACAAAACCACAACTGCTAAAGTGCTTGGCCATACACAAAGCCACAGTGCTATGTGAATTGGCCACTTATCAGCTTTGGCCACTTATGAGTTTATCAGTTACTGCATACATAGAGCTTTTGTGTAAAAGTGCACTCAAGCAAAGTGAGGATGATAAACAACAGATTGTGCTGATTAAGGCTTAGTCGTACTGTAGATTTGCAACGAAAACTAAGCGATTTGATGAGTGTTTATCTCAAATTGTGGTTACATGAAAAGGGGTTGGAAGACCAGTTTTTAATAACTTTGGAATTTCATTATGTGTACAAGATTTATACACCTAATTATGGATTATCAGATTATTCCTGAAGGACAAGTCAGGTGGTCAAGCAAGTTCAACTTGTATGAGAAAGAACAATAAAGATATCAAATTACTAATAGAAACTATTGTTTAATTTTTCTTCTTGTATATGTTTAAATTCTATCAGACGTGTAGAAACGACTGACATCAGACTAGTTGTGATGTCGCATTTTTATATTCCTCAAAAAGATTTTATTTATTTCATTTAAGTATCTTCCACCATTTTGTATGTGATGTCGCATTTTCATATTCCTTAAAAAGATTTTATGTATTTCATTTAAGTATCTTCCACCATTTTTCATCAAGCTTAGAAACCATTGGGTATGCCCCAAAAAGTTTTAAAACTTTGTTTTGATTCTAGATTCGAGGGAAAACGAAAGAAGGATTTTAACAACTGGAAATTAATACTCTTTCTTTTAACGAGTCTTTTTAAACGGAATAGTGAAGTAACTGTAAGTATTTTTAGTAATATATAGTTTTAATTGATTATAAATAGAATACGTTTTATATTGTCAAAGGATTGGATCCGTGGTGAAACAAATCTATCTTATATGAAAGAGAACTTTAAAAGAAACAAAATGGTAAAGAAAACATTCAAAAATCTCATTCCATTATGGAGATATTCAAGTTTAAACCTCTGCCTTATTTGTGTAGAAATGACTGCTGTAGTAAGGCTACTATAGAAAGTTGGTGTCTTCATCCTCACATTCTTAACAATTTTTGATGTAGTTTAAAGAAAGTTTATTATATTTTTTTACTATTTAAACTACTTTTCCTCAAACTTTCTTCAGTTGGTATATTATAAATACCCTTACTAGATTCAATTTTACTTCTTACTTGGACATATCCCATGGTTTAGCGCCACAAACTCACAGGACAAAATATGATAGAATACATAAAGACATTGAGGAATCAGAGGCAATGACATCACAACTAGTCTGATTTTACTTGTTTCTACACAAATGCTACCAAGCTTTAAACATTCATCTTCTCAACGGAACAAGATTATTGAGTGCTATTTTCACCATTTTGTTTCTTTTGAAGTTCTTTTTACATAAGATGGACTTGCCTGACCCATGAAATAATCCTTCAAACTGTCTATCAATACAATCCATTTAATCTGTTAAGAAGATGAGGGTGTGACATTACTAGTCTAAAGTGGACTTTCTACTCCAGTCATTTGTAAACAAAACTCAGCGACAGCTTTTAAAATCAAATATATCCTGTATGGGAAATGATATGAAAGAAAATTATTCACAGTTCCGTTAATTTTATTCTCTATCATCAGATATGACAGACCTGGCCAAGGAAGTAATTTGTTAACAAAATGAAAAGTACAAACTTGATCAGGCTGTAACTCATGGTCTAATGTCCCCTGCTGCTTGATGGTTCCAGGTGAAGTTGGTGCTCGGTCCACAAATTTATTTGTCCTTTGAAGGGGAAGTAAAGGTCTACCCCTCCTTACACCCACCGCACATTACAGGCCCTTATCTGAGGTCTCGTTACAGGAATTGTAACCATGCCAAGGTTTTCGGAGCTCTACACATCCTGGAATAAGAGATATGCAAAATTAACTAGCTGAACAGCAACAAAATGAATATGAGGAAATACTCATCCTTACAAGGAATAGTCCATCAATTATTAATGGGTTTTGCATAAAGTCCTCGGGTTTTGCATAAAGTCCTCTCAAGCATATAATGTGTATTTATATTTAAGCTCAGTAATGACAAATCTGATTCGCTTCACTGAAAAGCAGTTATGTGATTTGAGCCCCAGATGAATCATCAATTGGGTACAGTGTAACAGTAGCTGGTTACTAAGAAGTGGACTGTGAATACACTGTAAAGATGCTGTCAGTTTGAGTCAAGCTTCTGCTTGACTCAAAAAACAATCTTACATAAATGTTTTAGCTACAAGCTAAGATACTTTAACACAAAATATTAAAAGTGACAGAAGACAAAGTATAGTACACTTTTCTACACAACGTAGTTTCCCTGTTTGTAAACTTTCCCTATTTGTACACTGTTCCATTTTGTACACTTTCCCTACTTGTACACTGAACCTACATGTATTCATACACTTTCCCTATTCGTACACTTCCCCATCTGTACCCTTTGCCTATTTGTACACTTTCCCTATTTGTATACTTCCCTATTTGCACATGCACTTTCCCTATTTCATATTTACCAATGTGTATACTTTTCCTCTTCATATACTTTCCCTATTTATACAATTCCCTTTCGTACACTTTCTCTATTTGTACATTTCCATATTTGCACATTTTCCCTATTTGTGCACTGTCACTATTTGTACACTTTCCCTATTTGTATACTTTCTTTATTTCATTTACTTCTTACCATCACATATGGAAGGGGATGTGACTGTTCCTTCAAATTCATCAAGAGGCGAAGCCAAGACTTGCGCCCATGCTATGATGTCACCAGCGTACTGTGGTTGACATTTTTGACCATCACTGCCACTAATGTAACTGAAGATTTGGACCCCAGATACCTCGACTTCACAATCTGAATAGTAACAGAGAACTGAAGATGATTATGAAATATAGGAATACAAATTGTTATCTTGATGATGGGTTGCAAGGCAATACATTATTTTATTTTCAAATTCAAATTTGTTACTTTTGGTAAAATAAAATGTATATTTAAAGGAGACATAAAGTTCTTATTTCATATGATAGAATTAATTAGAATGGTAAATACCATCATGGTTCGCATGCCCATGCAAATTGACACTTATATCTTATGAACCAGCCAAATATAAAAATGGCATCTCACACTAAGTCCCACATGGTATCCCATGCCCCACATGGCATCCCACCCAATGTCCCACATGACATCCCATCCCATCTTTGTCCCACATGGCATTCCACCATATCTCCCACATGGCATCTCACGCCATGTCCCACATGGCATCCTATCTTATCCCTTGTCCCACATGGCATTCCACTATATGTCCCACATGGCACTCCACCATTTGACCCACATGGCATCCGACCTTATGTCCCACATGGCATCCGACCTTATGTCTCACATGGCATCCCATCCTACATGTATGTCCCACAGTAATTCAACCATATGTACCACATGACATCCCTCCCGATGTCCCACATGGCATCCCTCCCTGTGTCCCACATGGCATCTCTCCCTATGTCCCCATGACATCCCACCTTATGTCCCACATCATCAGTAGCTTCCCACCTGATGTTCCACATGGCATCCCACCTTATGTTCCACATTGGATATCCCACAATATGTATCCCTCCCAATGACATCCTACTTCATGTCCCACTTAGCATCACATCTTATGTCTACATGGCCTCCTACCACCATATGTATCCCTCCCAATATCCCAATGACTTCCTACATTATGTCACACATGGCATCTTAACCTATGTCACACTCTGTGTTACTCGTGGCATCCCACCCCATGTCCCACATGGCATTCCACCCTGTTCCACATGGCATCACACTACATGACAACCCACCCCATGTCCCACATGGCATCCCATAGGCTCCATGAGAAGTCTCCTAGCTATCATAGTCCCTGATTGAGCATACTATGTATGAAAGTGTCAGTTCATTGCTATTATTATTATTATTATTATTATTATTATTATTATTATTATTATTATTATTATTATTATTATTATTATTATTATTATTATTATTATTATTTATTATTATTATTATTTTTATTATTATTATTATTATTATTACTATTACTATTATTATTATTATCATTATCATTATCATTATTATTATTATTATTATTATTATTATTATTATTATTATTATTATTATTATTATTATTATTATTATTATTATTATTATTATTATTATTATTATTATTATTATTATTATTATTATTATTATTATTATTATTATTATTATTATTATTATTATTATTATTATTATTATTATTATTATTATTATTATTATTATTATTATTATTATTATTATTATTATTATTATTATTATTATTATTATTATTATTATTATTATTATTATTATTATTATTATTATTATTATTATTATTATTATTATTATTATTATTATTATTATTATTATTATTATTATTATTATTATTATTATTATTATTATTATTATTATTATTATTATTTTTATTATCATTATTATTATTATTATTATTATTATTATTATTAGTATTATTATTATTATTAGTATTATTATTATTATTATCATTATTATTATTATTATTATTATTATTATTATTATTATTATTATTATTATTATTATTATTATTATTATTATTATTATTATTATTATTATTATTATTATTATTATTATTATTATTATTATTATTATTATTATTATTATTATTATTATTATTATTATTATTATTATTATTATTATTATTATTATTATTATTATTATTATTATTATTATTATTATTATTATTATTATTATTATTATTATTAATATTATTATTATTACTATTTTTATTATTATTATTATTATTACTATTACTATTACTATTATTATCATTATCATTATTATTATTATTATTATTATTATTATTATTATTATTATTATTATTATTATTATTATTATTATTATTATTATTATTATTATTATTATTATTATTATTATTATTATTATTATTATTATTATTATTATTATTATTATTATTATTATTATTATTATTATTATTATTATTATTATTATTATTATTATTATTATTATTATTATTATTATTATTATTATTATTATTATTATTATTATTATTATTATTATTATTATTATTATTATTATTATTATTATATACAAAACTGATGGAGGTGGGGGTGGTAGGGCTGCAGCAATGCAGCACCCGAGCCTCTCCCCTGCCCCCCCTCCCCCTTTCCTTTAGTATTTATTTAATATTTGCTTTTGTGGAAATATATCTGAAATCAATCTATTGATATAATTGTTGTAATGGAAATTTGTATGGTATTTTCCGGTAAATGATGATATAATGAACAGCTGAGGACAATACGGAGGTCGGTAATGTTAAATATTTAATTGTTGGAATGGCAAATGTTTGACCTGGTCATTTTGAGCGTGCTTAAGAGAATCGATAAGATTATTCGGAAGCCGCAAGGAGAACGTTTGAAATTATAAGAATTGCATTATCTGTGCAGTACATGTACACAATCTGAAAACACTATTTATTGTGAAAACGATTAGCTTAAAAACAGATTATCGGTCTTATCATTGAAAGGCGCTATAGTGAAGCCGGTGCACCACGTGCTTACAGCCTATTAGACAATACAAAGGTTGGTAATTTTAAAATATATAATTTTTGGAATGGCAAATGATGGTGTTTTACTATATTGACCTGGTCATTGCGAGCGTGCCAAAGAAAATCAATAAGATTATTCGGAAGCCGCGGGGAGAACGTTTGAAGTGATAAGAATTACATTATCTGTGCAGTTTTCGTACACAATCTGAAAACACTATTTAATTGTAAAAACGATTAATGCAACTTAAAAACAGATTACCGTTCTTATTGAAAGGAACACTGGTTAAGTTAATGTACCACGTGCTAAAAGCCTGTGGCACGTAAAAGCAATTGCCAAGGACGGTGTACGTCGAAAAAAGTTTAAAGGTACTAAGTACTGTCAATTATTTTTGAAATATGAAGTTCACCGACTTCTCCATATGCATGTACCTCTGGGACACTGCAGGCACTTTAACAAAGCCTGCACAGAGCCTGTCTAAAAAGGACATAAATCGTTTTACTATTCTACAAATTGTTGTCATAATGAAATTGTATCATGTAGTGCATACATATCATGCTTGGACCTACGTGTATTTGTTGAAGTTATAAATGCGAGATATATTAGTGAAAATGCATCGGAAAATAAAAAGTTGCGCAAAAACGTGAAACAAATGTTTCTTTTGTTTTCCACGTTGATTGGGTTTTATGTTGTGTCACGGCGTAAGATAAGGAATGTTTGAACACAAGATAAGGGACATTGCGAGTGACTTCGTCACTCGCAATGTCATGTGGTGTGGGCTTTAATACATGTTTTCATTTCAAACAATAACAAATCTATACAACAACAAAAATCCGGATAAAAACAATGTAGGCCCCACTTGCAAATAAATACATAAAAAAAGCGATCATTTCGATTTTGAAATATCCCGTCTTTTCATTGCTATAATAATTGCAGCCTTTTCTAACATTTTGTTTTCGCCCCTCCCATTGTAACATCGTTCTCCATCATGAATACATGAAGCTCTGCAGCCTCACTATGCACATTTAAATTGTTTTATTAAATATCTGTTTTCTTACAACATTATGTAGTACACCTCCTCACACCCAAATAATAATTTCCTGATTTTTTCTTCAAATTTAACAATTCTATTCTGCTCTTTACTGATAGTTTTCCTTTTCTGTATTTTTTTTAGATCCCCTGCCCCTCCCGTCCATCCAAACAATAACAACAAGTAAGACTTTAATACTTTTCCCATACCCTAACGCTGCTCCATTAGGTTGCATATTTCAACGAGCTAAATCATAGCATCACAAGGCTTTATATTTCCCATGATGCAGTGTAAGACTAAGCAGTACTGTCATGGCGGCTCTTATGAAAATGGTTATATCATTGCACATGAACGATACATGAAATATCCTAAATATGATTTCAAAATACCATACAAGTCTACATTTAAAATAGATCTTAGTATATTTTGCAACCCCACGCAGAAAATTCGTAAAAGAATTATGCAGCTAAGGTATAGAGTAAACAATGAACACCAACCAATCAGTATCTAATTTTCAGAAGCTGGCCTGTCAGGGATTACACAACCAACAATCCAATCACTTGCAACTACTGACGTACATGGTAAATACATTTTCCTGGTTACAGCTTTGTTACAACATCGATTTCATTCTTTTCAAATATGGAGCATTCGGAGCATTCACACTGATCACTGGATTAGTGTTGACGAAATTTGGTAAACACGGGTTTTCAGGAAGGTTTATATTCGGTCTTCACATTTTTAAGAATGACAACGTAAGTTAGTCCTGACATATTGAGTACATTTGTGTGTGCAGTATTTTTCATATTGGAATTATATCTACTGCTATGCGTTTGTAAATACAGTATATTTTTTAGATTCATGCACTAGCAATATTTAAATATCTTTCTTTTAATGAATTACAATTTCGAAGAAAAATCCCCCCCAAAAAGGTTGTCCATATCAAAAGACCGGACTAATTAATCTAATAAAACAAGCAAATCGAAACAGCATTGAGTACTATCGACAATCGATTGTTTTTGTTGGGAAAGCTTTCAGAGCATTTAGGAACTATTTATTAGGGCAAAAAGTGTTATAAGGAAATGCTACAATCAAAACTTTGAATATTTCGGTCAACTGCTGATTTATTTTGAAGCGATTCATCAGCATGCATACAGTGTGGAGCCAGTATGAGGTTTGACCCCATATCCTGCTCCCCTGCCTGTGGAAGCAAATTCTTGGAGAGCCTTCCATAGTGTACTTTTTGCCTTAAGGTATGTATCTTTGCATGATGACGTCGCGTGAATATTGTGCTTATATTCATCTCAAATTCGCCAACTTGATAGGTTATTCTTTCTATTACTCATATATAGGAGGAGCGGGGGAGTTACTTCATAGGCACATCTGAAGACATCTTAACAACAAGTACGGTGAAGACGCAAATAAAAATTGTGCTTCATTCAAGGTTTATAGTTATCTCCTGGATAAAAATAAATGACCAAAACGAAATGCAAGTGTCCCAAGTTTTGAAAATAAAACCTATAACATTGAGACAAATTAAACGCCATGCATGAAGCTAAACATTTAGATTAGGAGATAAAAAGTCAATAGTTGTCTTTTCCTTCTCCCTATATACATTCCTGTGTTGGCCAAACTTGCTTACTTTACTACTTGTCCACGAAAATACTTTCATTAAATATTCTTATCATGCGAATTTAAGATTTTGTTCACAACTGATTTTTGAAACAGAAAAGAATACATTTCGAATCACTTAGGAATATTTAAAGAAATTTAGAAGAACAACATTAAACTCGTAATCAAAACTATACAAGTATGACTTAAAAGATTTAAAACAGGACCTTTTTTTGGAAACAGAAAATAATATAAGCCGTCTCCGATGCTTGAATTTCTATCCCTTTCAAAATCCTTGATCACTTTCTACAAAGTTATATTATGCTGCCAAATATGTTCTGGGACAACATGTTTTGAAACCAAACCAAAACATCGACTACAAGCAATTAAACCAGTACATACAATTTTTTGAAAGGAAACATGGTAAAAAAAAAAAAAAAAGGTAAATACTTGTTATGATTGTGAAATTCGTTTCTAAAATTGGTCAGGTCAATACCTCCTTCATGACACCTCGTGTATATGAGTATATCAATATGTTTTAATACCAACAACAGTAAACCTGAATGTTTTAGGCTCATTTTAAAGTAAGGGCAAGGTACACTACTTGACTTGACAGTCTTAATCTTGCTGGTTTCAAAGGTCACATTTTATCTGCCTGTCAGTCAGAAACTGTAACACCTAGTAGTGTTTGAACAATATTCCTGGTGGTAACAATAACATCATTCGTTGTTATTAATATAGGCTTCTTTAGAACAAGTTTATGCAAAATGGGTGGTATCAAAGTAAACCACAAACACTGAGTAACAAAAGTATTAGATAATCACAACAATAAAATGATAATTATCATCCTGTTATAGGATTATAAGAATCATGGTCAGAAATTCCCTTACTCTTTATATTTAGACATTAAAAGGTTAGTTAGTTAAGTAGTCAAGCATGTCTACCTTATATGAAAAAGGGCTTCAAAAACAAAATTGTGAATAAAGCATTCAAAAATGTTATTCCGTAAGGAGATATTTAAGTTATAAATTTGGTATCGTTTATTAGAAATGACTCAAATGAGACGTGACAGTTGTGATGTCACAGTCTCAGATTTCTCAAATTATATAGGTATTCTATCATTTTGTCCTGCAATTTTGTTGCTTAAAATCATTGAATATGTGCATAAACGTTGTAAAAACAGAATTTAGTAAGGGTAATTATAATTTATCACCTGAAGAAAATTTGAGGAAAAATCATTCAAATAGTAAATGAAAGTGCAATAAATTATCTTTAAAATACATTAGCCATTGTTAATAAAATGAGGATTAGAGTGCCAATTGTCCATTGCAAACTTACTGACCAGTCTTTTCTACAAAGATAAGACAGAGCTTCAAACCTGATACGGAATAAGATTTTTAAAAGCTATCTTCATTATTTCCTTTGTTTGAAAGTCCTCTTTCACATGAGATGAACTTGCTTGACCACTGGACTAATCTTTTAAACCTATGTCTATTGCCCACAAAATGAATAGTATTTCTAGCATAACTATGCTAATATACTTCCCCAATGGTATTTACGAATCTCCGGCGATAATGCTGTTGTGAAAATAACGGCCCTAATAATCTAGGAATTCTTGAGCGTATGTCATTAAAAGCAACAAATGATACCTGCTTTCAATGAAAATAACAATAGAGGTCTCTTTGGAGAAAAAATGAAATCATATTTCGAGTATGTTGACTGCAAATGAGATGACGGAAGAGCCTTGACTGCAAAAACACGTATTACTTTTGCACGAGCGTATATACATTCGTGAGGTGTGAATCTTCCTTGCTATAGACCTTTTCAAATCTCAATCAGCATTTTTCGTAAAACCAATTTAAAGAGTCTCCAAAAATTGGTTGACATTCACCAATAACTCCGATTACACTAGAAACGTCACTTTCGCGGCTGTAATTAACTGGTTTGTCTGTGCATGATCGATGATTGTGCAATCAGAAACGTTGGACTGTATCGTATTTATGATCTCCAAGGTATCCACGTTAACACAATAACTGGCCGTTGAATAATGTCACATTGACGTGAAATTTACGTCTGTAATAGACCAATTATATACTGGTAAAATACTATCAACCAATCAAATACTAGAGGATTCTCGGCCATCTGCGCAATGCAAGAACGGTCTTTGATCAACCGTCTAAAAACAATTCAACCGCTAATCATACGTTCGTTTACATAGAGGTACGTTATTCTTACGAGCACTGTTGCTCACAATTTCAACTCCAGCAACTGCAGCTGATAGGTTGGGTCGCATAAAGAAATTCCTCTAGTTGTAATCACGTTCGGCTAAAATCATTTTGAAAAAACATCTCGAATGCCCGAATCACAATGTACCAATTCCTGCATTTTAGAAAATATTCAAGTAAGATCTTCAAAAACAAAAATGAGTAAAACAAAACAAAGAGAGCAAGTAGTAAGATCGGTAGCAACCGTTTGTATGCAAGAGATTGTGGAGATTATTGTATTAGACGGAAGAAGAAAGAGGGATTTCTAACTTGCTATATCTCTGCATGAAACTCCGAATAACCATCAATATACAACTGGAAATAATCCTTTAAAAACAGTCATCTTTACGTAGGTGTTAACATTACCAATGACTTGAAATGGAATCAACATGATCACAGCTTCAGAATACCATAGCTTAGGCTCTCTCCATTAATTTTTTATTCCTACTGCAGGCACCTCTTTAGTCCGCCCACACTTAGAGTTCAGCTCGTCAGTCTTAAATCTTCACACTCAAGAGCAAACCACATAAATTGAAATGGCTAAATGCAGAGTGGCAAGATTCGTCTTCAACGACGACCTCTACTCAAGCAGCCCAACCAGAATGATCAGCATGTTGGGATTGGACCCTCTTACTATTAGAAGAAAAGAAAGCCATCTAACCGTTTTACACAGTGCCATGAATGGCAACCTGGCTATCCCACCAAGAAAGATCTGACGCCCGACCACTCGTTCTATAAACAGCAACAACTTTCACAGAATACAAGTTAATAAGGATTGTTTCAAATATTATTTTTTCCATATATTTTAATTTGACTGAAACCAATTACCTGACCATATTACTTCTATTCAATAATCAAAAACCTTCAAACTGCTACGTGAACCATAACATTATGCACGCGCTTTCCTGCTCGTTTTTACTTCTACCTGTAATGCAATATGGTGTTACAGTGTGTCGTTTAATAAAAGCGCTAAAAGAGTACAAGACCGAAAAGTGGAGGCGCGCGTTTTCACGAATTTTACAGATATACAAAATTATCCACAAAAGATTAATAAACTTTATGCCTGCATAGTCCACAAATGACGTGAGAACAAAGGTGACTTGAATATTTATATTAGCCAGAAAATTGCTATACCGTTGAGTATTAATTCTTATGCGTTCGACAATTTAAGGGGATCACTAAATGCACTTCATTTTTGGGTCTAGTGCTACTTTAAATCAAAGCGTTTAAAAATGTTATAATAATAATTACAGGTGTTTGCCAACAAAACCGATTCTAGCTGGAAGAATTTAAAATAGACTGGAATAAGGAGTGTAAGCGTAAATCAAATACTAGTCAAATGCAAATTTAAAGCATTTTCTTAAATTGCAAACAGTTGCATATGTATCAAATATATCAATATATATCGTCATGGAATGGTAGTGGATAGGTATATAACACAAAGAGTGGTGAATATAAGTAATGATTAGTACATAATTCTTAAATAGTTTAAAGTTAAACCAACAAATCTTGTTGGATGTCATTGACCAGAGCGAATCGCAGGGCTATATGAGGTGTGAATATTCTTATTGACATTGTGTTTTATTCTGATTGTATACACTTTTAAAATAGCTTGAAACTGTATTTGTCTCCATTATTGACATTTTAAAGTTCACGTCTTCTGATCATAAAACAATGTTTACCTTTTAAACTAAATATATACAATTGACTCTTGATGTATCGTCCACAATTGTTTGCATAATAGGAGATTTGAAAAACAATCAGTTGCCATTTGTGCATTCTACTGTAATGCGTTATCATAATATAATTTAAAGAAGGATATGTGCAAGTGTTCAATGACTTGAAGAAAGGATACCAGATTTTTTGTAGGATTTTCTTTGCTATCAATTATAAAATTGTATCTGCTCGCTGCAGATACTGCCACGAAAAGTTAGATTGCGCGCAAATAACACATTTATAGGCTTTTCTTTCGCCATTATTTTTGTCATATGTCTGCTCCCTTGTGGATTCCATTTCAATAAAGCGTTATTTTCATTTACAAACATAAAAATTGTATTCAAACAGATTAATCTAAATCCTTTCTTTTCCTTGTTATGTTTTGCAATTCCTTTTGATAGCATTTGAATATTTGTTTACTTATTTACCTGCTTAAACACTCCAGTGACCGCCTGAATTGGAAGACCTCACAAATCTCTTGTTCATTGTTGGGGAGTTTAAGACATGCGCAGATTTTCACTAGCGAAGCTTCTCTCTAATCTCTTGTGAAGTCTCGTCGTGCGTATATTATCTAAATTAATATATGTTGATAAATAAAGAAGATATAAGAATGTGATACGACTCTTAAAAATTATTCATCAAGATGCAAATCACTAACAATTTTCAAACCAAATATTTAAAAATATCAAAAGACGACTCCTAAGTGTAACTTACAACAAGTCACCTGTTTTCTCTGAATTAAGTTTAATTTCTTTAATTTTAATTTCATGTGATTCTGATATGATTGTGTGCAAAATTTTAGTTCGGATGGATGCATTGCGGGATATTTTCGTGCAAGATCTGCTGAAGGGGGACCAACGCTGTTCTTTCAATCACCATCCATACTGTTGAATTTAAGTCATCATTTTATTATATTAAAATCATCACTAGTCTTGTATATGTATAGGCCCTGAATTACGTCACCAATAACGAAACATGTACCATTTAAATAGTGTTATCATTGTAATGACATTCATACCTTATTGTACACACATTTTCCTTACCCTTTACATTTTCAGGTTAAAGCAAAGAATTGGTTATATTGTGCAATATACATATTAACACATGGTGATCCATTTCCTCTCGCATTTATCTGATATGGAAAGCACCAATGCACAATATAAAGGCATATGTAACAATTCAGAAGAAGCATTACTTTTAGATCTTTCAATTCTTTCAATAATTGAGACCACCATTACAATTACAAGGGGCGTTCCCCTTTTCCCAGATAAATTGATAGATATGGCTTTGCAATTTGCACACTTACCAAACTGGTCCGATGGAGAAAGACCATTAAACTTAACGGTCCCATAAGTTAATATCTTTTCTTTATAAGGGATTGCTATTTCGTGATATTTCTATATTACAAGCATACATAGCTATAATTTCAAATGCGCCACTTTCAACGTTTTCGTGATAAAATGCTAGCCAATTTAGAAGGAGATTTAAAGTCTAATACAATCATTATTTTATTTGATAGAGGATACAAATCTTAACCAACTACCAAAAACAACAAATCGAATTCTATCTCAAGTTATTTAGGTTTGAAGTTGACACACAGAGGCTGCCATTTTGTTCAATTCTGTATTGAAATATCCTGCATAATGACATAATTTCCCTAATAAGGACATGAGGAATTTAATTCATTTCTTTATAAATGTGATTAAAGTTTTTATTCCAAAATGATGTGACACAAAGTTTTAAAAGAATGTTTTGTCAATTTCATGTGTACACAAAACATTCCTTGACTCTTACATAGGAATTTGTTTTTGTCATAACCTAGAAATCTTGAGGAAGATTATAAAGAAATACCAAAGCATTCCAACATCCTGATGGGCTACTGACATCATAATCTGCATGTTTTGAAACAAAAATGGCAGCTCGTATAGTACTTTTTAGTACTAGAATTAAAATTGTTAATGATTATGAAAAACGTGTTAGAATGCTTAAGGGGGTATGAAACTTGGTCAGAAGATTTTTTTTTTTTTTTATTCTATTATATGAAATAAGGATTATGTCAGACGTTACGTCTCCTCTAATATGTTCACTACGGGTTATTTTCTTCAAATATGTGCAAAGTCAAATTAAGAAAGTACGCCTTTGTATTTTGCGTAAAGCGTAATATGGAAAATTCAATGTTGTAGAAATAACATATTTTCCTTTCATATGCAGAGGTCAATTATCAAATTCACGCATCTAGAATTCTTAAGTCTGTGTGACATGCATTGTTTAACTTTTCTGTACAATCGCTAATAAGCAAAAGCTGCTGGACATAATTAATCTCAGGAATTTGTTAAGCTCCCCTAAATTATCGAAATCCTACATTCAACATTTTGTTTTTATTTGGAATTAAGTATTGTATTATCTTCTATTAACACTTGCTAATTTATATTTAATGGTTAAAGGTTGTGCACTTGCAAGACATATCTTTATCATTAAAAATGGATATTTTGTTGTCTCAACCAACCGATTAGAAAGCAATATAGCAGCAAACTATTTTGAAAATAGTAAACGGTGTTTTGTAACATGAACGTTCCTTTTGAAAATAGACATGCCATTGGTGCCAACTTCTTCTATTTAACGTGGAGAATAAAACATGAACACGTGTGTTTCCCGTCGGATTGTATGACTTAGACTGGATTTACGTTAAAAAGAAATAATGTTGACCAAATGTTACCGGTTAACATCTAGGCGTGTACAAAAGTCTTACCGTACCGAAGCACGACATGAATGGTACAGAGGGACAATACCGGGTGAAATGCTGTTAAAAATCATGTATTGTTGTGACACACACTGTTTACTTTATATGTTTTTCGCATTTGATCTTACTTATTTTTCAGAAAATGTACCAGCCTGAAGATATAGAAAATTTCTTTGTGGATTGGAACTTTAAAGATGACAAATTACAGAATGTTAAAGGTCGCGTAATTGTCATCTTGTTTGGTTATAATGAGGTTGAATTGGATTCTACGTTCGACTACTTGAAGGAAGGAAACTCGGGGGAAGCAAATTTCCAACATCGCAGAATTGTTCTTATCAAGGCACCACATCCATCAAAAAGAGCAATATGGATTGATTTGATCAAAAATGAAACCGCTAAATTTATCTTTTGCTATGTTTTTAACGGAAGTAGGTACAGATTTACAGATCACGACGTTGCAGCATGCAAGCGAACAATGGTATTTACTAAATCGACCTGTCATTTTTTGTTATATAGTCCATTAGATTATGTATATATATATATATATATATATATATATATATATATATATATATATATATATATATATATATATATATATATATATATATATATATATATATATATATATATATATATATATATATATATATATATATATATATATATATATATATATATATATATATATATATATATATATATATATATATATATATATATATATATATATATATATATATATATTTCACATGGATTTACACATACATATGACCAATAGCTCCGTGTCTTTATTCGTGTAAACCTTTTTTGTAAGATCAACAATACTATGTATATATAAAAGGTCGTATGAAAAAAGGAACTTCACCATTTTTATATATTCTACTATAACCCTTCATATACTCTTTGATTGTGATAAAAAAATATAAACTAAAAAGACATAAACTTGCTCCTTGTACGGACAAATAAAGTTAAAGAAATGGATCACATATTTTGTTTAAAAGGTGTACACAGTATGTATGAAGTTTTTCTTTTAATATTTGTTATTTAAAATTGTAGGTAAGATATCCGTCTATATAATTTGATAATCATCTTCAAGATTATTTGATTTACTTTCTGCACTCTGTACAGGACATATTTCACAACAGTGGAGAAGTATGGATATCACATGGAATAATGCTCTTTACTGGGGCTGGAGAACTTCTTGATGGACAGCACCTAACAGAAAAACTGCAATACTTTGGAAACGAACAACTCGACGATTTACTTGTACAAATAGAGTACAGAATCATGGGCGTTGATACCACCATTTCCGATCAAAACTTACGTCAACGACAGCTAGAGGCATTTTTTCATCTTGTAAACAACGCCTTAGAAAATGTTCAACCTCCCTTACAAGTTACAATGGTAATATTTTGCTCAGTATTCTCTCCTGTTACTATGACTTTAGCCTAGTTTTTATCATTTTTATTTCCGAATATTTATAGCAAAACATGTGACAAGATATATGAATAAATTGTATTTATTATTAGTGGTAATATTAGTTTTGCTATTTGTAACCCTTTATTTATATACAAAAATTATACCACTGGAGAGCGTATGGGATGGATGATTTCTAAGGCTGCCGAGTATAATTGTGCTATTTGTGCTGTAGCCGCAAAGCATACTTATGCATAGTAAACGGGTGTGTTTGTAAAGAAAATGAGGGTATCATCAATATATCTCTTGTGTGAAAAAGTAAGAATGTATCTTCAAGTTCGTCCAGGATTCAAAAGACATCTAGATTCTCCCCATGTAAACGCACTTATTCAAAGAACAAAACATGGATGCAGCCAGAGGGTAAACAATTCGTACCAGCCCACACTCCAAATGCAACGAAAATTCTTTCTGTTTCAGTGCTTCTTTCCGAATCTGAAAGGCTGTATACATCACTGTAAAAGCAAAACATGACTATATTTCTCAATAGGATTGTTTCTACTTACAACATCTTTAAATCTGAGCTGTCCTAATTTAAGCTAAACAAATTCGGGTGTAGGAGATGCAGAGGGGTAATCCTGTCCATAATCAATTCTGGGTTAACTTTGACAGACAGGTTATATGTCACCAAATATGTTTTCGGGAATTCTTAGAATGCAAAAACAGACAGCTCAAGCTAACCAAAACTCAGAAATAGTTCCTACTATATCCATATTGTTCGACTGAATGAATGAAAAGATAATAAACTGAAAATGTAACTGTAGTTTCAATGATAGAAAACAAATTTTCATATACCTATTTTCAAGAGACTACAGCCAACTGTAGTTGTTGTTACTGAACCTGGCTGTTAGGACACAATTGTCTTTTTAGTATTCTGGAATATAAAAATAACATAGAAACTACTACATGTCCATAGACCTTTGAATCAATTTTAACCCTCAGGGAGGTAATTATGAAACTGAGGCTCATATTCCAGAGTATCAACAGCATTGTTCTTCGAATCTTACCAGAGGCAAAATGGTAAGAAGAATTGAAGATTTTGTTAACATAACCAAAATGTAAAGTATGGGTCAATCCAAATGGATGTGCATACGTTTTAAAACTTGCTAGTAAATTTGGCTTAAAATTTACTTTATAAATGTTCTGTGTTTAGTTCCATTACGACAGTACCTATTCAGATGCCAGTGTCTTTGATAGATCTTCCTAAAGCGACATTTGATCAAGAAAACGAAAAGTCATGTTCATAATCTGGATTTCCTTTAAAAGATTATACTAGATAGATTTTAAATCATTATAAAAAAAAAATGTTGAATAAACTGACAAAGCTTAATACTGTATCTTTAGGTTATAGAGTATTCCTCTTATATCCCTACACAAGACTATCAACAACAGCAATTAGGGAATTCATTCAAAGAAGAAACGGTCAGCATAATTTGCATTGATCTATTATATGTTTGATAGCTTAAGAACGTGCATAAAACAAGAAAATTCAAACACTTGTACACATAAGTGACAATCGTCCGCATAATAAATTTGGGTCAATGGAAAGTATACACCACCTAATTATTCTAATTGTAACTACTTTGGTTACATACAGAGAGCTCATGCTTACAACACCTACATAATTATCACTGACATATCCATATTTGCTCTTGTCAGTGTCATGAAAGATATTAGAGTGAAAAATAATCTTACAAGCTTTTCTATAAAAGATAGAAATGTTTACATGTATGTATATTTATTTTTGTGGGACTCAAAAATCCATTATTTCGCCGCCCGGTAACTGAAAAAACTTCTTGGGATTCTTAAAGCACATTACAAGAAACAACAGACTGTAGGTTTTTCATTGAACCTGGTGGCATTGAAATATTTTTTTTTCATTTACTTCCAATAAACATTAGATCCTGGAAAATTGGACATTTAAAAATCTAAGATTCATTCTAACTACGGAAGAGCTCCGAAGTATATTCAAAATAATAATATTTTACATTTCATATCAAAATGTGTTATTATAGATATAGATTAACTAATGTGTTTGTTAGTAAGATGCGATACAAAAATCATATGTTTAAACACATCTGTTACATCTTTCGAATTATATTATGGGATGTATATATTACCCTCAGGAACGACACTACGACTCTGAAGATCCCATTCAAGAGTATCAACACCATCATTCTCCCAAGTTTACCAGAGACAGAATGGTAAGAAGAAGTAAATATTCTTATTACAAAAAATGTAAAGAAACTTGAAGAGTGAATCCAAAAGTATGTAAACATTTACAATCGTAACCTACTTTTTCATTTTATTCATCCTTCGATAATTGTTTTCTTCTATTGAAATATTATCTTATTAAACTTATTTAAATATCAACTTAATCAATATATTTGTCAGTAAG
>JAIGNY010000785.1:0-25000 GCA_020152595.1 Chiridota heheva | reverse complement strand
CTTACGTCACACAAAATTAATAATCCATTTGAACATTAATGGCTTTCCTGCAAGCCATCATAGAATTGTCATTTTAGTAAACACTGGGTTTTAGTCAACACAGACATGTACTAGATATCATTTCCTTACACAACAATGAAGTGTGCTCTCTTTTTATAGAACCTCGGAGATCATATTGAAGAGTTGAAAGAAGGATTTTTCTGGAGATCTGGAGCCGAAAGAGAAACTGTAGGAATGTATGCGTGGAGTAAGCTGTTACTCCGGACACGGAAAGATGGCGAAGAGGTAAGCCGGCTGAACTTTGTTTGGGAAAAACTTGTGTGTTGCGGGAAAACATCGGTATTCATCTTAGAGAATCAATAAATACCAAAGGTCAATGAAATAGAGAAGTGATAAAAAGCGTATTCTGGGCAAGGTTCCTCAGAGGATTTCTTTTGAATTAAATGCACAACAGTAAAGACCCGAATTGGGCGAATTACTGCATTCGAATGTAAGCATACTCACAGGCTCCCTAGGCTGCTTGATTTCAACTCGCAATATACAGAATATACGACCATTCATGTTGTACTAGTCTTTACATACTCTAGTTTAAATTTCTTAGAAAAATAACATTAAACATTCAAGATGACTTATTGGAAACAGATGTATACCTGTACCTCCACAATGATCAGTTCTTCCCCACCTGATTGGTAAAGATATATGCCTCATGATGTAGTTTTCAGGATGCGTATAAACCGCAGATCAGATACCTCTTTGGCAAAGTGAAACGATAAATATAAACATTATATGAGGGTTGAAACTTACAAGCCCTCAACAATTAATAGTTAATATGTAAATAGATAAGACATTTAATTAGACCGTCTTTTTCCTGTCAGGACTAATAGAAAGATGAAAAAAAAGATATTCCGAGTAAGGATTTAATTCTCCATTTCTAGGACGCGCCGGATGAAAATGATTATATTGTTTTTCGTTGTAGGCTTATACTCTTGTTTTCTTCAAAGGTTGCAATTATGCTTCTGGACACACAAGGGTTATTTGACGGAATTACTAGTGAAAAAGACGAGGCCAAACTATTTGCCTTCAGTACCATACTTAGCTCTGTACAGGTAATTATTATTTCATATTCATTTAATATTTGTTAAACCTTAGAAAAATTCAATATATTTGCAAATCTCTAAAATAATTGAAAAAATACTTTGATGATTTTTGCACAGCGTTTCATTTACTTGAAACAACTTATAAAATTGTTTCCCCGACCTTAATATGTTATTTAAATATGGAGTTGAACAAGTTTTAAAATCATAAGCTTGCAAGATTTGCAAAGTTGTATAATTATTTGTTCGTGTATCTTGATTTGTTGCAAAGCGATTTTTTTTTTCCAATTTGTTTAGGTATATAACGTCAAACATGCTCTTCGTGCCGATAAGCTTCGTTTCTTCCGACATTTTATCGAATACGGGAAGAAAAAACAAGCTCAGCATGCAAACAATAAACAACCATTTCAGGTATATAAATCAACGTTTCTTGCTTAGTTAATTTTCCCATCATTCACAGGACTCCACCTAATTGACCTCATCCTAAACTAATTGACCGATTATTGAAGTAATATACCACTCCAAACAGATTTTAAACGAACGTTAGTACTTCAAAGTACACCAATCAATTAAGGGCTGGGGGAGGTGCACTTTTGTATTACCCAACCAATCAGCTACAGTTGCGCTTGTTGTAAACAACATGTTACGCGCGTATTATCTTTATGTATATCGCACGTAAAAAGTTTTTTCATACGCTTGACCCCTGTGAATTGCACAGACAACCAATGATGGCCAAGTGTATGAATGGTCGATAAAATTATCCCTGTATACGCTTGGTCCATTGTGATTGCGTGATTTTCGACAATGCAATGTGACAGACATCAACATAGTTTTTCATTAATTTATCCTTTAATTGTACTCTGTTATATACATCCAGAAGTTCGTAGGAATATTCTTTTGATGGTGTACCTTTTTTCGTTTACAGAGATTGACCTTTATTGTGAGGGATTGGATGTACCCAGATGAACATAGATATGGTGAATATGGAGGAAAAGAGTACTTCAACAGAGAGTTCTATGTAAGTAATCGTTTTCATAACAACGATACTCTCCTTGTTTTTATTTTTTTTATCACCCGTCCATTAAATCTACTTATGATTTTTCCCGGGATGAATTACCTTTCTTGGATGTTCTGGTCAAAATCCGTGAGGGTGCATTGGTTACCTCCTTATACACCAAGCCCACTGATAGTCATGCTTACCTAGTTTATGATAGCAATCATCCCCAACACACTAAGGAATCTATCATTTATAGCCAGTTTCTTCGTGTTTAGATAATTTGTTCTGACCCTCATGATCTCAAGATCCAACTTAACGTTATGTCGGGGAACTTTCTTAAAAGGGGCTATCCCTTGAAACTGTTAAGGAAATTCATGGACAAGGTTATTCCTGTCAATCGCAGTGAGCTTTTAGAGTATCGGATCAAGACTAAAACCGCACGCATTCCCTTCGTAGTTTCGCACAGTACACAGATACAGCCTCTCTTGAAGTGTATTAAATCGTCATGGGGGATATTGAAAGACGCCCCAGAGGTTGGAGGAATTTTCTCTGCACCACCGGTTGTGGCACTAAAGTAGCCGCCGAGTCTCAGGAATTTGTTGGTACGTTCCAACATATCGCGCAGGATGCCTGGGTGAGGCAATAAATCCTGCAGGAAGCCGCGTTGTCAAATCTACATGCACATAGTCACGGATGAGACGGTATCTCTCCCGAGGAATCACGTGATCAAACCAGGAACTTTTTCCTGTGATTCTTCCAACGTGGTTTACTGAGTGATGTGTTCAAAATGTCCGGATATTTCTGATATTGGTGAGACTGGAACCTCTTTCCGATTGAGGTTCAATAACCACAAACAGTCTATTCGCGATTTTGATGGTGACAGTGAGGGTTATCCAGTGGCAGGGCATTTTAATTTGCCTAAACATAAGTCGGAACATTTGAAGGTGGTTCTCATTAGGGGGGAACTTTAGAAGCACGGAAGACAGAAAAATGTTTGAACTGCAATTCATGGTTAAAACTAAGAGCCACATCCATGGACTTAATAAAGACCTGTCTTATCTTTCTCCTTTTTCTGTTTTTAGGGAAAATGTTTCACTTCCACTTCATCTCATTAGTCCTTCTCTTTGCTTTCGTGCCGTAGCGCATTTGGGGCCGGTTTTTTTCTTCTCTGCGCTTTTCCTCTTTGCGCCTACTATTTTACGCGTACAATTTGGCGCCCTTTAAAATGTGCTAACGTGCAAGCTAACATCGCTGTTATCTTCTGGCGTCATTTAACTTCATACCACTAAAGAAGGAAACAGGAGTTTTCGAAATATTTGTTTTTAAAATAATCTGCTGGCTAGAGACATCGTCATTTTTTCCTATTTTGTTTTTATACATATATATATATATATATATTTATATAGGTATATATATATATATATATATATAATATGTATATATATATATATATATATATTCATATAAGTATATATGTATATACATATATATATATATATATATATATATATATATATATATATATATATATATATATATATATACATATATAGATATATATATATAAATATATATATATATATATATATATATACATACATATATATATATATATATATATATATATATATATATATATATATATATATATATATATATGTATCTATATATTTATATATATATATATAGATATATACATATATGTATATATATATATATATATATATATATATATATATATATATATATATATACATATATATATATATATATATATATATATATATATATATATATATATATATATATATTTATATATATATATACATATATATATATATATATATATATATATATATATATATATACATATGTATATATAAATATATATATATATATATATATATATATATATATATATATATATATATATATATATATATATATATATGTATCTATATATTTATATATATATATATATATATATATATATATATATATATATATATATATATATATATATATATATATATATATATATATATATATATATATATATATATATATATATATATATATATATATATATATATATATATATATATATATATGTATATATATATATATACATATGTATATATATATATATAAATATATATATATATATATTTATGTATATATACTTATATTTGTATATATATTTATGAATATAAATTTATATATATATATATATATATTTATATACACATTTTATATATATATATAAAATACATGTAGATATATACATAAATATATATATATATATATATCTCTATATCTATATCTATATATATATATATATATATATATATATATATATATATATATATATATATATATATATATATATATATATATATATATATATATATATATATATATATATATATATATATATATATATATATATATATATATATATATATATATATATATATATATATATATATATATATATATATATATATATATATATATATATATATATATATATATATATATATATATATATATATATATATATATATATATATATATATATATAGACAGGCCCGTAGCACCGTTTGTTTTAGTGGTGCGGCGACGTTGATACTATCTGAGCGGAGCGCCACCATCAGTTGGCGCGTAGCGTGGAATTTTTTTTGTGAAAAAAGGTACCTCTTGATTGCCAGAAATGACACTTCCCAGGTCTTGCAAGCAGTATTTGAACATCCTCTATTTTGGACGAATATGTGAATAGGTCTATTTGTTTTGTCATAAAATGGATCGTCTTGACTTTACACAAAATTATGTCAACCACGTTTCTTCAAACTGTCAAAGTTTATTTCCATACAGAACATGTTTCTCATAATCATATCGGAACATCACTAGATAACAGTAATTTCTATTTTCTTAAAAGCACAATTTAACGGGTAAACTGACCCCACTTTTGAAGGCAAAATACCTTGGGCAAATTATAAGGAAATACAATTCACACTTGACTTTAATTTTCTTAACCCCGAATACGTATACAGATGTATTATTTTTTCACGGCGGAGGGGTGTAGAGAGCATATCCTTGCCGACACTCACATCTCAACCACCATTTTCTGTGGCGGGTGAATGGGGGTGATGGGGGGCGGATTCGTAAATTTGAGCCATATCCCTTTTTCATGCTATTATCGAATGTGTTAATCCGTGAACTTTGCCCTGTCATTTTCCAAATTATGGGAGGGGAGGTTATTCTCTTGATATATCATGAATAAATCAACTTGAACTGTTGAAGCTTGTTTGTTGTCACATCAACTTCAGTCTGATTTTGCTGATCTTAGTAATCTATCAAAGTATTCATGGCAACAACAAAAGAGAAAGTCTAACAAAATGTTTAGATAATTTTTCAGATAAATTATGGAATGAAGTAAGTTTATTTTTAACAGAAAAACTAAAATGATAAACTGATAGTCTTATACGATAATATTTCGTAATCTATACAAAAGTTTCACTGAATTGAAGGACACGAGAGTGACGAAACTATAGGCCTATGCCTGTATTCGACTATTTGCCGGCTTGGGCGGTGAGCACGACGGTGAGCAGTGTCGGCAAATTCACTTGCTATTTTCGTCAGATCCAAGCTATCTGTCATGTCTTTGTGGACATGAAGGACAAGTAGATGGTTCACTTCGTTTCTGTGCCATGGTGGCTCGCATGTACGTCTTGATGCATTTTCAGAGCGCTGAAAGAACGTTCGCCTTACCAATGTGCGTTTGTAGCTGGCATGACAAGTACAAGTTTAAAAATGCACACTTCAGATAGAAGCAATTTTGTACCGAAATCTAAAGACTTCATATACTTCACTATATCAGGAAGCGAATACACACTGGTACATTCAGGAGGTTTACATGTGTGACTCCAGCGTTTCCAGCTGGACTCTGAGTTGACCTGAATCAATGTTGTCTTTGTAGAAATCAGAAACGAAGTGAATATCCTCCCACCTTTGCCATTACATGCATCTAGGAGGAGCTTCTGTAGCTTGACATAGGTTTGGTACCCCCGTCTGCTTAAACGATATCGTATGCAGTTAACGATGTTGTCGATAGCCTCTGTGTAGATTCGCTTAAAATACTCCTTCGCACTTGCAGGTTGATCATCAACAGAAGGACCGTCAAACCGGATTGGGACTTTTCTTCTTCTTGGTGTCTCTGGCTGGTTCACATTGAGTGTAGAAGCAAGTAATCCTACGGCCCTCCCAGAAAGTGTCGAACTGACTTCGTATGCCTTTAATAGTGGAAACGATTTTCTCTGCGACACTCTGCCCTTCCCTTCCGCAGCAGAAATGTATGCGTGTTGCAAAGTCCTACTCAAATTGTTGCTATGACTTAGGATCAGGTGTACTAACTTTTATACCAAATAAGAAATCAAACTTCTTCATGTACGAAGCCACACCTCTCAGTCGACCCTATGTGCTAGGATCCTTTCCTCTAAGAGACACTCCTCCCAAACATTCTGTAGAACTTCGTAGTTTTCCAGTATGCTCCGAAGTGCATCTGCTTTTAACTGTCCACCGAGTTGAACACATGACACGGATTCCAGTGGAGCACTCCCTTCACAATTCTCTCCTTTATCTCAATACACTTTAGTTCCACGTCGGGGAAGTTCCTTATTAGTTTGCAATCTCCTTGTATTTTCCAAAGCATCACATTAGCCAGTTCACTCTTTATGGTGTCACTACATGCAAGATTAAAGGCATGACGTGTAGCAATGTGTATACAAAGCCTTTGCTGTTCATCTGTTATGTTCTTGCAACACCTCCGTGTACACCCGACACGGCAGCTGCTCCATCATAGCATTGAGCTCTTGCCTTCTGAAGGGATAACTGCATTCGAAGGAGAACATCTTTGATGATGGCAACTAATGCATCGGTGGTTGTTGAAGACACTTCATACAATCCAATGAAATCTTCATGAACTTCAAACTGGTCTTGGACCCACCGTATGCATATCACAACCTGTTTCTTGTTGGAAACATTGGGGGTTTCATTCACCATAATTGTATAGAATGGAGCTGTCTGGATATTTGAAACAACCTCACGTAAAGCCTATAAAAAGAAATGTTGCATATAAAAAATAAGCACGGATGTTAGTAACTATACGTGCGCGCTAGTCATAATTGTGGTTTCAAAAAATGAAATTAGAGGGGTCTGGAGTTATACCATTTTAACGAGTTATACCATTTTATTTTATTGAAAATTAGTACACAAATGTTTAAAGAAGCATGCTCAACGCACACTTGCATGGTACATATGCTTCATAGATGTGAGTAGATATGTTCCAAGAGAAATTTACAAAAATAAAAGGAAGGCGAATGCGATAGTGACGCGTAACAAAATAAATAAATAAACAAAAAACAAATGAATCTGCACCCCATGCAGCTTAAATTGAAAATTCAAACAAAAATATAGCAGCACTTCAAACCATTTTTTTGGGGGTGGGGTGGGGGTAAAAGTGATAGTCTGGATTTTTTTATAACGATGGTCCCCTGCGCCCACGTCGATATTTCCTTTGTTCCGCTGCAATTGGTATAGTGATCCCTATATTATTTTATGTTCCTCCGACGTTGGGGAGGGGTTAAGTCTTTGCTATTCTGATTTTGTTTGCGCAATTATGAAATATCTTCCGCCACCTAAAATGTATAATTGATTTAAGTTTTACCGTTAGTGCCATTGTCTGTAAAACTTCGTTTTGAATTTCAGCAGAGAGATACTTGTCAAATTTCCGTGATAACCACTTTTGAATCCGTGAATCATCTTCACCACGCAACATGAAAAGAGTTATAAGATTAGAATCCGACTCATCCCCATCACCCCTGAAAGCTAGTCCTTGCCGTGCCAGGAATCTCACATAAGAAATGATTTTCATAAATATTTGTCGTCGCTCTTCCCTTTCTCTTCCAATCTGTTGTGATAAACTTTCTCCAATGTCTTTAGTTATCTTTGGCAATGTCACAGCCATTAAGACTGCATCCTTCTGGCAAACACTACCTTCATGTGCCTTGAACCTCCAAATCGCCTCTTTCCAATTTTTAAAGCCTTTGTTTTTAGCGATAAATGCGGAATCTATGTTTGGTGAATTAAGCTTCTTTGCCTTGTATGCCTTGATGCATGTATAGCAGAATGCCATATCATTTGATTCGTCATTATCCAACCAAGCAAACTGGTTGAACCAACTTGGTTGGAACGCACAAAGTTCTGGTTTTTCTGTCCAAAACTTCGTTTTGGAAATTGATTACTGGTTGATTTGGTGTGTTCCCAATGTCCAGAGTTGTTATAGAATAATCCATCTTAAATCACTCTGTCCTTTATTAAATTTCATGCATATAAAATAAAACGCGACTTCTTTAGCGTACAGGCAGGTCTAGCCTAGATCACGCACGTGTATGGTGCGCCGAGTCTGCCATAAGTCCACAACTCGACCGTGACTCCAAGTTGTATAGTTTCTCGCTCTGTGATTGGATAAGCAGGCTAATTTGCATCTTATGTCGACTCCAAGTTGTGTTGATTTCATGCAAATTATGTCGACTTCAAATCAATACAACTTGGAGCTCGTAAAGAAAAACATTAACTACTATGCCATGCTTGCACTTATTAGGTTAAATTTCACGCGTACGCGTGCCAACGGATTACACAGTTCGGATGGGGATAGTGTTGCGCATTCTTACGATTTACCAATATAAGCGCGTAATACTTGGAGGGGGACGGGGGGGGATATTCCTCAGAAAAACTGATATTTTGTACTATTAAAAAAAAAGAATTTTTTTATTTATTATTATTATTATTATCATTATGTTATTTATTGCAAAAAGTGGTGCGATCGATCACCAGCCGCAGCGGCAACAACTGCTACGGGCCTGTATATAGATATATATATATATATATATATATATATATATATATATATATATATATATATATATATATATATATATATATATATATATATATATATATATATATATATATATATATATATATATATATATACACATATATATATATATATATGTATATATATATATATATATATATATATATATATATATATGTATATATGTATATATATGTATATATATATATATATATATATATATATATATATATATATATATATATATATATATATATATATATATATATATATATATATATATATATATATATATATATATATATATTTATATATATATATATATATATATATATATATATATATATATATATATATATATATATATATATTTATATATATATATATATATATATATATATATATATATATATATATATATATATATATATATATATATAAAATGCATATATGTATATATTTATTTCCAAGTGTTTCGGCTCACTATAGATACAGCCTCACGTTTCCCTGTTAACCTGTTTTCTAAAATTAAATGTAATACTATAATTCAAAATCTGTAAACAAGTTCTCAACACAAATTGCTTGGTAGGCATATTTACCGTGTAAAAGTATCAATCATCATCGACGTAAAATTCCTCAAAGAGATTGATTTTTGGTTTCAATATAGAAATGTGATTGACGCAATATGTCATCAATGCTAATAAATCTTTTCTAATAATCATTGTCCTAAATAAACATCTTTAGCACAAGTAAAAAGTTTTGTTGCAAAATTTATAATCTTTAATTATAGATTCCGCCTATCAGGTGGGTCAATATACCATCAGACCCCCAACAAATTCCAACAAAAGGTTTGTTAATGGTTTGGGGGCCTCTTGAATGTTGTGATTTACATATAAAAAACGTATATAAAAATCTGACATCCGGAAGTGGTTTAAAACTGGGTCACATCTAAGATGGCTGCCACAGACCCTAAAAATCGGGTAAACGCCCGTAACTGCCTTAATATTTGTGATAGACCACTGATTTTTGGTTCTACTCCATGATTTCAAGAGTCAAGCAGCTTATTTCTGTAAAACGTAGTACACTGACCCCCATAAGTTGGCTAAAACTGGGTCAAATCCAACATGGCTGCCGCGGACGCTGGCCCAAGATTCTGAAAAATAGGGTAAACGGCTGTAGTTTCCTAAATATTTGTGATAGAACAATGAGCTTTCGTTTTACTTTATGGAATTAAGGCTTAAACAGCTCAATGCTGCAAAACAAGTTGTGACCTGACCCCGCAAGTGGGTTAAAACTGGGTCAAATCTAACATAGCTGCCGCCGAATTAAACTGAAAATAGCATAAACGACTGTAACTTAATTCCTTAATATATGTGATAAAACAATGAGTTTTGTTTCTGATTCATGGTTTTATGAGTCAAACAACTCATTTCTGCTGAAACAATTGACCTGAATCTCGGAAATGGGCTTAAACTGTGTAAAATCTGCTGGCTGTGGACCCTGAAATAAGGACAAATAGATGTAACTTCCTTAACCCTTACTCTACCAGAATTTTGAAAAATACGAGCCCAATTTCGTAACTTTTTGCTTATGTATTTTTGACAACCCTCTTTTCATTTTCTTTTATTACAAGTTTAGTTGGAATGGAAGCTAGGATATTTATCCTTTGAGTAATGAAAGCCAAATTAGGAAATATTGGACCAAACTATGCAAATCAAACAATTTTTGGCTAAATTTGGTCAACAAATGGGCAATCTTTGCACAAGTATAACTTCTTGTCAATATTGAAAACAGAGATTTGTGCTACACATTTAATTTTTTTTTAAACTTTCTTTTCTAATGAAGCTAATCTAGAATTTTAAGAAAGAAAGAAAAAGATGAAAAGCAGATAATTTTAGAAGGAAATAGAAATAGGAAATATGGAAAATTCTTTTTAGACCTCTAAATAATTTCTATATATTGAACATTTCAATCAATTTTCCTATATATACTTTTTCTCAAATATAAGAAATATGGGAGCCGCGGGGGTGGGGAGCAATCAATTTGCTAAAATGTACAATTTGATTCTCCTGGAGATATATATTTATGCCAAAACAACAAAATGATTCTGAAAGTCAAACAAAATAATAAATAGTTATCCTCATTTTCTCTCTATTTCAACCCAACTGAAATTCTAGAGACAAGGACGCCCGGAAGATCAAGAAAACATGCGAGTTGCCATCCGAGAATGCTTTCAAAGTACCAGCTGCTTCTTGCTACCACATCCGGGACTCCAAACTGAGCGGAAAACATTCAAAGGAACCATAAAAGGTACCAATGAATCCAAAATGGCTCGATTTACAGCTATTTGGTGAAAATCTTATTTCCAGCTTGTAAACCTCAAAGAAAGAGAGAATGAGAAGAGTGGGAACAGTTGCATACTCACACATTAAGTGATATTAGTTCTTTTCAACTTCTTTTTGGCGATTATTAGAATGTAGCCCTTTTTAGTAGTTAACTAAAACCAATCTTCAACGGTAATGAAATTGTCAATCTAAACATTTATTTGTTTGTAACACATCCATCGATACTGTCTTTGAATTGGCAAACAAGTGAAGTTGACTTGTAGCTTTCTGGTTATAGTCAGCGGTAATGGCATTTCTAAAAAGCTCAAGGATTTTGCATTCATGCATCTGTGTAAGTATTTATGCCAAATACAATGTCTTTCTACGTTTGAACGTTTCTTTTCTTTCTAATCTTGAAAGTAGTGCAGGAAAGCATAAAGTAGGACAGACACGCTGCAATATTCTACATTCTATGAAAAATAAAATGTACGTTTTCTTGTTTACAACTTTACAAACAGCCGATTGATGGTCTTTCCTTTAAAAAGAAAGAAAAAAGATTGTAGTCTTTTGGTCACACTTTCTTAAACCCTTAATGTTGTATGTTTAAATATGTTATATCTAAATTCACAAGATCCATACTTTCTTTAGAACTTGAACACGGATTTTGTCAGGAACTGTTGAGCTTAATCCAGCATTTGATCTCCTTTCAAAATCTGCCGGTGAAAGTTCACGAGGGACAACGTCTCACGGCGTATACTCTCAAGACGTTTTTGGTGGTAATGTACTATTTTTTTGATCTATTTTTGTATGAAATCAAAAATAATAGAAAATTATATCGAAGTCATGAAAGTCATATACCTTGCATTAGGAGACATTTACTACCGCAATCAACTTAATCCGTCAAACTAATAATACCATTCTTACATTATAAATCTGTTTGTATTGTACTTCGCCATGTTCTTAAGCATGAGCAAAAATTTGAATATTTTAAAACTAAAAACAAGCAATGATGTCTCCTTTTGAGATAACGCCATACTGTCACACTGTAGTGGCAAATAATGATGTAATGCAATTAAGAAAATTTACGAAGTCAAAAGCACAATTCAAATTGACAGAAATTTACGAATTAATAAACATGAAGTGATCTAGTATATACTATTTCTAAAAAGGAATAACAAAACTGCTCAACTATAGCTATAGTCAATACTTTGCCAGAAAATGTATTCTTCAACGTTTTTCATCAATCATCGAAGTTTGAAGTCTTTATTATTTGTGGCCTTTAGAGTCCAGATAAACAATATTTATTTTAAAGTCTGTTGTATTTATTTATTTGAAAATCTTGCAAATATCGATAGTATGAAATATTTTCCAATTTATTTTGAATTGTATGCTTACAGAGTTATTCACACATGAAAATAGTGTGTTCGATAGAATATACAAAAAGGTAAACAGAACTGCAAGATCTACTGATATATTAAATTCTAGAATATTTTAGAGCTGGTTTAGAGTGGGTATTGTCGAATGATGCTGTCACTATGAAAATAATGTTATTCATTTAATTGAAAATATTATTTTTCAAATTCTTAAAGTGGTAAATCACTGACACTTTATTCAAATTCCCAGAAAATATGTTGATGAAATTTACAAAGGATAATGCAGATAGGATGCTACTATTTTTTAGATTTAGTCATTTTATCCATACCTTATTATATTTTAAAAGAGATGTACCTTAAGGAGTAGTTTAGTGGTCAAGCAAGTAGGCCCATATCTATTTGACAAAATATTCAAATATCATACTCCATTAACAGCACACTTAAGTTAATATAAAGTTCTCTCATTTATCTAGAAACGACAGTCATTGTACATGTTGTGATATTTTCTTACGAATAATGTGGTTAAAAAATCAATAAATATCAGGTGTATGTGAGGACATAAAATTACCAAATGTTGGGACTGTGGGAGATTTGTACACATTAAAAAGGCATGTATATTTGTCTTTTCTTTTCTCATGCAATCAGGCAATATCTGCTGTACTGTCGGACGAAAATGATGATTTAGGATCCGTATTAGACTCGGTTTGTGCATTCGGTTTCCTCATCAAAAAGCTTTTAGTAGCTGTTTAATCATTTAGCTGTTGAAGGGTTTATCCGTTTTCAGAATACCTTGCAATGTTACATGCGTTATTTGCCAATATTTTTTATATATGTGATATTTGTCTTTATTTTCAAACTACGATTATAACATAAAGATTCTGTCAGATTAACTCACATAAATCTTATGTACCCATTTGAAGCGCCTAATCCTAAGTTTTGAATCATTAACCTTTGCATATGAAAAGACTAGAAAAACACTTGACGCCTCAGAATGGTCACATGCATCGTGTAAGAATATCCTTTATTTCACACTTAAACAAAAAAGAAATGGCATTGTAAAAGGATTTTTCTACCAATTTTGTCAGCAGTTGTATGTCTCTCTGCCTATCATTCGATTGAAGATAAGATTGAAGATTTAAAATCCAGTGCCACTCAAAGTTGAGTCTTGTGAACTTTCGTCTGCAAATGTCATCATTAATTTGATGGCTTAAACATTAACATCAATGTGTGCATTGTCATATGTATTAGCAAGGTAAGCATTGCCTTTGGCGCTAAGCAGTAATAACGCTTTGAACTTTCCCGCCTCTATAGATAAAGTAGCAGAATAGAAGAAAACATTAGGAATGAATTTTCTGACACTTTTTTGTTGCTCGCCACACTGAATTTAGATGAACTTGAACTCATTTTTTTGTAGTTTCCACCTGGTGAGCCTTTTATTTAGGTTTCTCGGAATTTTCCGTTTCGTCAATTTTAGAAGTCTTAAAATCAGTTGAATTAAAACAATTTTTGTTTAGTGTTATGCGATTTTTAGCAAGATGTTCCCATGTCAGAACCACGGAGAAGAAAAACAATGGGATTTGTTAAAGGACATTTTATGGACCACCTCCCTCGTAAAAAAAGGAAAGAAAAGAAAAGGAATGTATAGACCCTATGATAGTTCGGTTCGTACCGCCGATCGGGGGACTCATTCGGTCCCCCAATTAGGAGACTAAGCATACGCACTCAGCTTACAGTGACATATGGAAGCCGCCATTTTTATTGTGAAGTTGCAGTCATAGACGTCTAACCGTCGTTTCATCGAAGGTGTGTAACAAAGTTTGCTTTGTTCATGTTCAATTTCGCGAGAGTAAAACAACTTCATTACTATCACGTGGTTATTGCTAAATAATTTTCACAAATCCTCAAGTTATTTCTCATTATTTCAGAAAACCTTGTTAAAGCGCGGCTGCCTAACGGTAACACATAATAAGTATATTCATCATTTTTCTTCAAATTTCTCAAAAACCGCACGGTGAATTTTAAAAGCGCACGGTGAAAAAATAATTTATATGCCATTATATCAATTCGTGAAATTTTTGTTGAACCCTTTGAGGTGGTTGAGTTCCCCGCGCTCGAAATGTGTCTGATCTTTATGTTATTCGTATACAAACTTCGAAATTGGATAGATGCATATTAGGATACTTCTGTAAATAATCCCCTGATCGGGAGAACAAAACTCTTCTCCCGATCGGGGGTACGAACCGGACTGCTATAAACACGGGATATTGGGGGCTTGGGGAGCAAGCAGGAAGCAAACAGATGATCTAATTCTCCGATCTCCATCGCTTCTGATTTTTTGATATCTATTTCTAAAATGCATCTGGTTTTTCAGTTATCCGAAATTTGGAATAAGAATAGACAATGAAACATTTTAACATATTTCATCAAATTACGTAGCTTTCCTGGATTATGATGCAATTCAAATTTGAAATATTTTCCATTTTTTCATTAGGGGATTGATGCGGGTTTCCTAATGCAACAACTTGCTTCAGGCCAACAACACTACATCATTGTCATGAATGAATTTGTAAGTAAACCAATGCTTTCAAAAATGGAACTATTTCCTGCTATCTATATACCGTACTTATCAAATATCCTAAGGAATAATTATCACTTTTTCAACATTTTTTACTATACAGTGATACATTTGTTTAGCAATATAAAAGGGTAGTTTTTTGCACATTTACCTTAATTCAACATCAAGAACATATGCGATACGTTTGAAAGGTAGGCTCTCCTAGCCAAGACTGCCAGACAGTGTGTATTTCAAGTTGCGAATGTATATGGAATTGAAAAAGTCGTCGGGAATAAAATAGTCAGTGTGGGTTGTATCAGAGATGCAGAGTGACAAATCATATTTCGACTAAACATCATTGTACCTCTTTTGATAATCACAATCATTAAAGATATTAAATAGGTTGATAGATTCTTATTTCGCAGTAGAATAAGAAAGGAAAAGCATCGTACGTTTGCATTCACGAAAAGATAGGGCTCCTTGCAATGAGTACAAAGTTATACCAGTCATTCTATATTGCATTCTTAGAAAATGGCGCATTGAGTAAGTGGTTTTATGAATGGTCGACTTTTAAAATCACACTGACATTCACAGTTAATTGAAACATTCACAAGCATTCATTCACTTGTTAATTGATTTAAACCTTTAATTCATTTTCTTTGAAATACATTAACAATTTTGTGTAATCATGTTGATGAAGGCGTCAACCTTGGGAAGTGGACTTTCCACACCAGTCATTTCTATGCAAATGAGACTGTTTAAGTTTCATCATTATCCAGGTTTCCTCTAGATAAGTTACTGTGCAGTTGTCATGTCGATCACAAACCATTTAATGGAAAGATTTTGTCTGCATTATGTTTTTTGGGTTGAGGTAAATAACTCTCTCTCAAGGTGCCGAGTCTGGAACAGACATTGGCGATCATGGCCCTCCAGTTACTTCTGTTTAGAGCTAAATGCAAAGACTTATTGTTACTTAGGCTGATGTTGGTTGGCCTACTGTTTAAGCTTTGGACATATTTAACTCGCTGCCTTCCTCTGCTTCTTTTGAACTCAATTTTCCCACATACTGAAAGCTGCTCCAACCCACCCTCCCAATAAACATGCTCAAAAAATTTCATCTGTCTCCTTCTGATGGCATTAAGTAGGGACCTGTCCATGCCTGAAGCTATCAGGACATCATCATTTGTTTTCCTTTCTGTCCAAGATATTTTCATCATTCTCCTAATGAACCACATTTCCGTAGCTTCTAATATTATTTTTTGATGTTACTGGTAATTGTCCAGCATTCACAGCCATAGAGAAGAGTAGACCATACATATTCCTTCAAGACACGGACTTTCGTGTCCATTCCAATATTTCTATTCTTCAGAATTGGATTCATTTTTTTAAACATGTCTTTGGAAAATGCTATGCGTTTTCTGACTTCGTTAATGCACCGACTATCTGATGTTAGTGTGTATCCAAAGTTCTTAAACTGTTGTACTTCTTTAATTATTTCTCCTTGGTTTTGTATACTACGTAATGGGTTGATGGCTTTTTTTTTTTAAGCACCATACATTTTGTTTTCTTTTTATTTAAAGACAGCCTTCTCTTTTCACTTTCCTCTACAACTTTATCCAGAAGAGACTGCAGTTTTTCTTCTGACTCTGCATAGCGTAGGTTATTCATATTATAGCCTCCAACTTTCAGCCCCTCAAGACTGTTGATGTTACGAAGTATTGTTTGACTGTAAATGTTGAAAAGATATGGTGACAAAACACACCCCTGCCCGATTCCTCGTCGGTTTACCCTGAATTCACTGTAATCTACTTCAAGTCTTATTGCTGCTTCCTCTTCTAAGTATAGGTTTCTTATAACTCTGAGGTCTTTTCCGTCAATGTTCAAATTACTGAGCATTGCAAAGAGATGTTCATGTTTGACTTTGTCAAAGGCTTTGGAGTAATTAATGAAACATAAAAAAAAATGTATGTACTTCTATGCACCTTTCCATGATCATTAATAGTGTAAATATTATATTCCTAGTGCCTTTGTATACAACAAAACCAAATTGTGTTTCTGAAATTTCTAGCCGAATGCTATTTCTAATCCTGGACATTAGAACACGAAGCAAGACAGATATGGCTCATAAAGCTAATGGTACTGTGTAGTTCGCATTTCGTTGCACCTGGTTTCTTGGGTAAGGTTATGAAGATAGATTTGCTTATATCTGGTGGTATCTCTCCTGTATCACATATCATATTTAAAAGCCTAATTATAGTTTCAATGCCTATATCATCAAGAGCCAAAAAAACTTCAATTGGCATTTTGTCAAGTCCTGATGCTCTACTATGTTCCATGTTATTGATGGCTCTTTGTACTTCCTCCTTTATTATTGGTGGGCCCTCCATGTTCTTTTTAATGGTAGGTTTTTCCCCTCTGTTATCATCAAAGAGTTCTTCGATGTATTCTGACCATTGGTGTAGGATTTCCTCTTTGTCCATGAGGATGGTACGACCTTTTGATTTAATGCAACCTGTCTGTACACAGGTACGTTTTCCTGTTACTTCTCTGACTTTTTCATGCATGTATTTACTGTTTATGTTACGTGTAATCTCAATTTCTTTGCACTGTTGATTGATCCAGGTGTCTTTGGCTTCATTGCATTTTTTCTTTACTACTCTGTTTATTTCATGATATCTTTCATCATCATCCTTTGCTAACCGTCTTGTTTCCATTAAGTCCAGGATTTCTTAGGTCATCTACTAATTGTGATCCTTATTTACCTGTTTTGGAATTTGTTCACTCATTGCTTTTGTTACTGAATCTTTCATTTTTATCCACATTTCAGCAGCCTCAGTGAGGCTTTCCAAAACTTGGGATTTGTTTTTCACTGAAACTGAGAATCGCTCTTTTATGTCTAGATTAGTTTTTAAGAAGTTGATCTGTACTTTAGGTTCCTCTTTTGGTTTCTTAAGTGATCTAAGTTTTACTTGGATTTTACATTTGACAGGAACATGATCACTATCAAAATCAGCACCGGGCATTGACTTAGCTGTTTTGACCGAATTTTGAAACTGTTTTTGAATCAGTATGAAATCAATCTGATTTCTGACTCTGTCTCATGGACTCTTCTATGTCCAACGTCTCCTTGGGTGGTTTTCGAACCAAGTGTTGGCAATTATAAAGTCATGTTCTCTGCACCATTCAACTAGTTTTTCTTTACGGTCATTTATTTCTTCTAGTCCAAATGGTCCAACATTATCTTTTACTTTGCAGATTCCATCTTTGGCATTGAAATCGCCTATCACAATCTTTATATCCTGCAATTTGAGTTGTTGTTTGGCTTTTTCTACTTCTTCATAAAATTGTTCTATTACTCTTGTTTCATATTCAGCTGTTGGCGCATATACCTGAATAATGCCAATGTTAAATGGTGTACCTTGTATTTTTACCACTGTGACACGATCAGATATTGGCCAGCACCTTTTGATATATCTCGCAGTTGCAAAATCGAACAAAACACCGACTCCTTTTTGGTGATGGTCTCCTCCAGAATGCACCAGGGTGTAACCATCTGATGTTAAAGACCCAGCACCCTTTCATCTAACTTTTGGGAGACCTAGTATATTGATATTCATCCTTTTCATTTCCTGCTTTATGTTGTCTAATTTACCTTTCTGCAACATCCTTCTCACGTTCCATGTTGCTATACTTTTTGGCAAACTGTTACGGCTAGTCGTTGGATGACGATCAGGCATGTCGGGTGCCACCTGCCGCACATGGCTGTCCCTACCAAACGAGGTGTTCCATTTTGGAACCCCATTCACGCTGTTACTCGTATTCTGTGTTTGAGGCGTCATGATTATACTTAGGAAATTACAGCAGTGGTTTCCCCTTGCCTTCTGCCGGTTTGCATACAGTTTACTCTGATAACCTTTGACGAACCACCATCTTCTTGCAAGGCAGCAGGTATTCGTGGATAGCCGTTGACTTATAAAGAGTACATCCGCCCTTTGACAGGTTTTGTTTTTGGTCCTGTTGGGGATCCACTATCCTCCTCATCCAGCAAGCTGAATGGGGGAGACGGCTTAGTCGCCAACCACTCGACCCATAGACAAATAGTACTGGATACATGGTTACCAGTAACAGTTTAGGACTGACCTGACCTTTAAGGTAAATAAGATTAGATTTGAAAACTGGTGTTTAATCCCTTCCTTATCCTCACATCCCCTACCCCCAACGCACGCATATACACCCGCACACAATAGTTTGTAGCTCTCGAAATGTCCAGCATTTGAAACATAGAAAACTATATCATCAGAGTCGTTCAGACCACATTTTTCCTGGTTTTTATTCACAAAAATACTTCCTACTAGTACTAGGCTATTTAGTAAGTTACTGCCGTTACTCCAGTAAGATTGATATCAGCAGCACCTATCCTGATATTCATGGACAGCTGCACTTGTGGTATCCAGCTAGTATCTTTTTAACATAAATATTTGTGTAATGTCCAGCCCTCATTTGTCACTTCTTGATAAGACAAACGGAATGGCCCATTTGCTGACACCGTAATCGCTATACGAGTATTGCATGGCTCTAACTTTTTTCCAGGATGAACGCATGTGTGAGTGCGTCCATGTGCCACTAAACATAAGCTACATCTGGCGAAGTATATATTAACGACGTTGCTGTTCAAGCCCTTAATACGTCACGTGCCCTCACTTTTTCTTCCTAGTTGAATATCTAGATGGCATAGGCTACCTATAACATTGAATGATTCCCTCATTTAAATGTAAACATCCGATTGTAGTAAATAGATTTGCCTGCGCCTACTTTTTGTATTCCTTTTATTTGTGCGAGTCACTATACACAACACTATTGTTGTATACTATAGTTGATATTGATTCACATCAAGGACACTAAATTTATTTTAAAATTTTGAAACTTTAATGTCCCAATTCGGCTATGTTGGTCTGTTGGTGTACAATATATAATATGTAAAAGATTTTTTTTTTCTTTAGGCGATAAGTTTCTCAAAATACTTAGCAAGCTCAAAGTGAGAATGCATTATTTTACAGCTTGAAAAGGGCGTGTCAAGCAAGGAAGAATTAAGAAAGAAACACGAACATCTGAAAAAAGACATCGGAGCGAACTTCATGGAGGTGATAAGAAAATACAGCAAAACAGTAGTTGTGAAAGAACAGAAGAAAATTAAAGAAGATATGCTAAAAAACATCGAAAGCACTTTTGAGAAGGTCGTTGTTAAGGATTGGGAACGCTTGCAACACAGAAACAAACAAGATAAAGTACTTATGGAAGTCGAAAGAAAACGAGAGGCTGATCGAAAACAGGAAGACGAAAGAAGAAGACATGAGACAGAAAAACGACATGAAACCGAAACTCAGAAGTTACTTCAAAAATTCGAAGAAGCGCAAGTCTGCATGAGGCGAGCGTATTCAGAAGCCGAAAAGATCAAAAAAGAAGCTGAAGTAAGACATCAGGAAGCCAAGAGAATAAAACAAGAAGCCAAAAGAAAAAGTCAGGAAGCCGAAAGATGCAAACAAGACTCAGAAAGAAGACATGAAGCCGAACGAATGCAAAAGGAAGCCGAGAGAATGCACATGGAAGCCGAAAGAAGAAATCAGGAAGCTGAACGAATAAGACAGGACGCCGAGAGAAGACAGGACATGGAAAGGATAAGACAGGAAGCCGAGAGGAAAAATATTGAAGCCGAGTTTAAAAGGATGGAAGCCGAAAACGAAAAACGGGAAGCCGAAAGAAGATGTCGGGAAGTGGAAGAAAGAGAGAGACGAATCAGAGAAGAGAAAGCGCGTCTAGAACGCGAAGAAAATGAACTGAAAGAGAGAAAGTCTGAAATGATGAAAGAGATGGATGAAGGTATTGTCATGGAAATTTTGAATTTTGGTAAAAAAGTGGTTCAAGGGGTTATAACTTTGTTTAGTTGGTAAGATTTAACGGCACCACAACAACGATGGTCAAACTGTGCCCGAGAGATTACATTATGTCAGAATTGAAAAGGGAATGGAGTAGTCGGATAGAGTACAGCATAAGGTTTTGATGTCCCTACCCGTTTATGGTTTGCACTCTACATGGATTCTTGGAATGATTGCTGTACATAAATAAGTTAAAAATAGTGAATGTATCGGAGATCCTTATAGAAAGATTAAAAACTGGCATGAGAGATTCCAGAATTACCAAAATTATACACATTTGCAAATGATGATATATTAAGAATATATCAGAGCACAAAGAAAATGTGATGAAATTCAATAATTAACTGTGGGAGAAGAAATATTTACACATGAGTTGAGGAGAAAACATTTTCATGTCGCGATATCATCTTGCGGCGATAACTCTTTAGTTTACGCTTAAGCAAAAGGTATTCAAATTTTAAAAGATTCAGGCAAGTATAGCGATGTACTTGACGTAACGTTGGCTTTTACCTTCAAGTTAAACAAGAAATTAAAAGATTAGGCCTAGATTACTATATTTGCGAGTATCGTAGTGATGATAAGAAATATTTCGTAAAAAAATAAAATGTCAACTGGCCATGGAGATTATCGATTACAAAATCATAATTAACAAATATAGATCTGAACCCGTTGGTACAAACTGGGGTGGGCCTATTCTCAGTAGCTCACGCTTGCTAGACTCATTATGTTAACTGTCAAGATACTGCTCCAGTTGAAAATATCATTAGGGCCCATGGCCTCTCATGTGTAATATATACGGATGATTCCCAACTGAATATCATCATGAAATCCAAAATAAACCATCCACAGTCCATGAAAAATGACGGGCGTATCTAGCTGTGGCATTAAGAAATGCATGGTGTTTAATTAGTTTATGTTGAATGGCAGTAAGCCTGAAGTACTACATGTTACCTCCAAACCTGCCAACATCTCCCATGCAGGTATCACATTTAAGTACAGGTGATACATAAGTCTCACTGGCTAAATAAATTCGCAATCTTTGACTCCCATTTGGCCCCCATATGAACAACGTTTTACAGAATATCAGTAAAATTCGCATATGCCCACCACAGAAAAGCTGGTTCATGCATTTGTACAATTCTGGTAAACAACTCTCTCTTGATTGGCCCATCACCAGTGGCGTAATGGCTATACACTCTAAGGCAGGCTTTGATAAGGGGACGCTTTGATAAGTGCCCCCAACAAAAATTGCCCTAAAATTATGCAGATTTCGCCCCGGCCAAAGGAGTCTAAATAATCTTAGGCCTACTGCCCTACTTGCCAATTTCGCCCCACTTTAACTAAATAATCATTTCAGTGTAGTTGATATAAGAGTCTTAAAATAGTACTTTCAGGCATCAAAGTCACTAAAAAGCTTCAGCTCCGTGGAACTTCTCCCCATGGACCCCCGCTAGAAATCCTACGCGGTCCCGTGGCCCACAGCGTCGATTACCGCTTGCTTTTCAGCTCCAGGCGTCCCGCCAATTAGTGAGGCCACTGCCTATCACTCAAAGACATACTAGGATTTCAGCGAAAACAGCATTTTGCAAGTCGCCCTTATCTCCGCCCTTTAAAAAAGTAACAACCAAAACACCAGGTCATTTTTCTACATATGCACTGGTTAGTCATAAGGTCCATCAGTCACTTTATTTAGCTTATCACTTCTGCACTGGTAACTTTCAAGGGATAATTTCATCCAATTTCTTGTCACCACTATCATATTAAAATAAAAGAGTGCAGATTTTGCCTCTCCTAGATCCCTCACCCCCCTTCACCCCACACACATATATTTACTTTGGGTATTAAATGTTCATGCATTTTCACCATTAATTGGCCCAACAGCGAAAATTCTTTTTAAAAGTCTCACATTACTCCTGTTCTTTGCGACCTCCACTGACCAAAAGTGTTGGTCACAGCATTATGTAAAAACAAATTCCATCTTTACTTACTTACTAAATTCATTCACATGACACCTGCCTACAAGGCTGAACTGGTCGCTTCTTACTTTCCATCTCAGACTCGTAAATATTCGTTTAACTTTCCTGCACCTCCTTCAGACTCGACCGTTTCTAACTAGTCATGGAGAGTTTTCAATCGATTATCTCCATCTTTAAGATATTTCATTTGAAATTTGTACTGCTTTATCTTTTTGCACAATGTAAAACAAAACTTAACAATTTCTTTCCAAATTGCCTTTTAATTGTAATCCTGGTACTGTAGTTTCCTTTGTTTTTCATCTGCGCACCGAGATGTTTTGTAATAGTCACGCGATTTAAGAACTATATTTGTGTTATTATTATTATTATTATTATTATTATTATTATCATCATCATCATCATCATCATCATCATCATCATCATCATCATCATCATCATCATCATCATCATCATCATCATCAGCATCAGCATCAGCATCAGCATCAGCATCAGCATCAGCATCAGCACCAGCACCAGCATCATCATCATCATCATCATTATCATCATCATCATCATCATCATCATCATCATCATCATCATCATCATCATCATCATCATCATCATCATCATCATCATCATCATTATTATTATTATTATTATTATTATTATTATCATTATCATAATTATTATTATTGTTATTATCATTATTAATATTATTTATATTATTATAATATTATTAGTATTATTAATATTAATTAAATTATTATTATTATTATTAGTAGTATTCTTCTTCTTCTTCTTCTTCTTCTTCTTCTTCTTCTTCTTATTATTATTATTATTATAAGTATTATTAGTAGTATTACTATTAATCATGGGAAATAAAGATAAACAGATATACATTTTGTTTTAGCATGGTAACCAGGGATCAAGCAAGTTCATCTCATATTAAAGAACACTTCAAACGAAATAAGATAGGGAATCACTTATTTCAATATCATATATACTTTATCAGATATTCAACTTAAAGTTCTGCTTTATCTTTTTCACAATTCTAAACCAAACTGAACAATCATTGTTCAACTTGCCTTTTAATTGTAATCCTTGTTCTGTAGTCTCCTTTTCTTTATCTGTTCAGCGCATTGAGATTTTTTGTAATATTTATGCGATTTATAAGAGTTACATTATTATAACTATTTAAGATAAAAAAGTATTAAAATAGATTTTCGTTTTAGCATTTACCATTTACATACAGTTTATTGGATTTAAACCAGTGGTTAAAGGCCAGAGACAGAGTGCACTCACATTGATAGGCCAATCGATATCATTTTTTAATAAATTTTTAATCACGATAGATGGCCTTTAAGCAAGTAAATCTCATATGAAAAAAACATTTCAAACGAAATAAAACAGTGAAATACTTATCTCAATTTCATAGTACGTTAAGAAGACATCAAGTTAAAGTTCTGTTTCATTTGTGTAGAAAAAGACTAATGTAGAAAGTCTACTGTTGAAGGTTGACGCCTTTGTCATCACTTTTTATTTTATTTATTGATCGTTATTTTTACTAAAATGAATTTTTTCAAACATTTTTCAGATGCTCAACTATAATAATTTTGATAATTGTTGTTGTGTAATTTACTGAAAATCTAGTAATATGCAAATACAACGAACCTGGAGTTCAGTCCTGTTCTACATATTGACGCAAATTTACACAGTGCCTATTAAAGATGAATACAAGATTTATGTCATCAAAAACGCTTTCAAAAATTTAGACTTCCTGACCACTGGCCTTAAATAATGTTGGCAATTTACATCATTTAATAGGATTAAGGT
>JAIGNY010000777.1:0-46682 GCA_020152595.1 Chiridota heheva | reverse complement strand
TTCTCTTGTTTTTGGTCTGACTCACTTTTTCGACGTTCGTGTTCCCCCGCTAACTTTAGCTCTTACGCGGTTATGCGCTAACGAATTTTTCCCCTTTGTCCGGATTTTGCTTCAATTCGTTTTCGTTGGTACACGCTTCGTTCCCAATCGTAGTTTCCTCGCCGGTTCTGTCTCGTGGACGAATCCGGTGTGGTATGTTGGCGTTTGTGGACACTTTGGTTGCAATTGTGTCCAAACGCTCTTCCGGTTGGCTTGTTTTTCCGCTTTACGCTCAGTTCTTTTCGAGGTTTGCCTGTTACTGTCAACGAATGGTGCCTTGTTCGGCTTGACTGTACCTCGCCGTGGTTTCCTATGTTTTAGTTCCTCCCACTCTTGAGGTCTTTCATCCTTCCGAGGTGAAGGAATTTTTGCCCTTTTTAAACGGGATCGCCCGTGGAAAGCCGTACCAGCCATTAAAAAAAAAAAAAGTGGCGGGGATCTGAACTCCTTCTTCCTATCCGGTTGCAATCTGATTTAGCATTATAGCATGGGAAGGTAAGGTATAACTTGAAGTAAATTTACCCGCCAAGCGTAGCGGGGATATTTATGAGAGTTATACTTACCTCCATACTCCTGCCCGCCTCCTCTCGTTCAGGCCTCGGTAAATGTTGAGTGAGGTGGTACAGAGGCATTATGGAGGTCAGGACTTGGCTGGTTACTGCGTTTTTAGGTTCGGTTAGAAGTGCGTTAGAATCAGGTCGTGTGACCAGATTGCATATTATTATAGCATGAAGGTAAGTATAACTCTCGTAAATATCCCCGCTACGCTTAGCGGGTAAGTTTGCCTTACATAGATCGATCCATGCATGCAACAACACTTTGTATTAGTTTTGAGAAGTTTTACAGAATTTGTATTTAAATCTCACCAAATATGACTCAAATTTGGTTTTTGCTCAGCGCAATCCGAATGAATTTAGGATATATGATAACATAGAGTCGCAGGGCCAGCGAACATTTCCAATAGGTAAATAACGCAGCTTTAATGTGCCAAATGGGTTATAATATTCCGTTTATGATTTGTTTTACACTATAGTCAAATTGGGGTATAACACTCGTAGTTGATAGCGTAGCGTTTGAAAACTAAAGCTCTTAAAACTAGAATAGCCTAAAAATGGGCTATATATCTATGTAGTGCAATTGAATAACTTCAAGGCTATAAATTTTCATTCAGTGAAAATCGCCAGTGCTGATACCAGGGGAGCTTAAAGTAACATCTTGATGCAGTAGCACTATCTGGCTCTTCACAAGAACTTTTTGTTTGCATACAAAAAGAGAGTCTAATAACTGATGCATAAATCACAAGGTTATATGATGGTGATGGGTTTTTAAAGGATTAGTTCAGTGGTCAAGTAAATCCATCTTATATGAAAGAGAACTTTACAAAAGAAGAAATTTACAAAATCTTTTTAGTTATATTTCGTATAATGATTGGCAGTTGAAGTGTATTTGTGTGATGCTATTAATGATTAATTGTGATTTATTAATTGCGATGATTCATTAATTGCGATGATTGATTATTTGCTCAAAAAATGGCTAATATATTAGCAATATGAGAAAATATGCCAGTTGAAAGCATGTCTTGTTGCAAGGATGCAAAAAATTCATCTTGATTTTATACATACAGTATTTTGCTGTTAGTATGTCTATTTATGATTTCAATTTCCCCTCAAAACTAGGAAACATTGGTATTAAAATTTGCATCATATTGCTTTTGAAGCTTAAGTTTTTGTAGGCTTACGAAAAAAACAGTTTTACATATTCAAATGATATTTAAAGCTCCATTACGCAGTGAGGTAACTAGAGACCTGTGGGGATTTTGGTGATTTGCATTTGCAGCAATGTCGGAACTGTGGCAGGGGGAGGGGGGCCACCCCCTTGCCCCAAAGTAAGGAGAGCAGGAGGTGCTCTTTTGAAAGTTGATGGCGGACTGGACAAAAGGTGCCCTTTTGAAAGGGAGGGAGAATTACAAATTATGCTAAAATACAACACATCTTCATACAAAAGTATCCATTTGGACAAAAAGTGAGGGTGGGGAAAGTGCCCCCACCTATGTGCAAACCATATAAGTAGGAACCATGGGGCCAGGAGGCAAGATTACTCCATTTTAAAAATAAAAAGTGCCTCTCAATTACTGTCCAGGAAGCGCCCAGACCTTAACTACCCACCAACAAAAACAGGCTTATGCCCACCCCAAAATATATGTTGAGCTACTACACCATTGATGTTCTAGTTTTAATGAAGTTTACAGTACCCTCCATTTTCTGATCTTGCTATATTTTTTACTATGGGGAGTCACAATTTGAAAGCATGCTACAGTAATGTGAACACAAGGATGATATTGTAATCAATTATTGTTAAAAGATTTTTGAAGTCAAATATATATTCTTGTGGGATTCATATCAACATGCAAATCATTTAATAAAATTAGTTTTCATCTTTCTGTGTAACAACATTTCATTCACTATGAACAGAGTTACTGCAGGGACATTTTTCATACAGAGGTGAAAAATCGGTTAATTTTATGAGCAAAAATCTATCCTATTCACTTTCCTATGCTTTTTTATTCTAATTCTCCTGAAAATCACCCCAGTTAAAAACTCTTAACAAAACAACTTGGTGATCTTATGTGAGTGTCCTGAAGTAGTCCCTCCCTATGACTAAATGAATAACTATGGGAAGGGGAGGGGGTCGGGGTCGGGTAGGCTAAAGAGATATTTATTACCCACTGCAATTTATTTTGTGAAAGTTTTGCTAAATTTATTACTTTCTCATTAATTAACATTTATGGAGTTTGTTTTAAAGCACAAATATCCATTACGGAAACTTCAGTTTTGATTTTGGAAAATATGCTGAAGAGTTTAGATACATGGGTGACAATTTTAAAGAAATTTTATATTGTAGCATTGGATGCATAAAATTCTATGTTTTTATCCATTAACCCTTACTCTACCATGTGGTGATAATATCACTGTTTTGAAACTACCTTTTTCTGAAAATAAAATTGGGACCTTACCAAAAATCCTATAGTTTTCTTTCTTTCCTAAATCAAATAGATTCATTGCAAAGATCTCGGAAAGATCTTTCATTATATTGTATTTTTTGGGGGTCTATGCTCACTTTTTTCGGTAAATTTTGTCCAAACATTAAGAAATTTCACCTTTTGTTTAAAAATGTCCCAAAAATGCATGTTATTGACAAATTTACAAAAATTGCTTAGAAAATAAATTTAGATATTTTCTTTTTATATATAATATGTAGACAAGTCATTTTGTTCAAATCTAATCAAATTTTGCTCATGGTCATAATTTTTAATTTATTTGTAAAATATGTAAAATTTTGTGATTTTTGGTGATTTTTTGACCCTTTTTGTTAAAACATGATCCACCCCTATATCGTAATGAAAAGTTTCAAACACCATTCTGTAGCAAAAACAATGTGCTTTCACATAGATTGCTGCAATAAAAGACGTACCCCCTTGATTGTTGCTAACAACGTTTTATAGCTATGTCACTCGAGTTATTTTTAGCTTTTTTGGCATTTACGTTGAGACGACAGAAGAACGTGTATTCCGAATCTTGTTTGAAAGTGAAACTTAGGATTAAGAAATGTCAGAAGGCTTATCGCCAGTAATGGAGATCTTTTAGTACCTGGACCCAGCCCAGAAGAGGCCTAAAGATTATCAGAACCAGGTGAAATGAGTTTTTCAAATTGCGAGTGCATTTTTCAAACTTCATGCTTCCTAATGTAAGGCATAGCTAACGTTAGTGCAGATCCGTTCAAAATTAAGCAAAAACAGTGTAATTTAGCTGGGATTATTTACTTGTAAGGATTATAAACAAGTAAATGGGTCACTAAAATCTGAAGTGATTAACATGAATTGTCCTTTTATAGTAATTTTGGATGAAACTTTACAGATCAATCTTTAATTTGTAGTGCAACAGTATGGGCGGCCGTTTGGGCAAAAACTAAAAGATAGAAAAATACTAAGAAACATGAATTAAAAAAATGGAAAAACAAAATAAAAAAAAAAGAATCTAATAAATAAAAAAACCTTTAAATAGAAAATAAATAAATAGAATTCAATACAAAGTAAATTTAAACGAAAATAAATAAGCAGAAACGTATAAATTAAAAATGAAATAAATAAAAAGAAAGCAATAAAAACAAAAGTATCTAATTAAGGAAAACATAAATTGAATATGAAATAAATAAAAAGAAAACACTACAATAGAAAATAAATAATACGAAATATGTCAAATGGAATTTTAGAGAACAATGCAGGGAAAGCAACAAAAATAATAAATAGAAAAGAAACACAACTACAATTAAAAATCGATAAGATCTTATAAACATTACTATATCTATAAAACAGTGATAAATCTTTAAACAGAAATATAAGTGCAGACAGCCTTTTATCTGTTTATTATAGAAACAAAATGTATAAGTACAAAAAATATATATGAATAAAAACAAATTATAAGGAGAAAAAAACAACGAATATGTAAAAGAGAAATATGCGCACCACTTTGCGCACCACAATGCACTTCACCAGGATTTGCGCTTAGGCATGGTGAGTATGGGTTGACACTAGCGCTCGAATGCGTTATGTTTGTGCAATGTAATGCTATGCTCAGCGTGAAGCCAACTTAAACCCTTAAAGACCCAGGGTTCAAAACATGAAGAAAAAACATTATCGGAATTTTGTTTTCAAAATTAATTTTCACAACTTTCCTTTTGTTTTCTACTACTACAAGTTTAGTTTCTATGAATGTTAAGACAATAAACTTTTCAATGAAAAAGTCAAATCAAAGAAATTATCGACAAAAATATGCAAATTTGCACATTTTATGCCAAAATAGGCCAGTTTTTTTGAGCTTATATTTTTCTTGTGAATAATGAAAAATGAGGATTTTTTTTACATATTTAGATTGTTTATGAGATTTCCTTTCCATTGATACCAGTCTAATTTTTCTCAAAGCAAAACATGCAAAAACAATGAAAATAAAAAAAAAAAATAATCACCGCTGTAATTTCTTGCAGAAAAAGGAAAGCCGCGTGATCCAATGCGGGGATCGAACTCGGGCCATCACGTGCTGTGCGCTGAGATTTGCCACCAGACCAAAGTGTCTAACTAGAAATAAGAATGCTTGAAAATAACTTTAAAGAAATGTGATTAGAGAGGGGTACTTGCTCTTTCTGATATCAATTGAAAGTACATGGCTTGACCTTTCTTACGATACATTTCGCGTACTGTAGGTGTATTGTGATCAGAACTTACAGGTTTTTCAACATTTTGGTCTCAAAAAGGCTAAAAACCATCAAATTTGGCACAATTTTTGTCAAAAAAGATATTGATGGTAGGGGCAGTCAAAATTCGACCGGAATTGGATACTTTGATGTCTTTGACAGTTGTTCATGGCTTTTTAAGCTAAAGCTAGGTCTGGAAGTATGGCAAGAAAGCTTTTGAAGAAAAAATGTTTTTATCTTAAATTTTGTGCATTTTTTTAATTCTCTCTTTTTCATTCCCATGTTTTACAAAATTCTTCAACACAACCCCCATCAAAACATTATATTGTCTGAAAGAACTATTCAAGCTCTTTAAAATGACACCAAGATCACTGCTGTGGGCCTATTTGACAAAAAGTATGTCCCTATTGAGCGTGACACGCTTGGTCTGGGTATTTAAGAAGCTCATGTGGAAAAAAAGGTTACGGAAACAAATTCCAACCCGATATTTGTAGAGGCTGTAGGCCTAATTAGAAGGGCAACAGAACTTTTGTCGGAAGCAATAGAATGGAGTGCCCTAGCTATCGGTACCAGTACCCTTCGATACCGTGGCTCAGACAGCTGTACCTACCGCACCTACTGCCTGCAGGCGCGGCCTGGTGTAAGTGTTCGAGTCGTACGTTAACGAAACCGATATGCATACATATAATATCTGTGGTGCGCAGTGAAACTGCTGCCAAGTATAATCAGTAACAGATTGCAAGTGTACGCAACACATGTTACATTGCATTGTGGTGCGCAAAGTGCTGCGCATATTTTTTTTGTAGGTATATATATTTTTGTATTTATAATTCTGTTTGTATATATAAAAGGCTGAGACTATACTTACATTTCTGTTTAAAGATAAATTGATTTAAAGTTACATTGATTTAAAGATATATTGATTTAAAGATAAATATTTAAAGAAAAATACAAAGATAAAATACTTATAGAAGCATTTTTATTATTAGATATATTAATTTTTATATATAAGTTGTTATATTTGGAGATATATTTTCTGTTTGTATATTACTTGGATTTTGTTTTCTTTTATTTATTTCATATCTAATTTGTCATTTTCTTATTACTATACATGACGTGTCCTTCTCCTTAAAAATTTGTTCCAGCAAATCATAACCACAAACTTACTGTAGCAAATAGTGAGAACACTTTATCTTAATTAGGATAACCACACAATAAGGACTTCATCCATTGCTAATATGATATTCAGCACCAACTCCCACAACAACTAAGGTTTTCAGAATAAAGAAAATAAAGAGGAAAAATCTGACCCGACCTGGTTATTTATCAGGTCGGGTCTGACTGTTTGAAACTTTAAGGAGCAGAATAACTAATGTACTTAAATTACACATTTGTTTCTTTTTATTTGTTTCATTTTTAATTTATATTTTCTTTATTTTTTTATTTTATTTATTGCATATTCAATTTAAATTTTTTGTATAACATCCTTTTTTGTATTGGTTTCTTTTCAATCATTTCATTTTTAGTTTTAAGTTTTGTTAATAATTTTTCTTTAATTTTTTGTATTAAATTCTTTTCATTTATTTCATATTCAATTTATGTTTTTCTTCTAACGTTCGTTTTTTTTTTATTGGTTTCTTTTTCAATCATTTCATTTTAAATTTATGTTTCTTATTAATATTTTTCTTAAATTTTTTGTATTGAATTCTTTTCATTTATTTCATAATCAATTTATATTTTTCTTATAACATACTTTTTTTTATTGGTTTTTTGTTTTGTTTATTTCATTCTTATATTTATGTTTCTTACTCTTTTTTTTTTTTTCTTTTTTTCTTTTCATTTTTGCCCAAACGGCCGCCCATACAACAGTGCCCATATACCTATTTTGCGAATTCTTGATCCCATGTTGTGGTGCAGTGGAGTAGGATTCAAATTTTAAGGGGAAAGGGTCCCATGTTGTTGGAAAGAGACATATGTTGGGGCAAGAGACCCATGGTTGGGGCCAAGCAGTTCCATGGTGGGGGCCAAGCTGTCCCACCATGTAGGGAGAAATTATTTTCTTTGAAGCAATTTGGATCCAGGAAGAGGGCCATATTTTTAGGGGATGTCATTACCCCTGATACCCCTCCCAACATAAAGAAGCCCCACCCCACTCCCAACCCCTGTATTTCCTTGGAAACAGTCAAAATTGTATTTCTCTTAAGGATTTTCCAGTATTTGGACAAATTTGTTGACATTTCATATGCGGTACCAACTTGTCACTGAAGTATACCAAGTTTGGCAATGTCAACATGAATACTGATGCTCTGAACCATTTTTGAGTACCTTTTCACTGAGAATTCCTAATGGAATCAACAGAAATAAGTTTCTACAAGACTTTCAGCATATCGTGAATAAATAAAAGTATTTTCAAAGCTCCAATGGCTAAAATTGGCTCATGAAATATCAAGCCTGTGCATGATAAATAGGTAAATTAGCTAATTTGCATAACATTTTTATTGAAATATTGGTGTAAACATTTCCTTTTTATATTATATTAGTTTTGTGCATTATAAACGGAACAATGCATGTTTATAGGAAAGTAGAGTGCCAAATCCTATCATATATATCATTGGCAAAATCAGAGGTCAATTTTTAGGTCAAAAAAATAAAAATTGACGTATGAATTTTTCCTTGCTCCAAAAAAAAATAAAAAGTACTATTAAATGAAAGGTCCTTCTTTCAACAATTCATAAATTCTATCAATAATTTTGTTCTTCTAATTAGCTACAAGAAGCAGAACATCACAAAGACTGCAGTTTTAGGACATCTAATACTCTGAATTAATGACCTCATTTTCATTAATTTGCATATTTGACCAGAGAATTATACAAACCAACATAAAGTCCAGTCTTAGCTTTCATATAACATAAACTTATTACAGTAAAAAATAAAAATAAATTTGTGAAAAAGCCCCCTTTCCACAAAGTTCCATAAAATAACACTTGTAATCTCAAATGCTCTGGTAGAGTAAGGTTTAACACTTAAACATCTGTTTCAATTGGTGTATTGAAGTATTGTTTTCTTTTTGTTTTCCTCTTGTTTTCCTCACAGGTATAGCTTAATGTTTTGTTTTGTTCCGATGTTATAGCATCTGAAACCTATGTGGTCATGATGGCGTATGGGTGTGTGTGTAATGCTAAGTTCGTAAACATGATATCTCAAGAACGATACACTTGATTCATGTCATGTGGTACACAGATACCCCATGGTCCGCAGATTTTCCCTATTGTTTTTGGTGGTGATGTCTTGTATATTAATTAGTAGGCGGGGCTTAATGTAAAATTCTTGAAATGCTCATATTTTAACAACCACATGTGTCTGTTTTGTTTCATATTTGGTTGAATTACTATATTAGCTTGTGTGTACATGCTCTTGGTATAAAAATGATGAATTTTATTAATATGCATAGTGGGTGGAGCTTAATATGATTTTGCTGAAAAGAGCTTGTAAACACGAGATCTAAAGACTGATAAATTGATTCATGTTACTTGTGATACACAAAATAACCCATTGTCCTTATATGTGCCCTATTTGGTGGTGATGTCATGCATATCACTGACTTAGGTGGGGCTTAATGAAAACTTCTTTAAATGCTCAAATTTTAACAACTTCCTGTGTGTTTTGATTCAAACTTGATATATTTATGTTGTTAGTGTATACATATTCATGGTATAAAATTGTTGAATATCATCAGTATATGTAGTGGGCGGGGCTAAATATGGTTTTGCTGAAAAGAGCTTGTAAACACAGTAACTCAAGAACAATACAATGGATACAGGTCATGTGGTACACAGATAACCCATTGTCTGTTTGTGTGCCCTATTGTTTTTGGTGGTGATGCCATATGCATATTGCTAAGTGATAAATTTATAGCAACCATATGTCTGTTTGTCTTGCATGTTATTTGTCTGTTATTGAGTACATGCATATGTTGTCAAGAGGTTCTATCTCTAATATGTATGCTGCCAAAACTTGTAAACACATCGCACATGTCATATGTGGTGACGAGTTATGGTCCATATGGTTTGGTAGTGATGTCATGTAGTCATGTAGTGATTTATGTGAAATTCTTAAAAAGTGATAAATGTGCAACCGTTTACATGCATGGTTTGATTGATTTGCATCATACAAGTGTTGTCAACAGGTTCAATACGCATGGTGGGCATGGCTGATGAATATGTTATTTAGCATATTTCATGGTATTCAATGCCAGTTAGCATAGGTGGGATTTGAGGGGGGGACAAGAGGGGTACTTGCCCCCCCCCCACTTTTTCAGAATTTGTATCTTTTGTATGGTAATGTTTTGCACCTTAGCATGGGAGCACCTTTGTTTTCCCTCCACTTTGACTTTGCCCCACCCCCACTCCCCTCCTTTCAGTAGGCAAATCCTGCCCATGCCAGTAAGCATACAATTTAAAAATCAACCAACTGAAAGAATGCATCGAAAGCACTAAACATTTTGGTTGTCTGGTTATCCTAGAACAAATATTTCATGATATGCAATGACATATAATAATAATAATAATAATAAATATTACTTAAATATGCCATTCACTAAAGTACCATGGCGCTTACAAAGTAAAATAAAACAAAATGAAAAATATCAAAATAAGTGGGTCTTTAAGAGTTTTTTAAATACTGTGGTGGATGGAGAAGTTCTCATGTGGGTGGGTAAAGTGTTCCAGGATCTGGATGCAAGTATTTCAAATCTTTTGCCACCTATGGCAGAATTGGATATGGGTATGTGAAGTCAGGTAAAGTCATTACTCGATCTGAGTTCACGTGTGGGTTTTCTTATCTTGATTATATCCTTTGAATACCAAGGCGCCTCACCATTCAGGATTTTGTAGATAAAGAGTAGTGTTTTGTAGGTGACCCGTTTTGATATTGGTAGCCAGTGTAGCTTGCTGATCAATGGACCTGGATCAGTTTGTCTACCAACACCGAATATCAGACGTGCTGCTCTATTCTGGAGACGCTGCAATCTTGTCAAGTCTCTACGAGACATTACAGTAAAGAGTGAGTTGCAGTAGTCCAACCTGGATGTGATTAAAGCACGAACTAGGTGGTGACATGTATTTGTGTCGATAAATCTTCGAATACGCCAGAGGTTTCTGATGTGGTAAATTATTGACCGATGTAGAGCGTCAACATGGCTGAATAAGGAAAGCGAAGAACTGAAAGTGACACCAAGGTTACGGATTGATTTGGATGGTTTGATACTGCTTGATACTGATATGACAGTTAATACAAATTTTGCAAATCAAGCAGCTTATGAAAAAGCATAGGAACCACAAAACGTTTTGGTTCTGGTTTCTTTTAGTTCCATTCTGTTTTGAAACTTTCTTTCAACATTTTTGCCAGTAGCCTGTAGCTATTTTTTTTATGAACCATTACTTTCTGGCTTTTTCATGGTATTCTTAGAAAACAGGAGAAATACCAGTACGTATGCCTCTTCATCACCACTGATTCAAAATGTTATCTTAAACTACGTCTAATCACATGTATTGTTTAGTTGCTTGGGAACAAACAAAAATTGCAGCCTGATGCCTACAAAGAATTTTTATCATTTTTAAAGAATTTGTTAATTTATATATATATATATATATATATATATATATATATATATATATATATATATATATATATATATATATATATATATATATATATATACACATATATATATATATATACACATATATATATATACACATATATATATATATATATATATATATATATATATATATATATATATATATATATATATATATATATATATATATATATATATATATATATATATATATATATATATATATATATATATATATATATATATATATATATATATATATATATATATAATATTCTTGGGAACAAAAAATATATACTGAGTCCCCTTTGCGTAACCACTAGCTTTGTTGCTCCGTGGTGGACAGAGGCAAATTGGGGGAAAGCTCGTAGATCATACGTAGCATGTTGATACTTTTGTAGATCCATGCGGCTCTATAATACTTAACGGAGACACGCTCTAAGTTAAGCGGTATTCCCTACGTAGCCACTAGCATCTTAGCCCCGTGGTGAATTGATAGGTGGCCGTAGCTGTTAAAGACAACGGCAAATAGTTTACGCTAGATTTTAACACCTTCATAATGCAGTTCCACGCAGCTTGCAGCTTCACGGCTTGTGAGTTTACTACCCGTACAGCATACGGTAATAGTTTTCTCCACATCCGTAGCCATCGGCTCTGCAGTTCCAAGGGTGTAACAACCTTCTGAAGTTAACGGCCCGGATAACATACGCAGTACGATAACGCCTTATCTAATCAACTTAGTATAAGTTACGTTGTTGAGGGAATAAAGTACATCCCGACACAAAGGAAGAAGGTGTATTTCAAATGGGAAGATGCAAAACAAAATTGATGTCAAATACAGTAGATCTATAATAGGCCTACCCAGTATAGAAAAGAAAAATATCATGAAAACCGAATACGGGAATACAAGTGTTTTATTGTTCAGGTATCGAACTGCTACTGCTTCCTCTACTGTGTCCATCATCAATGCTCTGAAAACCCTGACTTATTTGAGACATATCTTTCAGCTAGCCCCAACAAGTCTATGATGACCCGTGGTATTTCACAACAGTCAGGGAATGATATTGCTGGTGCAAAAAATAGTATTTGTTTTCAATATCAGACGGAACTGTTTGAATTTCTCTTCAAGTACGAGTAAATATGTGTGTGTGTGTGTGTGGGGGGGGGTATTTCTCCTTTCCAAGCCTACTTGCTATGACTATCAATATCATTTAAAACGTAATGTATCACTTAATTTCAAAGTACCTTCCGCCCAAAGAGTGTGGGATGATAGTAAGGACCATCGACCTTGTCAAAAAATAGGGTGATGTATACCTCCCACCCCCAGGATTTACACTCATGATCTACACTCATGATCAGCCTTATAGTATAAGGGAAAAGGTGAGCATGTTTTTATAGGGATTTAGGTTTATAAGGCAGGTTTAATTAAGGGTTTAACCCATTAATAATGGTTTTCTGTTTTGATCAGGAGGTAGGGATGTGCAAATGAGTGAGTGGAGGTTATAGGGAAGGTTCGAATGAATTGGTTCAAGCGTATATTTGGTAGATGAGTGTGTAGAGAAAGGTGGATAGGGGATTGTATGATTATTTGCGATGTACGGTTTACTTTGTAAATATCTAGCAGTGTATATGTTTTGTGATGATTTTCTAGTTGTTTCTCACCCAATTTTGAGAAAATGTACAAGATAATACTTCCAGGCTTTTACTGTCTAATGGACAAATCTGATGAAGTAGTGATGATACTGTGACATTCAAATAATGCAAATTGTTAGCAACACAAGGGTGTAGGAAAAATGTTTTTCCCATGAGAAACAGATTTCTCTCCTTTAATGATGTGTGTTTACCTTGATAGTCAAATATACTCTATATGGTAATCTTTGCAGGAGCCAATCGGGACCTCTGATGGATTATTCAGGGAGCATCAGTATTTCAAAGTGAAAAGAAACCATGCTGTTTTTGTGGGTGTGAACAAAATCACTCCTGCTATAAGCAAAGAAAACAAAGAATCTGCAGAAAAGGATTTTCCTGATATCAAAGATGCTCATTTTGCTAGCTCGCCAAGCAGCTCCTCTAAGTCTGAATGTTACTCAGCTCCACCATTTTTTAAGAAAGGAGATACTGTAGAAGTCAATACTGCATTAGCAGGTTTTGCAAAGAGGACGTGGGCAAAGGGTACAGTGGTGTATGTCGCCTCAGAGGATGGAGTAGGAATTCTTCTTGGTGTTGAATTGGTATGTTCAGATTTTACTAAAATTAATGTTTCGTAATTTTATTTACACTTTATCATAACGGCATATTTTTCATTTCAAGAACTTTATTCCAGCCAAACAATTACAAATTATAAACACATTTACATGTAGTGAAATAAGATACATCTTGAAAAAAATTTGATTGATTAGATTTGAAAGAGATTGTACGATCGAGTAACATGGTTTAAGATATATAAACAGGGGTGCCAGGTGTTACAGTGAAAAAGTTGCAGCGTGTTCAGAATTATGCTGCAAGGCTCGTCACAAGAAGCAAACGTTTCACTCCATCACTTCATCTACTGCAAAATCTTCATTGGCTACCTGTCTCATATAGAATTAAATTTGAAATTTTAATACTCATTTTTAAGTCCCTTCATAACATGGCCCCGTTATAGCTGACCAAAATGTTTCATTATAAACAAACTAGTTACCACCTTCGCTCTGAAAACCACCTCATCCTTTATGTTCTAAAAAGTAAACTTACATATGAGGATTGCTCTATGCAAATATTTGGCCCAAAACTTTGGAATGACCTCTTTCAATCAAATCTGCTCAATCCCTTAAACAATTCCACACCTTGCTTAAGACTCACTTATTTAATTGTGCTTTCAAGTCCTTTCATAATTTTTGTTCTATATTTTCTTTATATTCCATGCTTATCTTATTTACACATTTGTATTTATTTTCTTTTGATGCATATTTTGTAAGGCGCATTAGAATAAGTTATTTAGATAATGCGCCATATAAGTGTAATAAACTTAAACTTAAACATGTGTCCGAGGAGATTTTGCAAAAACTATGGGTGTAAAGCTCCTTTATAATACAATAAAAGAGAACAGAAAAACAGAAAATAGGTGAAGAATTTACACTACTGCAGACACAGAAAGAATTGAATAAACTGGCGAACAAGCCTTCCCCATGAACTCATCCTTTTTAAACTTCAACCCTACCTTACTCCTCCCCTCCATTCCTCCACAGCATACCCTCACCACTCCAAACTGTATTGTATTCACATGGATTAGAATAAACTGATAATTAGGCCACAGAAGAGGAATGAACAGAGACAACACTTGGTTTACTGCTGGTTGTTATAAACAGTTAAGAGAAACGGGACTTCAAGAGGACATGACAATGGGATTCAATTGAAAAGATCTCAACAAATCAATATTTGCATCTATGAACTTGTAAATGCTAGGAATAATGGGTTGAAAGTGGCTGGAACGTAGGCCTATGTTACTTCAGCCCACCTCTGAAAAATCCATGTCACCTGACAAGCTGAGACGCTCTATCAGCGATAGAAGAGATGCATAGTCTGCATAGTACTTACAGTACATTATCATCAATTTTAGAGACTTCTAAGGATCAAAATGGAGAGTGACATCCACTCAATCAAAAGTGAAAGTGAAGTAGACTTAATTATCCTCTCATTGATGAAGAGGGGATATAGCATTTTTACCGTTCGTCCATCAGTCCGTTTGTCTGTCCCACATCTATTGTCCATCCGGCCTCATGCTTTGTTCAGCTACTGGGGAAAAGCTTTTGCTGCCCTAGGAAAAGAATTCCAACTATATTAATGAAAATACATTTATATAAAAGAGACTTGCTTTAAAAGAGTTTTGAACAAATGCATTCAAGACTCCAGCATAGCAATTAAAGTTTGCCAGAACAATTTGTTCCAGCATGAAAAAAAAGCAGAATAATAGAACTGACAACTCAATAAAATGTATAATGAAGTGTGTCTTGGGAATGAATAACAAAAAAACAATAAGTCTTCACTTGAATAGAGTGGAAACATAATATAGACATTATGATAATCTGCAAATTAATCTGTACTGAATTTTCATTCTGATTTGATAGATAGAACAGCCCTATCTGGTTTATAAGGGAAAAAAAAGGTGAATATGTTTCTATAGGGAGTGTCAGATTTAAGTTAAAGCAGGGGGATGTGGTGCAATGGAGTGAGGGAAGGTTATAGTGAAGGTTGGAATGATGAGTTGGTTAAGAGTATATTTGGTAGATGAGGGGATGGCAAAAGGTGAGTTGGGGTAGTAGGTGAATGGATGATTGTAGGTGAATGAGGGATGTTAGGTGAATAAGGGATGTTAGGTGAAAGAGGGATGTTAGATGAACGGGGGATGGTAGGTGAATGGTGCATGTTGAGGAATAGAGGATGGTAGGTGAATGGGGCATGTTAGGTTGATAGAAGTGAGGGGATGGGAGTTAGGAGGAAATAATGTGTTGGGTGAAATATGGTACAATATTTGGTAAATGTAGGAATTGGGATGAAGGTAGGATGGCATGGGGGCAGGATGGGATGAAATGTGGGACAGGGTTGGATGGCATCTGGGACAAAGTGGCATGTGGGACAGAGTACCATGGAATGTGGGACAGGATGTCATGGCAAATAAAGTAGGACGGTATGATATAATATTTACCATGTTGTATACACCATGGGCTATATCAGGCATAATTATTTGACTCCACCTTTTTTTTCTTATTCAACAACTCATTTGCATATAAGTTATTATATGAACTGACATTTCATACATAGTATGCTCAATCAGGAACTGTGATAGCTAGGATGAGACTTCTTATGGAGCCTATGGGACGTCATGTGAGACATAGGGTGGGATGCCATGTGGGACATGGGGTGGGATGCCATGTGGAACAGGGTGGAATGCCATGTAGGATATATGGTGGAATGCCATGCAGGACATAGGGTGGACTGCCATGCAGGACATAGGGTGGACTGCCATGGGATGGAATGTCATATGGGACATTGGATGGTATGGGATGTCATGTGGGACATGGCGTCCCACCCCATTTCAACAAGTCATTTGCATATAAGTTATTATATAAACTGACACTTTTATACATAGTATGCTCAATCAGGGACTGTGATAGCTAGGATGATATGGAGCCCTATGGGATGTCATGTGGGACACGGCATGGGATGCCATGTGGGACATGGTGGGATGCCATGTGGGACATGGGGTGGGATGCCATGGGGACATGGGGTGGGATGCCATGTGGGACATGGTGGGATGCCATGTGGGACATGGTGGGATGCCATGTGGGACATGGTGGGATGCCATGGGGACATGGGGTGGGATGCCGTGGGGACATGGGGTGGGATGCCATGTGGGACGTGGGATGCCATGTGGGACATGGGGTGGGATGCCATGTGGGACATGGGGTGGGATGCCATGTGGAACAGGGTAAAATGCCATTTGGGACATGGTGGAATGCCACGAGTAACACAGAGTGTGAAATAGGTTGGGATGCCATGTGTGACATGGGTTGGGATGCCATGTGTGACATGGGATGGGATGCCGTGTGGGACATGGGGTGGGATGCCATGTGGGACATGGGGTGGGATGCCATGTGGGACATGGGTTGGGATACCATGTGGGACATGGGGTGGGATGCCATGTGGGACATGGGGTGGGATGCCATGTGGAACAGGGTAGAATGCCATGTGGGATATGGTGGGATGCCACGAGTAACACAGAGTGTGAAATAGGTTGGGATGCCATGTGTGACATTAGGTAGGATGCCATGTGTGACATAGGGTAGGAGGCTATGTGGGGCATAGGGTAGGAGGCCATGGGGATATGGGATGTGATGCCATGTGGGACATAAAGTAGGATGTCATTGGGACATTGGGAGGAATACCATGTGGAACGTATGGTGGGATGCCATGTGGGACATCAGGTGGGAAGCCACTGATGCGGGACACAGGGAGGGACATAGGGAGGGATGTCATGTGGAACATATGGTTGGATTAATGTGGGACATACTTGTAGGATGAGATCCATGTGGGTCATAGCGTGGGATGCCATGTGGGACATATGGTGGAATGGCATGTGGGACATATGGTGGAATGCCATGTGAGACACTGTATGGTGGAATGCCATGTGGGAGATATGGTGGAATGCCATGTGGGACAAGGCATGGGATGTCATGTGGGACATGAGGTAGGATGTCATTTGGGACATGGGATGTGATCCATGTGGGACATAGGGTGGAATGCCATATGGGTCATAGGATGGGATGCCCTGTGGGACATATGATGGAATGCCACATGGGACATGGGATGTCATGTGGGACATGGGATGGGATGTCATGTGGGAGATATGGTGGAATGCCATTTGGGACATGGCATGGGATGTCATGTGGGACATGGGGTGGGATGCCATGTGGGACATGGGGTGGGATGCCATGTGGGACATGGGGTGGGATGCCATGTGGGACATGGGATGCCATATTTATAATTGGCCTGGGTCATATGATATGGGTGTCAATTTGCATGGGCATGCGAACCATGATGGTATTTACCGTTCTAGTTATTTAAGTTTTAACAAAGATTTGGAGGAGGAAGGAGGTTGTGGACCTCCAGGGGGTTCTAGAGGTGGGAAATCCATGGGTACAGAGGTGATAGATCAAGGGGCGTTTTGGAGGTGGGAAATTCAGGGGTTTCTGGAAGTGGGAAATCCAGGAGGTACCAGGGGTGCGAAATCCAGGGAGGCTGCGGAGGTGGAAAATCCATGAGGTTGCAAAGGTGATAATTACAGGGGGAGGGGCTTCCAGATATGGGAAATCCATGGGATGCTTAGAAAGTCAGTTCCTCAACGGGGGAGGAGGGACTTGAAGTTCTGGCGGATAGGGGTCTGGACTTGGGAAATCTGAAGAGGAGGTTGTGGTCTTGGGAAATCTTGGGGGGTCGTTTTGGACTTCCAGGGTTCCGGAGGTAAGAAATCCAGGGGTCTACAGAGGTGAGAAATCCAGAGGGGTTCAGGAGGTGGGAAATCCAGGGGGTTCTAGAAGGGGAAATCCAGGAGGTACCAGGGGTGGGAAACCCAGGGGGTTCAGTAGTTGGGAATTCTAGGGGTTCGGAAGTTTGGAAATCCAAGGAGGAGGTTCCAGAGGTGAGAAATCTGGAGGAGAGGGGGGGTCCAGAGGTAGGAGTTTCTTGGGATTCTGGATGTGGGAATCCAGGAGGATTCGGGAAGTGGGAATACCAGGAGTTACCAGGGGTGAGAAATCCAGGAAAGTTCTGGGGCTGGAAAATACAGGGGTGTCTAGAAAATCAGTTCCTCAATGTGGGTTTTGCATATTCACAAAGTGCCCATTGAGATGCCAGAACAACCAGTATATGTTAGGGCTGTGCATTTTCGTTTAATAGCCTAAACGTTTAAATGGCCAATTTTCTGTTTCCCCCAAGCCATTAAAAAATGTTGAAACAAAATTGGAAAATTTTGATTCTGAAAAACTGATTCTATCCCTACAATAACCACTACATAACCACCGCGATAGCCGCCCCCAAAATAAGCAAGGAATGTCACAAAACTTGAGTATGGGCCTCATTCATAATAAGTCTTCAAATTACCCGTAAGGCTTAAGAAATAATGATCCATGGTTGGAACCCACTTTAAACAAGATGCAGAAACAACATATTAGCAAGTAAATTTGCTGTGACTTGCAAGCATTTTGATATGTATTTTGAACACTTAAAAGTAGTGCTGACACGACATGGCTGTATTACGTATTGATTATCGTGGAGAAAAATATAGCGATATATTGGTATATCGCGATACTTGTCAACTAACTCACGAGACAAATTGTTAATATCACTAACGTTACTTCTTTTATGATGAACACAAGAAAAAATGACTTGCAGATCTAGCAGACCACATGATTGCATGACTATTACTTTCATCACACATCACTTAACTTGACCGTGAATCATCGAAGTGAGAGCCTGAGAGGCATGTTCTGGGCCAATTTTTCGTTATTTTTGCCAACTTACATTAAAATGTGCCAGTGTGGGGTGACGGGGCATAATTTGTAATTAGTTTTTTATATTTCTTATTGTTTCTTGCTATTTTTGCACATTTTTAATGGCCTAAACTTGACTTTTAGATTTAATACCGTAACGTAGCCTAGTTGCACGAAAATTTCTTAATTGAATATCAGTTTTTGGTATTGCAATAGGCATAATTCATGTCGTGGGAACAGAGATATAGCGATAATCAACATGTCATGACAGCACTACTTAAAAAAAAAATCAAAAGTCATGGGTGTAGCCAAGGTGGGGGTCGACATCAGGGTTGTATGACCCCCCCCCCCCAAAGTAAAACGGCAATGATAAAAAGGTCCAGAAAATATGCTAAAAGATCCAATTATTTCCATTGGTGACCCCCTCTCCAATCCGAAATGCTGGCTACACTCCTGAAAGTGCACCACCCTGAACCAGCTATACCGTAGAAAACATATTCTAACCTATTCCTATTACCAACTATACTGTATTTGATACAATCCTCTGGGAAATGGCGGTGATGTTTTGCAAACCATGCTGAAATCTTGACAACTTTGAAACATTTGTGTTCGTTTATTTCGCAATATTTTTTCTTTTTTGTGCAATCTGTTTGACTCATCAGGTAAACTTTGCCTTTTTGTGTAGTGAAAATAACAATCAAAGCTTTTTTGTCTGTAAATTTCTGGGTCAGTTTTACAGCTTGTAAAATGGGTGTTAACCTAATGAAGGTTTATGCCTGTTGTTAAGCAGGCCTATGCCTCCACATCAAGTAGCTCTAAATTTGGTGAATCAAAGCCAAATACAGCCCTATTCATAGCTAATTAGTGCAAATTTCAACTCATGCCCTAAAAAGGGATTAGATTCTTTGTTGATCATATGTAAAGTTTGAATAGTAAAAGTCATTGAATGAAAGTTTTGTGAAAGTGTGAATCGTGAACGTTTAAATTTTTGGGAGGATTAGACTAAACATTTAATCGAAGGTTCGTTCGTTTAAACGTTTACATGTGTAATCATCACAGCCCTAGTACATATATATATGGTAAGAAATGCAATTGACATCTATCTTACAATTTTCAAAAGTAGGCCTTCATGTGAAATCCGGGGAAGAGTGGGGGTGGGAGCTAGGACTTGTAAAATCCAGAAGGATTGTGATCTTGGGAGGAAATTCGGGGGAGGACTTATGAAATCCAGCAGAGGACTTGTTAAATCCAGCAGAGGGGGTAGGGGATCTGGAACCTGGGAAATCCAGGGGTGGGGTTCTGGAGGTGGGAAATCCAGGGGGCTTCCAGAAGTGGGAAATCCAGGAGGTACCGGAGGTGGGAAATCCAGGGAGGTTCCAAAATCCAGGGGCTTCCGGAGGTGGGAAATCCAGGGGAAGGGGTTCCGGAGATGGAAAATCCAGGTTGGAGATTCTTGAGGTGGGAAATCTGGGGAGGGGGAATCTAGGGGGCATCAAGAAAATTGCTTCCTTGAAGGCAAGGGAGGAGGGGTAATGCGTATTTTGGGTGCTAAAAACTAAGATTTATTTTTAAGAAATTCTAGTGGAATTAGAATTAGAAAGTGGTAAAGAATTAGAGAGCATGATTATGGATATCTTTCTGTATACATAATGATACATACACACTACAAAGTCTATCAATAGGCACACATACATTTTAGAAAGAAAATTAAATTAATAATTATTTAACATATTAACTTCTCGAATTTTGACTGGTCAAGTTTGTAAGTATTTTTTTTTTTTTTTTTAAGTGCTCCTTAACTGTAAACTTCACATTGCCATTTCTTACACTTAAGCACAACTTTGCCTTCAGAATGCAATGCATTTTAGGTTGGTGGTATTTTTTATTTTGTGGGTGATATCAATGGATGAAATGTAAGTGCATGTGTCATATTAAATAACCATTACAACATTGGCTGAATAAAACCCAGTCCAAGAATCAAACCACCCTGTTTTCTTGCACATTATTAATAGGTGCAGTATGTCAGACAAAGAAGCTTTGTGCAGATATGATTGGTAACAGTCAAATGGATAATTCTATGATGAATGGTGAAAGTTACTTGGAATTAAGTTATCTTTTTAAAAGGTATTTGGAAGGGGAAATTATTCTTGTGGTACATGACTTACAAAGGGGAAAAAAAGATGTTTATCCTTGTTCATTTTGGGAATGCCCTCTGTAGAGTCATTATATGCTATCTCCATTCTATTTCATTCTTGCAAAGTTTCTGTTGTCTTCTCAGAGCAACAAGTTTGAATTCCCTGTATATCATACTAATAGTGCTGGAAAATTCTGTGGACGAAAAGTATTCACCCCTGACAACCCGGCTCGTACTGTAACTGCTGCCATCATAGATGTGAGACCATTTACTGACCAAGGTGAGTTATGTAGCTCCGAGAAAATTTCCAAAGTTATTGGTTCTGATGTGATAGCATCAGGAACCTATGTGTTCATGATGGTACATTATGTATGTGTGTGTATACGTATGTATGTATTTATGTATGTGTGTATGTATGTATGGGTGTATGTATGTATGTGTAAGGGTGTGTGTGTGTGGGTATGTGTGTATGTATGTATGGGTGTATTTATATATGTATGTATGTGTGCGTGTGTGTATGTATGTACAGTACCGCCCGCAATAAATTGGTCGTGGCAACGTGAAATATCGTGACGCCACATTAGTCACGTTAGAAAAAAATGACAAAAAATCATACCCCAAAAGTCTAAGCATGACAATTCACGATAACCACGTATGCCACGCAACAATGATTTGCATAATATTCATCGTGGCGGTCGTGGCGGCATGAAAAATGATGAAAGGTAAGGTCGAAAAACATAACGTCGGTAATAACTTTAATAATACCGACGACGAGGCGTTGGAGTTTCGCAAGATTTGTTGTATGCAAATATTTTAAACCTTCCGATCAATAGCGGGTGAAATACACAATAGTCCATGTCGTTACTTGCCTTTTTAACTTGAAGCTTATTTTCATAAACATTGAAGTACATCATTTCCTTAAAATTCGTCATTTTTTCCCCTGAATTTTTCTATGAATGTGCCTTTAGTTTTTCTCTGAATATTAATCTCTGGAAAGAATGTTTAGATAACGAGAAGTTTTATTTCATGTAGCCTATTTTTAAACACGGCACACGCAACGGCCGTTAACTAAAACGCTATCACATGATGAATTGCGAGACTGAAATATTTGATTTTACTTACCATGGCGCGGCGGCTTACGGACCATCTTCCTGCACGCTCTAGACAGCATATTCACATAGGCCTACATTATATTTGCTTGTTCTTGTGCCGATGAAAGCGAAAAATATTTATAAAAAAAATAAATAATAATAATAATTTTGAAGATTGTGGCCCGTGGTTTAAATTTTGAACGTGACCTACATAGTGTTCCCGGAAATATAAATTCCCAACCCGATCTATTTTGACAGTAAGACAAAATATGAACTTACTCATTTAGTGGAATTCTAAACTGAAATGCACAACTTTATTCACAATGTAATCCGAATATTGGTTATTTTGAACTTCCATTTTTATGTTCCACGAGCTAAATATAATCCACAATAAATTACACCTTTTAAATCAAGCTTTTCAAATCCAAGATAAAAAAATAATAATAAAAAATAGGTCAATGTTTCACGAAGCTCCACAATATTTTGCTGAAAACAGTAGCCACAAATATATGATTATGAATAACTTTTCTTAAGAACCGTCGGCACTGATTTGTGCCCACCGTGAACGGTTTGTAAGTTGTACGTTCGCACCCTTACAGAATACGGCAGGAAGTGCCTGGTATTCGAGGGATGCACCTCCCAGATCGAGTTGTCCCCCAAACAAAAGTTCTTGTAATTGGGCCGTAACTCCTAATGATCACGTGCACACGTAAGAATTTTGTTCTTTTAAGTGCCTGTTTTATCAAAAGCGTATTGGTTTTTTATTTACGACCTGGCGTCGAATATCTGGAAACATTAAGTAATGTAGGCCATTTGTTGAAAAATAAACTTTTTAATTGACACCTAACGTAAGCGTACCACTAAGCACAGCAGGTGGTGGAGTTGGTAAGGGGGGGGGGAGGGGCGGAGGGAATAACATGCAGCACTTTTTATTGTCGGGAGAGGTGTTATGGCAACGAAGAAGGGCTTCTTGTTTAGCCGTTGTGTGTGTGTGGGGCACTGCTTTTGTATGCTGTGGCAGAAAATGGGCAAAGGAATAACAATATTTGTTTTCAAAACAATTTCCCACCCTAAATTCAATTATACGGCGATCCTAATAATTCAATTATACGGCGATCCTAGTATGTCCCACTGGCGGAGGTAATAAGGCAATCAACAAAAAATAGGGTTTAATCTCCCCTCCCCTAGACAAAGTACGAACCTGTAAGTTGTTCCACCTCCCCCCAAAAAAAACAAAAAAAACATCACACGCCCCGCCCCTGATATGTCATTATGCCAACATACATAAAATGAAATTAAGAATTAACCTGGGCGCCTCCTCTCTCCCTTTGTTGTTGTCAAGTAATAAAAAAGGGCTTTAAAATAATGATAATTCTTGTCGTAGAGAATTGCCTCCAGGGGGAGTTGGCAATCTAAACTGATATCTCCCAGGACATCCACGTGAAATGTACAACTTTATTCACAATGTATTAATCCAAGCAAGTTATAAATATCATTTTGATTTTAGTGCCAAGCGAAAACATAATCCCCGATAATAACACTTTACACACATTCTAAATTAAGCTTGATTGAACTTGAAGTCCGAGAAAAAGAAGAGTTAATGAACGGTTCCGAAAAATGCTCCAGGACCACAATAATCCCGCAGAAAAAAAATACAAAAGTCAAAAATAAATTAAAATACATGTAGGTTTGTATTGAAAGATTAGTCCGCGCTGTTTTGCGAGCACCGGCATAGATTTAGCATCCCTAGTAGTTGGCTTCCTTTTTCCCACAATACGGCCACCCGAGTTGAATTCAACTCAATTAAATCTGCTGCAGGAAGTACCTGGGGATCAGGGGGAGGGGAGAGGCTCCTAAATCAGCTCTAGTTGGAGTTAAGTGTCCCAAATAACTTGAAATATTAACGCAATGACCGCTGTAATTAGGCCATAATTCTTATTTCATTATTACGCAATTATGTTTTTCTTATCAAGTGCCGCATCAAACATTCCGAGAAAAAAAAGAAGGTTTATCGCAAATAGTATTGCTGTTGATTTACGACTTGGCGTCGGAAAGTCCGGAGACATTCAGTAATCTAGGCCGTTTGTTGAAAATTTGCGTGTTTGCGTCACACCGTAATGTAAACAATTCAATTGAGCGTAACATGCATGTCCATGGTAAAATGGGAATAGGACCGATATCCGGACATGTAGCTTTGGGGGGGGGGTGGGTGGAGGGGGAGGGGGCGTACACAAATATTAAATATTGTGTGTCAGGAGGTGGGACGAACAACAGTTTATTTTTGTGCCGTATATACACGGAAAATGCAGTAGGAGCAGGAAAAAGACAATTTTTGTTTCCATAGTACGGGGATCCCAATATGGTCCTATGCTCCTCCCCCCCCCCCTCCCTGCGTGTGTGTGGCATATATTGAAAACAAATCGAACAAAAAGTTTCAAAATAAACTTGTCGAGACTAACAGCATACTTTATATATTTAGATAGTATTCAACCCCCTCCCCTCTCCTCTCCTCCTCCCCTCCCCCCCCCCCCCTCTCCCCCCTCCCCTCTCCCTCCCCTCCCAATCTAATTTATATAATTCACTCTTTTTATCGCCGCAATCTTTGGGAGGGTATATTCAGAGCTCCATATTCAACTTCAAATCGTAGAGAAATAGTCTATGGCGGGTATTCACAAGGTACCTGGGTGGTCTTCGAGACGTGATCAGGGTGAGATTTGCACAAACCATATCCCTACACACATCATGGCGTAAGAATGCTCCAACAGGTTCTGAAGGTCTGGCTTTGGGGTGTGATTGGCTTATCTGGGGACCAGTAGCATTGTATAACGCGTGCCGTAGGTGTGGCTAAGAGTTGTAGATCCATTAATTGGCTAATCAGTGAAAAATGCCGATTAACGTTTGACTCTGTGATCGGTGTCGCAGTAGGCCCAGTGCGAACACAATAGAGGTTACGCCCATGCACTAATAGCTTACATTCAACAGAAGTAATGAGACACTGCGGCATTGTTCTAACACATCCCTGGGTCCAAATGTGATTTAAATACTTTAACAACAGTTCACATAACTTTGCCGCAACTTGGCGGGAGGAGGGGGTGGGACTTGGTGAAAGTGTGTAATTACTGTCGTCGTCGTATGCTCTGTTCTCTCTGTGGTGTTAGTACATTTTACCTCTCAGTTTACCCGGAGCTGTTTTATTTTTTTTCTTCAATTAAATGTTTGTGCATGGGTCATTTTAAAATTTATTTTGTGATATGTCAGTGATATCTTGTTTTGATTATTTCTTAAAAAGTTACGTGACTATTTTTGTTTGGATTAATATTTGGATTAAACTCCACACTACTCTGTAAGTTTTATCTTTATTTTTTATTGTTCAATTGAGTTGGGCCCCTTTTAATTATTCTCACATTTATGAAAAGAAATTAGAACTTAATGTGGATGTCATTTTTAAATTGAATAATGTGGACAAATATATTTTGTCTTTCAAACTGTTTTGTTTGGAAAAAAAAAAAAAAATTAAATTCAATAAGTAGTGAATGGACGTGTGGGGAACGTCCGCCACATCATGCGGGGTGCTACATTGTAAGGACCACGTGTCTTTAAGCCCAGGACTAGTTTATTTAACTTTTATATATATTCGGGATGAATCTGAACATTTACTATTGAAGTTTACAATTCCAGAACTTTAAGTCATTCACGAAGAATTTTAAACTCGGATGATCACTGCAATTATTATTTATTATTCGGGATGTTTCGTTTTTTCTCTATTTGAACGTCTGGTATCAGAAGCTGAAGGAATTGGGTTCGGCCAAAGAGCTCTTTGGTTCGGCTGCGAGAACATTGAAATAAAACACAACATTTTAAGTGTCTTTTCGTTAAAAAGGTACCCTTCTTGGTTTTTATTTCTTTAACTTTAAATCACTAGTTTTCTGAAGGAACAAAAAATCAAAACCCGCTCTAGTCGATAGTAGAAACTGATTTTAAATATTTGACGTTAAAGATTAGGTTTCAAAGAAGTCTGATCTGTACCGTGTGTAAATTGCGCATTTTTCGTGATTTAATATACGCACAGCGAAATGGACTCGCTATATTATTACGTCCGATTTTACTGATGTAAACATACACTTCTGGTACATTTTTGCATTATAATCAAACGGTAGCAACGAAAGTTGCAGTACTACATTGGGCCGATAACTTTTTTTATTTCTATTAGATTATTGAATTGGTGAAAAGAATAATCACAAACTGACAAAGCCGTTGCCCATTCCGTGATTTGTGCACTTGTTTATGTAAATATTTCTCCCGCCACGGTGGTCACGATAGATTCACGATAGAGTTGCATGAATTATCTTGATAATTAGCTACTGCTACGGCACAGAATTTAGAACGAAATAGCGGCTATTTGACCTGATTTCTAACGTGACTAACGTGGCGTCACGATATTTCACGATGCCACGACCAATTTATTGCAGGCGGTACTGTATATAGATATGTATGTATGTATGTGTTTGTGACGACCAGCTCGTAAACGCGATATCTGAAGAACGGTAAACTGGATTAATGTCATATGTGGTACACAGATAGCCCATGGTTCGTAGATGTGCCCTATTGTTCGTGAATATTAATAAGTAGGCGTGGCTTAATTTAAAAATCTTGAAATGTTTACATTTTAAGAACCGCATGTCTGTTTTGTTTTATATTTGGTACAATTAAGGTGTTAGCTACCGTGTACACGTTCATTGTGTAAATATTTTGAATTACATTAATATGCATAGTGGGCGGGGCTTAATATGATTTTGCTGAAAAGAGCTTGTAAACACGGTATCTTAAAAACGGTAAACTGAATTCATGTCTTATTTAGTACACAGATAGCCCATGGGCTATAGTTGTGCCATGGTCGTCTGTCTGGCCAAATACATTGTTCAGTTACCGAGAACAAGGATTTCTGCCCTTGGAAAGGAATTCCAACTATTTTTGTGTCTCACATCAACTGAAATTTATATATACTCCCACCTCAAAAGAACTTACAGCAATGCATTCGTGGCATGAAAAGCCACTGAAATATTGGTGTTTGGCAGGAAAGAAATCAAAGAATGAAGCATCAAAAGAAAATTAACCAGTAATTGCATCTGGAATATGAAATATAACAGTTTTAAGCCGTCCTAGATGAATGTGCATTGAATTTTCAATAAAGAGATTTGGTATATAAGTAACCCTCTCTGATTTATAATGGATTATATCAATTTTAGTATGTTTTTAAGAAAAGTATCATATTTAAGTTAAAGAGGGTGTGTTTGTGTCTGCTATGAAAGAAAAGTCATACAAGAATTGGGATTACGACTGGTTGGTTTATATGATGATTTTTTGGGAAAGGACGAGAGGATGGGAGTTGGTAGAAGATGACATGATGAAGTCCACAAAGCACTGACTTTTGCCTAAATAGTTGCCAGGAGGAAAATCATGTTAAAATTCTGCAATTACATTTAACACTAGCCTGTGATAGAAAAGTGAGTGGCCCACAGACCAAGAAGATAACACCTGCAAGGATATGACTTTTGGTTGTCCTTGGGAGCCAGACAATTAGCTAATCACTGTTTTTGATTATTTAGCAAAAGATGGCAATATTTTGGTGCTTAGGCTGTAGCCAACACAAGTCGCTTTATGCAAAGATGCTTTTAATGAGGTAAATGTGTTGTATAGGAGAAATGACAGATTTTTGGAGGGAGTGAATTCTTCATTCATACTTTCCTTCTCTCGTGAGTATGTATTTCCCATGTCAAATCCTCGTTTTCTATTTTAAGCCATTGTTTAAACTTTTATCATTCTTGTTCTTTTCATCTATCACTACATTTTGTGGTTGGAACGAGTTTGTTAAAAGTTGCTATTAAAATTTCTTGTGTTTGGCAGTAGCTCAGTTGATGGGCATTACTATTATTACCAAACATTGCGCTGGCTTTAGAACATTGCTTTCCATTTAGGTTTTTGGGGAGATAAATTATGTCAATCCAGAAATTGCTATTAATTTCATTTCAATTCACACCAAACTTTTGTTGTTACAGTAATTTGTCAGCAGGATCTCCATTAAATCGGTTTACCCTGTGGTTGATTTCTATGAGGCTGATTTTTTTATACTTATTTTCATTGCAGAAACATAGTGTTTTTGTACCTTTAAATGCAATGTTGTCCATAGATTTATACATATATTATGTCTTTTCAAACACATGAAAGAAACCAATTTTGTATTTCTATCAGGTCATTTGTCAGTGTATGATTTTCTTATTGTTGCAAATTATTCTCCCTTACAAGTTATGAAGGATTTGAAAAATAATGTGGACAGTTCTAAAACTGTGGGCTTGCAACAAGGCGGAGATGGTAAATTTAATTCAGAAGACTATTTGAGCAGTGAAGAGACGAAAGATGGGAAATTAAAGAGTATGATCAAGGGTTTTTGGGGAGGAAAATCAGAAGAAAATAAGCATCGATCAACCCATAGCTCCATGCATACCAACAAGGAATCTCAGAATAAAGATAAAACAGCAAAAGATGGAAAAGCTAGTGGAGGCCCATATCCAGGCTGTGCTGTTTCATATTCCAAAGGGTATCATAACAATACACCAGTTGGAATGGGTGCCAATATGTCCTCATCATACTTTAGTAGAAGAGGTAAATATGCCTTGGAATCCATTATGCATACATATCTCTGTAGTCTAAGAGTGTTGTAGTACAAGAAGTAATAAATAAAACCCTATAAGTCCTATGGTAGTTTTTGTTGAATGGAGTACTCGGCTGAAAAGTTAGTATATCTACATGTAGAATAATAAAATAAAATACTACTATTATAATATAATGCATGCAATGGTACTGAATATTGTGCAATACGAAGTCCTGACCCGAGTCCAAATTTTTACATAGTTTCCCATTTACAATGTTTTTAAATGTATTTACTCTTGTTGTAATGAACAAAAGTAAGTTGTTTGGTTTAGTATTGTATGACAAAAGATGATAGTATATTAGCCTAAAACATATAGCATTGGAGACTATTGAGTCTCAGTCCCAGATCACCTTTACTTTGGAAATAATATATTTCAGCCTTTAAAGTGAATATTCTTATTGCAGAATTATCATTCATTTTGTTACTGTGAACATCATAAACCAGTGTTGGAGAGTATTTAAGTCAATTGTCTCTGATCTTGACATAATATTTTGAACTTTAGTAATATTTCAAATATATCCCTGTATCTCTCAGTTAAAATTCATTGTAATAAAACCATTTTTTTGCTTTTGTAACTACATGCTCTGGCCTTTCAACCCTCTCATTCTACTAATCCTTAAACAAACTCCACACTCTTTCCTCCATAGGAAAACAATTGATCTTTTTCTGGATTCCCAGCCATGTCGGCACCCCTGGCAACGAGAGAGCTGACAGAGCCTCCAACAAAGCTTTGTCCAATAACATCTCTCCTTATTCTATTCCACACTCCGACCTCCATCTCTCCATCTCCAATTACATAAAAAAGACCTGTCAAAATGCCTGCATTCACGAAACCAGTAACAAACTCCACACCATCAAACCCAAAGTCGGGACCAACACCCCTCTGCACAGTCGCAACCGCAGGGAAGACATCGTTGTCACCCGCATCCGCCTTGGCCACTCCTCTCTCACTCACTCCCATCTCCTATCCAGCTCTCCTACCCCTCTCTGCCCCACTTGTAACACCGATCTCTCCATCAAGTATATTTTCTTAACCTGTCTCCTATACCAGAACTCCAGATCTCTTCTCTCCTCACTCTCCTCAATCTCAGACCTATTCGAAAACAATTCTTTCTCAAACATCATCAACTTCCTCTGCAACATCAACCTCTTCCACCACATATAATCTCCCTCCTCCCTTTCTAAACCTAACCTTGCACACCCCTTTCTTTTCACCTAACTTTTTCTCCCACATTCAGCTTTTCCCCTTTATCTCCCTTACAACCTTCCATCTCCTCACTATCCTTAATCTTACACCGTAATTTATTAACACCCTCTTTGCACATTTGACTCTGACTGTCACGGTGCCGTTAAACATCAACAAACCATGTAACTACTTTTTTATTTGCTTGTTTAAAGTAACAAATTTCAGCTTTGTACAAAATGTTGCACAATGGAAGGGGTATAAGGGGTCAATAAATCAATTAGATTATTTTGAAATTGCTAATGAATGAACTTTACATTGCTTATTTGCAAAATATAATGCAATCATCAAATTATACATGGTCTTAAATGCCTAAATTCCAAGTCCAGGGTGCTTTGCAGGGATTCTGGTGCTGTGTAACATTCCAAATGGGAACAAAATCCAAGACAGTGGGTGTTTAATTGGCAGTTGGCATAGAAAGATCTTCTACCTAAAATCAGTGAAGCTAGGAGGAGCATGATTTTAAATATGGAATCATATATAAGACACACTCAGCAACAATCTTAGGCAAAACCTGTTGAAACACTTAGTGAAAATTTGTATTGGTTTTATGAACATAGTTTTCTATTCCTTATTTTTCAACATCCATAACATATAGCCAAGTAGAGACATTTTTTAAGTGGTTCTTCTTTCCGTGTTCTATTATTTTTAATTAGTATCTTTTATTCTTAGGACATTTGCAAAATATTAATGTTTTTTTTTTCTTTCTTAAATTAGATTAAAACACTGGGCAGTTTAGACTATTTTACAAGAACACATCATATTTACATTAAGTGTTTCCTGAAATGCATGCTAAGTATTGAGTTTTCAAGTGTTTGAATAAGATACATTTCTTTTACATTAAGCAATGCTACCTTCATATTTCAGGTGAACCTCCACCTTATCCTTTTAAGGATCAACATTTGTGGGAAATATCAAAAGCGTTTGAAGGTGAACTTTTTTCTTTTGCAAAAATGTTTGGAATGACCGATGACTGGAATGAAATTTGTAAAAAGCAGAAAGACCCATTCATGAGAACGACCACACTTTTCAGTAAATGGTGGTATGAAATGCCAGAAAGGCATCAAGAATCACTGGAAACATTTTTGAAGCAATTAGTACTGAGTGGCCATGAAGATCTAGCTGATAGTATTACAGGAGGTAGGTTATCTTTCATTCAAAGCAACCATGTATCTTGCTGTTGATGGCATTTTTTAGCTCAACATATTCTTTTGGTATCTGGTGAGTGGCTCAGTATCTTCCAGAAATGACAAGGAAATTAGAGAACTACCACCGTCGCCGCCGCCGCCGCTGCCGCCGCCGCTCAAATTCCTGGCTACAGGTCTGCTGAATTTGAGACTTATGATCAATCAATTTCTCCAATTCTTGTAGATCACATTATGAAATTTTCCTAAATTTCCCGAATTTTGGTTCTTAATATCTTGATCTGAAATTCAAAAATCTTGCAAATTATTGTTGCTGCAAAGTTAAAAAGAAAAGGAAAATAAAGAGTACTTTTATGACTGATAAAGATTTAGACATTTTCATGTGAAGTTAGAGAGGATGGGAAGGGGAATGGGGAGGGGAAGGGTGAAAACATTAAAAAATGTCACTCAAGTTATGTTGTAGTACCGTACATGCTTTCGAAATATGTCAGTCGAATAAGTGTCCCTCAAATTCTGTGCCACTGGATCTGGATTCAAACATCTTCCGCCACCCTTCACATGAAACTAAAATACTTTGTTCTTAGTTCAGATCCTCATTAGAAATTTTGACAGTGTGGCCTCACTGAATTTTGCCTTAAGTTTCTTCTGACATCCCTGCCAAATCTCTATACTATTCGCTTGGGTATTTGTGCAAGAAATTGTTGTAAATTTGATGGAAATGTCGTAGAAAAGATATTTTCAAAGTTTAAAAGCACACGAATTGTGCATACGTATATAGGCTAAAGCGTGGTTTTATAAAGCGTGGTTTTCAGTTGTATACATATCGTTGCATGTTTTCATTTAACCGATAAGATGTTCCGCATGCATGTTTAAAATGCCCAGATGACCGAATACTCAAATAAACAGCTAATTTGGCTTTATGATGAAAAATGTTCCCTCCCAAATATTCTTTCCTTCCCCCAACCTGTTCGTAGCAGTTGCGTGGTGACAAGGGGCAACTTCCACCCAGTTAAGCTTTCTAAGGGGGTACCAAATGATCACAGGGGTGCAAAAATTGTCCTGCGAATATATTTTTATATACTTTTTATTCCCAACTGCAATTTGTGTAATTTACAAAACAAACATAAATGTTTTCTCTCAAAGCCAGAGGGGTAGGAACTGGGGAGCACATGCCCCCACTTTTCAAACCAATGGCAAAAGTGCCCCTCCTGCAAGTAAAAAGTGCCCCTCTTACATGTAAAAAGTTCCCCTTTTGCAAGTAAAAGTGCCCCTCTTGAAAAAAAAAAGTGCTCTTTTTGGGAATTTTTCTTTTAAAAATAATAAAAAGTACCCATGGATTACTGATTATGATGTACGAACCTGTGCAAAAATGGCTCCATTATTTGATAATATTAGAGAATTAGGGCAGATCCCTGCACACCCGGAGCACGCCTCTTAAAATGTCAGAAAATTTTTCCCCTGGCCCTAGCTACCAGGGCTTCACCCCTAGATTAGATTTCACCCTTGGAGCTGACACAATATTAAGCAGTTTCCTGCTTTCAAGATCGCGAGAAATACAGGACTTCCAGCCTTCAGGTGCTTCGTCCCTAGATTTGACACAATGTTAAGCAATTTTCTGCTACCAAAATTTCGAGAAACTTAAGGCTTAAACCCTGGATTTGACACAATATTAAGTAATATTCTGCAATGGAAATCACATGAAAACAGTGCTTCTGTGGTCTTCGCCCCCTGGACCCATTACCCAGGGCTTCGACTCTAAGGCTAGATTTGAAGCACTGATTTTAATTCCCCCGCCCCAATGAAACGTGACCTACCACGCTACTGCTCCACAGGTCAATGCATTTCCGGCAATTGACCAGATTAAAACCTTTTGTTACGCCTACGTTCTACTAGTATAGGCACCCCCAATTTTCGTATATCCTTGAATTTTATGCACTGCCATTTTTGTGGACCCCTGAAAATAATTCTACCAATGGCAGTTGGGCCTAGGCTATCCCTAGGGCAATCCGTCCGATCGAACCTTTACATGCAGGAAGAAGCTGTATAAGGGGTCTAATGCCAATGGTTGACCCAAATTTCGACCACCATCGAAGTTTAGGGGGCCTAACGTTAGGGCTAACGTTACGACTAAGTTACATCACTCTAGTCAGATAACAATATTGACTGTAGGCCTAACGTTAGGCCTAGGCCTATATTAATATTCCCGGTACTTGACTGTCGAACTGATGCCAGCCGTGTTACTATTAATGAGTAGGCCGGGCTTAAAAGTAAAATTCTTGAAATGTTCATATTTTAACAACGGCATGTCTGTTTCGTTTTATATTTGGTGTAATTATGATAGCTGATGTGTACATGTTCATGATTTAAAATTACTGAATTTCATTAATATGCATAGTGGGCGGGGCTTAATATGATTTTGCTGAAAAGAGCTTGTAAACACGGTATCTCATAAACGGTAAACTGGATTCATGTTGTATGTGGTACACAGATAGCCCATGGTCTGTAGGAGTGCCCCATTGTTTTTGATGATAATGTCATGCATATTAATGAGTATGCAGGGCTTTAAGTGAAAATCTTGAAATGTTTATTTTTTTAACAACACATGTCTTTGTTTCTTATTTAGTATAATTATGATGTTAGCTGGTGTGTACATGTTTATGATGTTAATTGTTAGATTTCATTTATAAGCATAGTGGGCACCCGTTAATCTGATTTTGCTGAAAAGAGCTTGTAAACACGGTTTCTGAAGGACAGTAAACTGAACTCACATCATATGTTGTACACAGATAGCCCATGGTCCACAGATGTGCCCTATTGCTTTTGGTGTCATGTCACACATATTAATGAGTAGGCCGGGCTTAATGATAAAATATTTTAATTCTCATATATTAAGAATACCGCATGTTTGTTTTGTTTCATGTTTGGTGTAATTATGATGTTAGCTAGTGTGTACATGTTCATGGTACCAAATTGTTGAATTTCATTAATATGCATAGTAGGCGGGGCTTAACATTAATTTGTTGAAAAATAGCTTGTAAGCACAGTATCTCAAGAACAATACATGGGATTCAGTTCATATGTGGTACACAGATAGCCCATGGTCCGCAGATGTGCCCTATTGTTTTTGGTAGCATGTTACGCATATCAATGAGTATAGTAGGTGGGGCTTTACGATAACATCTTAGAATGCTCATATTTCAACAAACAACCGCATGACTTATTTGTTTCAAATTTAGTACAATTATGTTGTTAGCTATAGTGTTCATGGTACCAAAATGTTGACTTTCATTAGTATAGTGGTCAGGGTTTAACATGATTTTGATCGCTTGAATAGTGTGGACACCTAATAGACTTAATAGAATCTGCAAATTAATGTAGTGAATTTTCTTTCTGATTTGGTAGATAAATCAGCTTTATCTGGTTTATAAGGGGAAAAAGTTGAGCATGTTTCTATTGATAGTGTCAGATTTAAGTTAAGGCTGGTGGGGGATGTAGTGCAATGGATGTAGTGCAATGAAGAGAGTGGAGGTTATAGTGAAGTTTAGAATGATGAGTTGGTTAAGAGTATATTTGGTAGATGGGTGGATGGCAGAAAGCACTGGGGTAGTAGGTGATGGTAGGTGAATGGGGGATGTTAGGTGAATGGGGGATGGTAGGTGAATGAGGGTTGGCAGGTGAATGGGGAATGGTACGTTGATGGGGCTTGTTGGGGAATAAAGGATGGCAGGTGATTGGAGGAATGTAGATGAATGGGGGTTTGTAGAAGAATGGGGCATGTTGAGTTGATAGAAGTGAGGGAATGGCAGTGAGAGGAAAGAATGTTGAGTGGAAGATGGTAGAATGTTTGATAGATGTAGGAATTAGGATGAAGGTGGGATGGCATGGGGGACAGGATGGGATGAAATGTGGGAGTGATCATTACCCTCTTCTTATACACTCCAACCTTCAAATCCCCACTGATCACACCCCCAATTGGAACCTCGAGAAGGCTGACTGGCCCCTTTTTGAAACCCTCTGTGACTCACACCTTTCCCCCCATCTCCTCAAGGGTGAGGATCCCATGTCTAACTTCAGTAATATCCTTATCAACATCGCCACCTGCTCAATTCCCAAAACCTCCAAACCCCCAAATCATCCCCCCAACCCCTGGTTCTCTGATGACTGCAAAACCGCCATCAAGAACAGGAAAAAAGCCCTCAGGAACTTTAAAACTAACCCGACCAGGCATAACCTCAACCTCTTTTGCATCAGCCGTGCCAAGGCCAGACGCACTATCAAGGACAGTAAAACCAACACTTGGAACAACTTTATCTCTTCTCTCACCACCAACATCCCACTAAGAAGATTTGGAGAATGGTTAACAGCTTCCACGGCAGAGTAGGCAAATTTCCTATCTCTCTTGGAATGGTTACCTTCTCACTGCAAAAAAGGACATCGTTAACCACCTCGCCGCCTCTTTCAGCAACATCTCGTCTTTGACCAACTACTCCAATGCTTTCAAAACCAAAAAAGCTTGCGATGAAGCCCGGATAATCACTTTTCCCTCCGACAACTCCGAAAGCTACAACACCCCTCTCACCCTTTCTGAATTAAACCAAGCCATCAACGGCGCTGGCTGCACCTCCAAGGGCCCAGATAACATCCCCTACCAATTTCTGAAAGACCTCCCCATCAAGGCCACCACCACCCTACTCACCATCTTCAACCACATTTGGTCCTCACACTCCTTTCCCCTTATCTGGAGGACAGCTATTGACATCCCCGTCCTTAAACCGGGAAGGACGGTTCCGACCCCTCTAACTACCGCCCCATCGCCCTCACTTGCTGTCTCTGTAAAATTATGGAAAAGATCATTAACCAGAGACTAAACTGGTTCCTCGAGACCAACAGAATCCTCTCCCCTCACCAAAGCGGCTTGCGAAAACGTCGCAATATCCTAGACCAGTTAATTACGCTCGACACCGCTATCCGCGAATCCTTTGCAAAAAAGGAACACCTCATTGCCATATTTTTTGACCTCGAGAAAGCTTTCGAGACTACGTGGAAATACGGCATTACCCGCAAACTTCACACCATCGGCCTCAGAGGCCACCTCCCCATCTTTATTCAAAAGTTCCTCTCACCCAGGCAGTTATAACTTCGTATTGGCCACACCCTATCCAACCTCTACCAACATAAAGAGGGCGACCCCCAAGGTAGCATCCTCTCCCCTACTCTCTTCAACCTGAGCATTAATGACATCGCGGACAACCTTGGCCCCAACATCAAACGTACCCTCTACGTGGATGACTTTACCATCTTCTACTCCTCCCATAGCTTTCCTATTGTTGAAAGTAGGCTCCAAATCAGCCTCAACCAGCTGCAAGTCTGGAGCAACAATAGCGGTTTTAAATTCTCCAAAGACAAGACAGTCTGCATGCACTTTCGTCATTTTAACAACCTCCACCCCAACCCAAACTTTGTGCTCAATGGGAATCGCATCCCTAAAGTTGAACACACAAAGTTCCTGGGTCTGACTCTAGACCCCAAGCTCACCTACAAGCAACACATCACCAACCTGAAACTAAAATGCAACAGCTCCCTCAACATCCTCCGACTCCTCTCCAACACCACTTGGGGAGTGGATTGCTATGCTCTCTTCAAAATTTTCAGCTCACCATTTGTGCCAGGCTTGACTAGGGCAATATTGTCTACTGTGTCGCTCACAACTCATACCTCAACCACATCAACACCATCCAAAATGAAGCCCTCAGGCTTTGTCTAGGAGCCTACAGGACCTCCCCAATCACCAGCCCTCATGTTGAAGCCAACGAACCCCTCTTTCTACTTAGATGTAGAAAGCTTAGCCTCTCCTATGCTTTTAGAGTCCTCACCAACACCCAGAACCCTGTTTACAAGCTCATTAGGTACCCCAATCTCTCTTCCCTCTTTGATAGGACTAAAACCCTATCCCCTTCCTTCAGCTTACGCACTAAATCAGACCTCTTCCATCTCGGCATCAATCTGCCACTCTCGGCACCTACTCCTGGCCCACTTTTCCTCCTTGGGCCACCCCCCCCCCCTCCCTTCTGTCTACCTAGACCTCTCCACTTATCATAAAACTTAAACCCACCCTAACCTCTTCATCAATCTCCACAACCAAATCAAAGACCAACTCTCAAATTACACCTCCATCTATACTGATGGCTCCAAGGAAGGCGACAAGACAGCTGCTGCTGCCATCATCCAAGACATCACCCTCAGTAGCAGACTTCCTGACTGACTCATCCATCTTTTCAGCCGAGGCTAAGGCCATTCTCCTCCCCCTCAACTTGATTGAGTACTCTCCTCTCAGCCACTTTACCATTTTCTCAGACTCAAAGGCTGTTCTTACTTCATTACTCAATCTTAAATGGGATAACCTCACATGCCACCTCCTCCGGAGGAAACTCTTTTCTCCCACCCTCTGCAGGAAAAATGTTCTTTTCTTCTGGATACCCAGCCATATTGGCATCCCTGGCAATGACAGGGCTGATGCAGCCGCTAAGCTTGCCCTCAACCTCCTCCCTATCCCTTTTCCCAAAACCCTCTCTGACATCAAATCGCTTATCACTTCCATTGTTCGTGACCGCTGGCAAACCTCATGGAACTCCCAAATTGATAACAAACTCCATGTCATCCAGCCCACAATCCCGATCAAATCCACCATCAACAAGCTCTCTCGTATCGACAACGTTCATATTACCCATCTTAGAGTTGGTCACACCCACCTCACTCACTCCCACCTCCTTATTGGTTCCCCTCAACCCCTCTGTAACAATTGCCAGTGCATCCTCACTATCCATCACGTTCTCCTTGCTTGCCCCCTGTACAACCTTCCCAGAGCTTCCTTCGCTCCCCACAACTCAATTGCTGAGTTCTTCCAGAAAAATCCTCCGGATAAAATGATCTCCTTCCTTCATCATGCTTCCCTCTACAACCATATTTAATTCTCCTCTTCCATCCCCTCTCTACTTTGTTTTTGTTTCACCCATGCACCTCTTCTCTCGATCACAGCTTTCTGACTTCAGTTCTTGACTTTCTCTCATTCTCCCCCTGTTTTCTTTCCTTCCAACCTCTAAAATGATCTGACCTCTCAGGCACAATTTGACCTTCGTTGTCGTGGTGCCGTTAAGACCTCTTCAAACAAACAAACAAACAAATGTGGGACAGGGTGGGATGGCGTGTGGGACAGGGTGGGATGGCATGTGGGACAGAGTTGGATGGCATGTGGGACAGGGTTGGATGGCATGTGGGACGGTGGCATGTGGGACACGGTACCATGGAATGTGGGACAGGATGTCATGGCATATAGGACAGTGTGGGATAGCATGTGGGACAGGGTGGTGTGGCATGTGAAACAAGGTAGTGTCATGACATTTCTGATAGGCGGGGATGGGATGTGGGACAAGGTGGGATGGCATGTGGGACGGTAAAATGGCATGTGGAACAGGGTAGGATCGCACATGGTACAGGGAGGGATAGAATGTGGGACAAGGTGGTGTGGTATATGGGACAAGGAGGGATGACATGTGGGACAGGGTGGCATGGTATATGGGACAGGGTGGCATGGTATATGGGACAGAGTGGTATGGTATATGAGACAGAGTGGCAAGGCATATGGTGGGATGTCATCTTGATGTTTTTTTGTTTGTTTGATCATTTTCGCTTGTCGTACAGTAAGTCTCAAGTGTGAGTAAGTTTTGTGCTACATTGCATCGCGGGGCTAGAGCGTTTATACTTAAATCCACTAACGTTAAGGATAAAGTTTTGTTGGGTTAGTGAACGCAGCGGCATTGCGTAAGCCGTAATTTGCCGTATGGGCAGCAGATTGCCAGAAATAAAACTTTGTTTCCAAACCTATAAGTTTTCGTGGACACGTGGAAGAATCATCGCTGGGTACGGTAGTATTCAATGGGGCATCCCAGGGCTGCTAATAAGGTTGTGACGTGTAACCGTTTAGGAAATCTTGCTACGTGTAAACGAATGTTAATTCAATTTTTATGTTTGCTTTTTCAAGTTTGCATAAATTCACGCAACCATCTAACCAACCTTATCATTTCAATCTTTACCCACTATGTCATTGCCTTCACATTTTTCACCTGGGGCTATAAGCATATCACTAATTATTTTCACGGTACTTGGGATGGGATGCATGGAATGTAGCTAGCTTGTGCTTATGAGGAAGGCGCTAGGCCCAGGCTAGCACTCATTAACATAACCCGTCAAATACACACAAGAAATGTCCGCCCATATCCATTCATTATCAAATCATAATACACATCACCCAACCACTGATCGGTGTAAAAGTAAATTCTACCTCCCAGTAAATTTTGGCCCTTCGGCTCTTATTTCCTAGGAAATGTGGGCCCCCAGACAATTAATCCGTAGCCATCCAGTAAATTTGTTCCCCCCTCATAGTAAAAACGGTCCGCTAGGAAATTTGGGCCCGTCCCTTCTTTCCTATGAAATCTGGAGACAACAATTTAATTCTTTTCCAATCTACCTTTTCCTAAAGTTGGCCCATAAGAATTTGCATTAAAGGTTAGAAACACACAAGTCATGAATCAAACCACGGTAGCGATGCAAAGAAATCAAAATTCATACGCATCGATGTCCTTTGGCCTATCGTTGAAAGTATTCCAGCTTTTAAGAGTTTTAATGTGCAGTGAAAACATTTAAGAAATTCTCGTTTCACATCAATTGTGATAAAATTATAGATTAATTCGTGTCTTTTAACATTTACTTTAACCCTTACTCTACCACGCGGCGATATTATTGCCGTTTTGGGTGCCCCGTCTTTGGCCCCGCCTCCCGAGCGCATTTTCAAAATAGTGCTGGTAGAGTAAGGGTTAAAGAGTAACAAATATTTCAAAACTAATAATTGTATTTACGAACGGATTAAATGTTTGCCTGGGTACTGTTATTGTTTGTACAACTGGATTACCAGGGAGTTGTTGCTTGGATTACGAATCACAAAATCAGCACGTGTTGACATAAATTAATGCGGTAATAGCCTGCTTATGCTCAAAAGTCGGTAATATTCTCACGCCGTGTGATCTGTTATCCCCAGTTGCGGAAGTCACACGTGGTCGCTATAGCGTCTCTCAACATGAGTACTTACGGACAACAAACAATCATTCTCGGTTTTGGGGGAAAAAACTTCAAACACTTAAATATTTATTGCTATATAACAGCCCCATTAGTGCTGATTTTGGTAAAAATACATTGGCTAAATCATTCACAAAGCTATTCCAAGTGCACTAAATTATACGGTGCAGCAGATTAGACCGCATCACTGCTCTAAACGCATTTTGGCAGTGACCCAGATTTTTCTCGTAGCAGTAGCGACATCAAAGGGGAATTACGTAATCCCGATGATTATCATTACATGGATAGGATGAATGTTAAATATGATATTTTAAGTGTTTCCTTAAGTTTGAACAAACAGAAAAACGGGAAGAACCAATTTTAATTTCATATTAAAGTAGCCATGCTAGTTACGCGAAACTTACATTATGCGTTCATATCAAGGTTTTTATTTAGGTCCTATCATCAATGATGACTTGCAATCGACAAAGGCGGCGGAGCTGGGAAGGGGGATGTGCGGGCTTCAGCCCAATAATTTTAGGTGAACGTATCACATGTTACCTTATCTCATTAAATCCCCCAATATTTTTAACGCTTCGCCACCCCTGATAAGACAATTGAATTCTGAGATGGCATGGGGTGGATGAGATGCAGAAACGCATTTTCATACAATGAATCTTTGACACTTCAGGGCCGTAAATTCACATCTTCAACGTGAAGGAGCATGCTTGGCTTCTTATCCAAACTTGGGGTCATAAGATACGAATTGAAACTCAAACAATTCCCCCCCCCCTCCCGACCCCTAATTGTGTACTATTTTAATTTTTTAATTTTTTTATTCTATAGGCCTATACTTAAAAAGTAGGGGAATATGTATCCCGGGAATCACGGCAGTACGCTTTTTCCGTAGCGAAACTAAAACTAAACAAATTGGAACTCCTATGCAGAAAAAACCAAACATGCAAACGTCATAGCCTAACATTTTTTTTTAATACATGTAGATGGTCGCTAATGTTTGTAATTTTGTTTGTTAAATGTATTGTTGCAGAATATGCTGCACTCAAAGTGACCTTTGCTCTCCGATAACGTCGGTATTCGACCGTTACATAGTGGAAATCTCCATTAACTCCTACATTAAAATTAATACAAAACGGCTTACAACTTTTGTTAGAAGCATATTTTTTCAACTGTCACTATTCTTAAATAAAAGAGGTATGCTGCATATACCCGGCCCTAAGTTCGCGAATACCGAGGGCCATGAAATCAGGTGCGTTCTAATTTTTTTTCATGAAGTATTACGTATTTTCTCTAGTTTCTTTATTTTTAGTGAGATAAGTATATTTTATCCTTGTATTATCTATTTTATTTCTTTACTGTTAAGCATGCAACAGTAGTTTCTTATTTTTCATTTGCTTTATGTTTACTTTAATAAGCTCCTTTTTTCGTTCTGCGCAATTTTCAAAAATTTTAGTTCTTGTTCCTCGCATTTCAGATACTGTCATGTCTGGCATAGGAATCAAAAAGATTTTTCTTCTATTCAAATTCTTTACCTAAATTAAAGGAGACATATTCTTGCTTGTATGACCCTAAGATTACCATTATCAAACACTAAGGGCCGTAATTATTGGAAAGTCTCCCCTGCCCCCTGGCCACGCACCACTATATACCCAATATTGAGATAAAAATGTGTTTTAAAAACATGTTAGCCTCAGATGTGTGTTAGGGTGTGGTGCGTTAAGCCTGTCCCCACTTTGTGAGTAAGAACTCCGACGTAGCATGATAATTTTGAAGTTTATGTTGTACGTCCCAGGAAGAAGTTACACAATATCCTACAGCAGCAACTACTACAAACTGACAAAACGATATATAAATACAACATTTATAGGCCTACCCTCCGTGTTCCCCCGCCATTATGAGGGAATACTCCCACAATGGGGGTATTCCCCCTCTCCACCCTATTTAACAATTTTCTTTGTCTCCTGTTGTATAAATAAAATTCGTTCTCCACACGACCGTGGCAGTTACACTTGTATTTTAAATAGCTATTGATCCCATCCAATATTTTAGTCTATTTGCCTACTGGGGACAAGAAATACCAATACAAAAAAAAGAGACATTGGTTGAAATTTACCATCCCATTCCCTGTAGCCACAACCGCCTCTGCCCAACGCTGTTTCTCCCCTCCCCTTCACCTTCCCACTCCACCCTCCCGATCCACCCTCCTGATCCACCCTCCCCCTCCACCTCCACCCTCCCCTCCAGCTCCACCCTCCCTCCCCCTCCACCTCCCCTTCACCCTCTCCCTCCACCCTCCTGCTCCACTCTCCCTTCCCCTCCCCTACCCCCACCCTTCCCCTCCACCCTCTCCCTTCACCCTCCCGTGTCACCCTACCGCTCCACCCTCCCCCCTCCACCCTCCCGTTCCACCCTACCGCTCCACCCTCCTCCTCCACCCTCCCCTCCATCCTCCCTCCACCCTCCCCTCCACCCTTCCCTCCACCTTCCCCCTCCACCCTCCCCCCTCCCCTCCACCCTCTCCTCCACCCTCTCTCTTCACCCTCTCCCTCCACCACCTTCCCCTCCACCCTCCCCTTCACCCTCATGGAAGGTACTACCATGACTACTGAATATAATAGGACGTGATGTTTATACTTAATAAAGTACACATTCAACTGATATATATTTTTTTTTTTTTGATAATATACGGACAAGTGTAAAGAACTATTTTAAAGAAAAAAATTAACCAAAATTTTGTACTTTAAGAAAGGAATTTGAGATATACTTACGAGTTTTCCACTTTCAATCCCATTGTACAATGAAACTTTCTTCTTTGCGGCTAGAGCTGACAGTCATTCACAACTAACCTCGGGCACATATGACCTGACTGTTAAGGTGCCATTACACCCAAACAAACAAACTGAATACAACTCATACGGGAAAGTTAAAACTCTTGAATTTTTAACATGATGAATAATTGCCCACAAATGGAATGAACCTCAAATCAAACTTTAAAAACATCATAAAAGTACATATGACAAAAATAAAATCAGTGAAAGCAATCAATTCTTCTTGCATTGTAATGGGTTGAGCTATAACATCATTGATGTCTAGTTTTTTTGTTTTTTTTGTTTAAGTGATTTAAATGTATCTATTATAACTTATTCTTGCAAGTACCTACACTGACGGTACTCGACGGTACTTTGGTGTTTTTTTATTTGGTGGTATCATACCATACTGGCACCGTTAAGTACCAGTATTTTCCTTAGTATTTGTATTCTGTGCAATGTAAGGTGTAGTATAATGCTGTTTGATTTTCAGATGGGTGGGTTGTTGGTGAAGAGAAATGCAATCGGAAGCCTAGCTATGTGGTTGTGAAGATAATTCGTTGGGTGAACGGAAATTGTTGTTAAGTAGGTAGTTTGGTAGGGTGGAAAGTTATATACGCAGGATTGAAAACCATAAAGGTTTTGAGGTAGGAGGTGGAAGAGAGGGTGTTTGATTGAAGTGCAGGTAGTAAATGACATAGTACTGGGCAGATTGTTTGGATAAAAGGGCTATTGGGTCTGACGTATTGTGGATGCTTCAAATGATCTTAAATTCAATCATTTTTCATGTTAATCAACTAGGGAATTTCAATGGAAGGCAGTTTAATTAGGCCTATAAAGCATTGTCATTGGTGAAGGGTTTTTAAAATAATAGAATCTTTCATCATCCACAGTAATCAAAGGACCAATTCCTTTACAACTTATCAAGAAGGTTGCAGAAAAGCTTGATTGTAGCAATGACAAGCTTAGAATTATTCTGAATCTTACAAATGAAAACGTTATTGTCTATGGAAAATTCAAGGGAGCTGGAAAGGAGAAAGTTATGCTCCTTGAAGCGTGGATGGTTAAGAACAAGGGTATCTTCAGTTCATATGAGTTACTTCAGAAACTAGCCCAAGCATTTGAGAATTTAAATAACTATGAAGCTGCAGATTTCATAATTTAAGGTACGTGGAGGTTGTCGTTGAAAGTTATAATGGAAACAATTGACTGAATTATATATTATTCTCTTATAATGGATATGTACACTGAAAATATTGAAAATTGCCATCTGAAAAGAAACCAACTTAACCCTTACTCTCTGCCAGAGCATTTGAGATTACAAGTGTTATTTTAGGGAACTTTTTGGAAAGGGGGGCTTTTTCACAAATTTATTTTTATTTTTTACTGTAATAAGTTTATGTTATATGAAAGCTAAGACTGGACTTGACATTGGTTTGCATAATTATCTGGTCATATATGCAAACTTATGCAAATGATGTCATTAATTTAGATTATTAGATGTCCTAAAACTGCTATCTTTCTGATGTTCTGCTCTCTTGCTAATTAGAAAAAAATAATATTGATAGAATTTATGAATTGTTGAAAGAAGGACCTTTCATTTAATAGTACTCTTGAATTTTTTGGAGGAAGGAAAAATTCATATATCAATTTTGAATTTGTTTACCTTTTTGACCTAAAAATTGACCTGATTTTGCCAATCATCTATCTGATAGGATTTGGCACTATGCTTTCTTATAACATGTATTGTTCCTTTCTATGATGCACAAAACTAATATAATATAAAAAGGGAATGTTTACACAATATTTCAATAAAATGTTATGCAAATGATATGCAAATTAGATCATTTAACTAATTTTTTATGCAGACTTGAAATTTTCAGTTTATGACCCAATTTCAGCCATTGGAAGCTTTGAAAATACTTATATCTATTAAGGTTATGCTGAATGTCTTGTAGAAACTTACTTTTGTTGATTCCTACAGGAATTATTGGTGAAAAGGTACTCAAAAATGGTTTAGAGCATCAGTAATCCTGTTGACGTTGCCAAACTTGGTATCCTTCAGTGACAGTTGGTACTGCATTTGAAAGTCAACAAATTTGTCCAAATACAGGAAATTCCTTAAGAGAAACACAATTTCAACGTTTCCAAGGAAATACAGGGGTGAGGTGGGGGTGGGGGGGACCAGGGGTAATGCCATCCCCCAAAAATATGGCTCTCTTCCATGATCCAAATTGCTTCAAAGAAAAGGATTTCTTCCTAAATGGGACTGCTTGGCCCCTACCATGGGTCTCTTTCCCCAACATGTGTCTCTTTTCCAAAACATGGGACCCTTTCCCCTTAAAATTTTGATCATACTTCACTGTACCGCAACCTCACAACATGGAATCGAGATTTTGCAAAAAAGGTATATGGGCACTGTTGCACCACAAATTAAAGGTTGATCTGTAAAGTTTCATCCAAAATTACAATAAAAAGGACATTTCATGTTAATCACGTCAAAATTTAGTGACCTAATTACTTGTTTATAATCCTTACAAGTAAATAATCCCAGCTAAATGATAGTGTTTTAGCTTAATTTTGCAAGGATCCGCACTAACGTTAGCTATGCCTAACTTTAAGCCTAACGAGTAACATTAGTACTGTAAGCATGAAGTTTGAGAAATGCACTCGTGATATTAGAACTTTAAACAAATCATTTCACTTAGTTATAATAATCTTTGGACCTCTTCTGGGTAAGGTTTAGGTACTAAAAGATCTCCATCACTGGCGATAAACCTTCTGACTTCCTAATCCTCAGTTTCACTTTCAAACAAGATACGGGATACACGTTCCTCTGTCATCTCAGCGTAAATGTCAAAAAATCTAAAAATAACTCGAGTGACATAGCTACACAACATTGTTAGGAACCATTGAGGGGGTATGTCTTATATTGCAGCAATCCATGTGAAAGCACATTGTTTTCGCTGCAGAATGGTGTTTGGAACTTCATTACGATATAGGGGTCGATCACATGATTTTTTAACAAAAAGGGTCAATAAATTTCAAAATTTTACATATTTTAAAAATAATTTAAAAAGTATAACAGGTATGAGCAAAATTTGATTAGATTTGGACAATATGACTTGTTTACATATTATATATATATATATATTTATAAATATTTAGAAAAATCAACAATATGCATTTTTGGGACATTTTAAAACAAAAAGTGAAATTTCTTAATGTTTGGACAAAGTTTACCCCAAAAAGTGAGTATAGATCTCCTCCCTACCCCCTCCCTCAAAAAAACAAAACATACAATATTATGAAAGATTTTTCCAAGATCTTTGTAATGAAACTATTTGCACCCCTATAGGATTTTGATACGGTCCTGATTTTATTTTTAGAAAAAGTAGTTTGAAAATGGTGATATTATTGCTGCGTGGTAGAGTAAGGTAGAGTTAGAAACTATGATAAAATTCTAACTTATT
>JAIGNY010000776.1:0-20501 GCA_020152595.1 Chiridota heheva | reverse complement strand
AACAAAGATATTTTAGTTTATCATCATCAAAATGAAATTAGTTATATTCTATCTAACTTACAATGAAAATAGGTTATTGATTGAAAAATCTCAAATAAAAAGTTTAAAATGTATGCAAATTGAGCTATTTTGATAGATCCAATGTCCCATACAATGCTAGGGTTAGGCCGCACTTCCCCAAAAAGGTACAATATTTGCTTTTTATACCTTTTTCTATGTCATAAGTCCAAAATGCATCAATGTACCAAGTTACAAGCAAATCTAAGCACAAATCCTAGAAATGAGAGCCTCAAAACAGTCATTTATGTGGCAAATTTTGTGACTTTTGTATATCTTATCGCAAAATAAACATCTGTTTTTGTTTTTTCATGAAAAAGAAACAAAGATATTTTAGTTTATCATCATCAAAATGAAATTGTTCATATTCTATCTAACTTACAATGAAAAAGGGTTATTGATTGAAAAATCTCAATTGAAAAAGTTTAAAATGTATGCAAATTGAGCTATTTTGATAGATCCAATGTCCCATACAATGCTAGGGTTAGGCCGCACTTCCCCAAAAGGTACATTTTTTGCTTTTTATACCTTTTTCTATGTCATAAGTCCAAAATGCATCAATGTACCAAGTTACAAGCAAATCTAAGCACAAATCCTAGAAATGAGAGCCTCAAAACAGTCATTTATATGGCAAATTTTGTGACTTTTGTATATCTCATCGCAAAATAAACATCTGTTTTTGTTTTTCATGAAAAAGAAACAAAGATATTTTAGTTTATCATCATCAAAATGAAATTAGTTCATATTCTATCTAACTTACAATGAAAATAGGTTATTGATTGAAAAATCTCAAAAAAAAGTTTAAAATGTATGCAAATTGAGCTATTTTGATAGATCCAATGTCCCATACAATGCTAGGGTTAGGCCACACTTCCCCAAAAAGGTACAATTTTGCTTTTTATACCTTTTTCTATGTCATAAGTCCAAAATGCATCAATGTACCAAGTTACAAGCAAATCTAAGCACAAATCCTAGAAATGAGAGCCTCAAAACAGTCATTTACATGGCAAATTTTGTGACTTTTTGTATATCTCATCGCAAAATAAACATCTTTTTTGTTTTTTATAAAAAAGAAACAAAGATATTTTAGTTTATCATCATCAAAATGAAATTTGTTTATATTCTATCTAACTTACAATGAAAAAGGTTATTGATTGAAAAATCTCAATTGAAAAAGTTTAAAATGTATGCAAATTGAGCTATTTTGATAGATCCAATGTCCCATACAATGCTAGGGTTAGGCCGCACTTCCCCAAAAGGTACATTTTTGCTTTTTATACCCTTTTCTATGTCATAAGTCCAAAATGCAGCAATGTACCAAGTTACAAGCAAATCTAAGCACAAATCCTAGAAATGAGAGCCTCAAAACAGTCATTTACATGGCAAATTTTGTGACTTTTGTATATCTCATCGCAAAATAAACATCTGTTTTTGTTTTTCATGAAAAAGAAACAAAGATATTTTAGTTTATCATCATCAAAATGAAATTGTTCATATTCTATCTAACTTACAATGAAAATAGGTTATTGATTGAAAAATCTCAAAAAAAAGTTTAAAATGTATGCAAATTGAGCTATTTTGATAGATCCAATGTCCCATACAATGCTAGGGTTAGGCCGCACTTCCCCAAAAAGGTACAATATTTGCTTTTATACCTTTTTCTATGTCATAAGTCCAAAATGCATCAATGTACCAAGTTACAAGCAAATCTAAGCACAAATCCTAGAAATGAGAGCCTCAAAACAGTCATTTATATGGCAAATTTTGTGACTTTTGTATATCTTATCGCAAAATAAACATCTGTTTTTGTTTTTTCATAAAAAGAAACAAAGATATTTTAGTTTATCATCATCAAAATGAAATTGTTCATATTCTATCTAACTTACAATGAAAATAGGTTATTGATTGAAAAATCTCAAAGAAAAATGTTTAAAATGTATGCAAATTGAGCTATTTTGATAGATCCAATGTCCCATACAATGCTAGGGTTAGGCCGTACTTCCCCAAAAAGGTACAATATTTGCTTTTATACCTTTTTCTATGTCATAAGTCCAAAATGCATCAATGTACCAAGTTACAATCAAATCTAAGCACATATCCTAAAAATGAGAGCCTCAAAATAGTCATTTACATGGCAAATTATGTGAGTTTTGTAGCTCATCGCAAAATAATGATCATTTTGTTATAGTTGTTTATAAAAAGATTCAAGAAATTTTGGTTTATCAAGCTTAGAAATTTAATTTGTTTAAATATAATCTAACTTACAATGAAAAAAGTTCATTGATTGAATAATCTCAATTGAAAAGTTTCAAATCTGTGCTAATTCTGCTTTTTTGATAGATCCAATGTCCCATACAATGTTAGGGTTAGGCCGCACTTCCCCCAAAAGGTACATTTTTTGCTTTTTCTACCCTTTTCTATGTCATAAGTCCAAAATGCAGCAATGTACCAAGTTACAAGCAAATCTAAGCACATATCCTAGAAATGAGAGCCTCAAAACAGTCATTTACATGGCAAATTTTAGGACTTTTATATCTCATCGCAAAAATAAACATCTGTTTTTGTTTTTTCATGAAAAAGAAACAAAGATATTTTAGTTTATCATCATCAAAATGAAATTAGTCATATTCTATCTAACTTACAATGAAAAAAGGTCATTGATTGAAATATCTCAATTGAAAAGTTTCAAATCTATGCTAATTCTGCTATTTCGATAGATCCAATGTCCCATACAATGCTAGGGTTAGGCCGCACTTCCCCAAAAGGTACATTTTTGCTTTTTATACCTTTTTCTATGTCATAAGTCCAAAATGCAGCAATGTACCAAGTTACAAGCAAATCTAAGCACAAATCCTAGAAATGAGAGCCTCAAAACAGTCATTTACATGGCAAATTTTGTGATTTTTGTATATCTTATCGCAAAATAAACATCTGTTTTTGTTTTTTCATAAAAAGAAACAAAGATATTTTAGTTTATCATCATCAAAATGAAATTAGTTATATTCTATCTAACTTACAATGAAAATAGGTTATTGATTGAAAAATCTCAAGAAAAAAGTTTAAAATGTATGCAAATTGAGCTATTTTGATAGATCCAATGTCCCATACAATGCTAGGGTTAGGCCAATGTACTTCCCAAAAAGGTACAATATTTGCTTTTATACCTTTTTCTATGTCATAAGTCCAAAATGCATCAATGTACCAAGTTACAAGCAAATCTAAGCACAAATCCTAGAAATGAGAGCCTCAAAACAGTCATTTATATGGCAAATTTTGTGACTTTTGTATATCTTATCGCAAAATAAACATCTTTTTGTTTTTTTTCATGAAAAAGAAACAAAGATATTTTAGTTTATCATCATCAAAATGAAATTGTTCATATTCTATCTAACTTACAATGAAAATAGGTTATTGATTGAAAAATCTCAAATAAAAAGTTTAAAATGTATGCAAATTGAGCTATTTTGATAGATCCAATGTCCCATACAATGCTAGGGTTAGGCCGCACTTCCCCAAAAAGGTACAATATTTGCTTTTTATACCTTTTTCTATGTCATAAGTCCAAAATGCATCAATGTACCAAGTTACAAGCAAATCTAAGCACAAATCCTAGAAATGAGAGCCTCAAAACAGTCATTTATATGGCAAATTTTGTGACTTTTGTATATCTTATCGCAAAATAAACATCTGTTTTTGTTTTTTCATAAAAAAAAACAAAGATATTTTAGTTTATCATCATCAAAATGAAATTGTTCATATTCTATCTAACTTACAATGAAAATAGGTTATTGATTGAAAAATCTCAACAAAAAAAGTTTAAAATGTATGCAAATTGAGCTATTTTGATAGATCCAATGTCCCATACATTGCTAGGGTTAGGCCGCACTTCCCCAAAAAGGTACAATATTTGCTTTTTATACCTTTTTCTATGTCATAAGTCCAAAATGCATCAATGTACCAAGTTACAATCAAATCTAAGCACATATCCTAAAAATGAGAGCCTCAAAATAGTCATTTACATGGCAAATTATGTGAGTTTTGTAACTCATCGCAAAATAATGATTATTTTGTTATAGTTGTTTATGAAAAAGATTCAAGAAATTTTGGTTTATCAAGCATAAAATTTAATTTGTTTAAATATAATCTAACTTACAATGAAAAAGTTCATTGATTGAAAAATCTCAATTGAAAAGTTTCAAATCTGTGCTAATTCTGCTTTTTTGATAGATCCAATGTCCCATACAATGCTAGGGTTAGGCCGCACTTCCCCAAAAGGTACATTTTTTGCTTTTTATACCCTTTTCTATGTCGTCCAAAATAAGTCCAAAATGCAGCAATGTACCAAGTTACAAGCAAATCTAAGCACAAATCCTAGAAATGAGAGCCTCAAAACAGTCATTTACATGGCAAATTTTGTGACTTTCGTATATCTCATCGCAAAATAAACATCTGTTTTTGTTTTTTCATAAAAAAAGAAACAAAGATATTTTAGTTTATCATCATCAAAATGAAATTGTTCATATTCTATCTAACTTACAATGAAAAAAGGTTATTGATTGAAAAATCTCAAATAAAAAGTTTAAAATGTATGCAAATTGAGCTATTTTGATAGATCCAATGTCCCATACAATGCTAGGGTTAGGCCGCACTTCCCCAAAAAAGGTACAATATTTGCTTTTTATACCTTTTTCTATGTCATAAGTCCAAAATGCATCAATGTACCAAGTTACAATCAAATCTAAGCACATATCCTAAAAATGAGAGCCTCAAAATAGTCATTTACATGGCAAATTATGTGAGTTTTGTAGCTCATTGCAAAATAATGATCATTTTGTTATAGTTGTTTATGAAAAGATTCAAGAAATTTTGGTTTATCAAGCTTAGAAATTTAATTTGTTTAAATATAATCTAACTTACAATGAAAAAAGGTCATTGATTGAAAAATCTCAATTGAAAAGTTTCAAATCTATGCTAATTCTGCTATTTTGATAGATCCAATGTCCCATACAATGCTAGGGTTGGGCCGCACTTCCCCCAAAAGGTACATTTTTTGCTTTTTATACCCTTTTCTATGTCATAAGTCCAAAATGCAGCAATGTACCAAGTTACAAGCAAATCTAAGCACATATTCTAGAAATGAGAGCCTCAAAACAGTCATTTACATGGCAAATTTTAGGACTTTCGTATATCTCATCGCAAAATAAACATCTGTTTTTGTTTTTTCATAAAAAAGAAACAAAGATATTTTAGTTTATCATCATCAAAATGAAATTAGTCATATTCTATCTAACTTACAATGAAAATAGGTTATTGATTGAAAAATCTCAAAGAAAAAAGTTTAAAATGTATGCAAATTGAGCTATTTTGATAGATCCAATGTCCCATACATTGCTAGGGTTAGGCCGCACTTCCCCAAAAAGGTACAATATTTGCTTTTTATACCTTTTTCTATGTCATAAGTCCAAAATGCATCAATGTACCAAGTTACAATCAAATCTAAGCACATATCCTAAAAATGAGAGCCTCAAAATAGTCATTTACATGGCAAATTATGTGAGTTTTGTAGCTCATTGCAAAATAATGATCATTTTGTTATAGTTGTTTATGAAAAGATTCAAGAAATTTTGGTTTATCAAGCTTAGAAATTTAATTTGTTTAAATATAATCTAACTTACAATGAAAAAAGTTCATTGATTGAAAAATCTCAATTGAAAAGTTTCAAATCTGTGCTAATTCTGCTTTTTTGATAGATCCAATGTCCCATACAATGCTAGGGTTAGGCCGCACTTCCCCAAAAAGGTACAATATTTGCTTTTTATACCTTTTTCTATGTCATAAGTCCAAAATGCATCAATGTACCAAGTTACAAGCAAATCTAAGCACATATCCTAAAAATGAGAGCCTCAAAACAGTCATTTACATGGCAAATTTTGTGACTTTCGTATATCTCATTGCAAAATAAACATCTGTTTTTTGTTTTTCATAAAAAAGAAACAAAGATATTTTAGTTTATCATCATCAAAATGAAATTTGTTTATATTCTAATCTAACTTACAATGAAAAAGGTTATTGATTGAAAAATCTCAATTGAAAAGTTTCAAAATGTATGCAAATTGAGCTATTTTGATAGATCCAATGTCCCATACAATGCTAGGGTTAGGCCGCACTTCCCCAAAAGGTACATTTTTGCTTTTTATACCCTTTTTCTATGTCATAAGTCCAAAATGCAGCAATGTACCAAGTTACAAGCAAATCTAAGCTCAAATCCTAGAAATGAGAGCCTCAAAACAGTCATTTATATGGCAAATTTTAGGACTTTCGTATATCTCATCGCAAAATAAACATCTGTTTTTGTTTTTTCATGAAAAAGAAACAAAGATATTTTAGTTTATCATCATCAAAATGAAATTGTTCATATTCTATCTAACTTACAATGAAAATAGGTTATTGATTGAAAAATCTCAAAGAAAAAAGTTTAAAATGTATGCAAATTGAGCTATTTTGATAGATCCAATGTCCCATACAATGCTAGGGTTAGGCCGCACTTCCCCAAAAAGGTACAATATTTGCTTTTTATACCTTTTTCTATGTCATAAGTCCAAAATGCATCAATGTACCAAGTTACAAGCAAATCTAAGCACAAATCCTAGAAATGAGAGCCTCAAAACAGTCATTTACATGGCAAATTTTGTGACTTTTGTATATCTTATCGCAAAATAAACATCTGTTTTTGTTTTTTCATAAAAAAGAAACAAAGATATTTTAGTTTATCATCATCAAAATGAAATTGTTCATATTCTATCTAACTTACAATGAAAATAGGTTATTGATTGAAAAATCTCAAAGAAAAAGTTTAAAATGTATGCAAATTGAGCTATTTTGATAGATCCAATGTCCCATACAATGCTAGGGTTAGGCCGCACTTCCCCAAAAGAGGTACAATATTTGCTTTTTATACCTTTTTCTATGTCATAAGTCCAAAATGCATCAATGTACCAAGTTACAATCAAATCTAAGCACATATCCTAAAAATGAGAGCCTCAAAATAGTCATTTACATGGCAAATTATGTGAGTTTTGTAGCTCATCGCAAAATAATGATCATTTTGTTATAGTTGTTTATGAAAAGATTCAAGAAATTTTGGTTTATCAAGCTTAGAAATTCAATTTGTTTAAATATAATCTAACTTACAATGAAAAAAGTTCATTGATTGAAAAATCTCAATTGAAAAGTTTTAAATCTGTGCTAATTCTGCTTTTTTGATAGATCCAATGTCCCATACAATGCTAGGGTTAGGCCGCACTTCCCCCAAAAAGGTACATTTTTTGCTTTTTATACCCTTTTTTATGTCATAAGTCCAAAATGCAGCAATGTACCAAGTTACAAGCAAATCTAAGCACATATCCTAGAAATGAGAGCCTCAAAACAGTCATTTACATGGCAAATTTTAGGACTTTTGTATATCTCATCGCAAAATAAACATCTGTTTTTGTTTTTTCATGAAAAAGAAACAAAGATATTTTAGTTTATCATCATCAAAATGAAATTAGTCATATTCTATCTAACTTACAATGAAAAAGGTCATTGATTGAAAATCTCAATTGAAAAGTTTCAAATCTATGCTAATTCTGCTATTTTGATAGATCCAATGTCCCATACAATGCTAGGGTTAGGCCGACTTCCCCAAAAGGTACATTTTTTGCTTTTTCTACCCTTTTCTATGTCATAAGTCCAAAATGCAGCAATGTACCAAGTTACAAGCAAATCTAAGCACAAATCCTAGAAATGAGAGCCTCAAAACAGTCATTTACATGGCAAATTTTGTGACTTTCGTAATCTCATCGCAAAATAAACATCTGTTTCTGTTTTTTCATGAAAAAGAAACAAAGTTATTTTAGTTTATCATCATCAAAATGAAATTTTTCATATTCTATCTAACTTACAATGAAAATAGGTTATTGATTGAAAAATCTCAAAGAAAAATGTTTAAAATGTATGCAAATTGAGCTATTTTGATAGATCCAATGTCCCATACAATGCTAGGGTTAGGCCGTACTTCCCCAAAAAGGTACAATATTTGCTTTTTATACCTTTTTCTATCTCATAAGTCCAAAATGCATCAATGTACCAAGTTACAAGCAAATCTAAGCACAAATCCTAGAAATGAGAGCCTCAAAACAGTCATTTATATGGCAAATTTTGTGACTTTTGTATATCTTATCGCAAAATAAACATCTGTTTTTGTTTTTTCATGAAAAAGAAACAAAGATATTTTAGTTTATCATCATCAAAATGAAATTGTTCATATTCTATCTAACTTACAATGAAAATAGGTTATTGATTGAAAAATCTCAACAAAAAAAGTTTAAAATGTATGCAAATTGAGCTATTTTGATAGATCCAATGTCCCATACATTGCTAGGGTTAGGCCGCACTTCCCCAAAAAGGTACAATATTTGCTTTTTATACCTTTTTCTATGTCATAAGTCCAAAATGCATCAATGTACCAAGTTACAAGCAAATCTAAGCACAAATCCTAGAAATGAGAGCCTCAAAACAGTCATTTATATGGCAAATTTTGTGACTTTTGTATATCTTATCGCAAAATAAACATCTGTTTTTGTTTTTTCATGAAAAAGAAACAAAGATATTTTAGTTTATCATCATCAAAATGAAATTGTTCATATTCTATCTAACTTACAATGAAAATAGGTTATTGATTGAAAAATCTCAAAGAAAAAAGTTTAAAATGTATGCAAATTGAGCTATTTTGATAGATCCAATGTCCCATACATTGCTAGGGTTAGGCCGCACTTCCCCAAAAAGGTACAATATTTGCTTTTGATACCTTTTTCTATGTCATAAGTCCAAAATGCATCAATGTACCAAGTTACAAGCAAATCTAAGCACAAATCCTAGAAATGAGAGCCTCAAAACAGTCATTTATATGGCAAATTTTGTGACTTTTGTATATCTTATCGCAAAATAAACATCTGTTTTTGTTTTTTCATAAAAAAGAAACAAAGATATTTTAGTTTATCATCATCAAAATGAAATTGTTCATATTCTATCTAACTTACAATGAAAATAGGTTATTGATTGAAAAATCTCAAAGAAAAAAGTTTAAAATGTATGCAAATTGAGCTATTTTGATAGATCCAATGTCCCATACAATGCTAGGGTTAGGCCGCACTTCCCCAAAAAGGTACAATATTTGCTTTTTATACCTTTTTCTATGTCATAAGTCCAAAATGCATCAATGTACCAAGTTACAATCAAATCTAAGCACATATCCTAAAAATGAGAGCCTCAAAATAGTCATTTACATGGCAAATTATGTGAGTTTTGTAGCTCATTGCAAAATAATGATCATTTTGTTATAGTTGTTTATGAAAAGATTCAAGAAATTTTGGTTGATCAAGCTTAAGAAATTTAATTTGTTTAAATATAATCTAACTTACAATGAAAAAAGGTCATTGATTGAAAAATCTCAATTGAAAAGTTTCAAATCTGTGCTAATTCTGCTATTTTGATAGATCCAATGTCCCATACAATGCTAGGGTTGGGCCGCACTTCCCCAAAAGGTACATTTTTTGCTTTTTATACCCTTTTCTATGTCATAAGTCCAAAATGCAGCAATGTACCAAGTTACAAGCAAATCTAAGCACATATTCTAGAAATGAGAGCCTCAAAACAGTCATTTACATGGCAAATTTTAGGACTTTCGTATATCTCATCGCAAAATAAACATCTGTTTTTGTTTTTTCATGAAAAAGAAACAAAGATATTTTAGTTTATCATCATCAAAATGAAATTAGTCATATTCTATCTAACTTACAATGAAAAAAGGTCATTGATTGAAATATCTCAATTGAAAAGTTTCAAATCTATGCTAATTCTGCTATTTCGATAGATCCAATGTCCCATACAATGCTAGGGTTAGGCCGCACTTCCCCAAAAGGTACATTTTTTGCTTTTTATACCCTTTTCTATGTCATAAGTCCAAAATGCAGCAATGTACCAAGTTACAAGTAAATCTAAGCACAAATCCTAGAAATGAGAGCCTCAAAACAGTCATTTACATGGCAAATTTTATGACTTTCGTATATCTCATCGCAAAATAAACATCTGTTTTTGTTTTTTCATAAAAAAGAAACAAAGATATTTTAGTTTATCATCATCAAAATGAAATTAGTTATATATTCTATCTTACTTACAATGAAAATAGGTTATTAATTGAAAAATCTCAAGAAAAAAGTTTAAAATGCATGCAAATTGAGCTATTTTGATAGATCCAATGTCCCATACAATGCTAGGGTTAGGCCGTACTTCCCCAAAAAGGTACAATATTTGCTTTTTATACCTTTTTCTATGTCATAAGTCCAAAATGCATCAATGTACCAAGTTACAAGCAAATCTAAGCACAAATCCTAGAAATGAGAGCCTCAAAACAGTCATTTATATGGCAAATTTTGTGACTTTTGTATATCTTATCGCAAAATAAACATCTGTTTTTGTTTTTTCATGAAAAAGAAACAAAGATATTTTAGTTTATCATCATCAAAATGAAATTGTTCATATTCTATCTAACTTACAATGAAAATAGGTTATTGATTGAAAAATCTCAATTGAAAAAGTTTAAAATGTATGCAAATTGAGCTATTTTGATAGATCCAATGTCCCATACAATGCTAGGGTTAGGCCGCACTTCCCCAAAAGGTACAATTTTGCTTTTTATACCTTTTTCTATGTCATAAGTCCAAAATGCATCAATGTACCAAGTTACAAGCAAATCTAAGCACAAATCCTAGAAATGAGAGCCTCAAAACAGTCATTTATATGGCAAATTTTGTGACTTTTGTATATCTTATCGCAAAAATAAACATCTGTTTTTGTTTTTCATGAAAAAGAAACAAAGATATTTTAGTTTATCATCATCAAAATGAAATTGTTCATATTCTATCTAACTTACAATGAAAATAGGTTATTGATTGAAAAATCTCAAAAAAAAAGTTTAAAATGTATGCAAATTGAGCTATTTTGATAGATCCAATGTCCCATACAATGCTAGGGTTAGGCCACTTCCCCAAAAAGGTACAATTTTTTGCTTTTTATACCTTTTTCTATGTCATAAGTCCAAAATGCATCAATGTACCAAGTTACAAGCAAATCTAAGCACAAATCCTAGAAATGAGAGCCTCAAAACAGTCATTTACATGGCAAATTTTGTGACTTTTGTATATCTCATCGCAAAAATAAACATCTGTTTTTGTTTTTTCATAAAAAAGAAACAAAGATATTTTAGTTTATCATCATCAAAATGAAATTGTTCATATTCTATCTAACTTACAATGAAAAAGGGTTATTGATTGAAAAATCTCAAAGAAAAAGTTTAAAATGTATGCAAATTGAGCTATTTTGATAGATCCAATGTCCCATACATTGCTAGGGTTAGGCCGCACTTCCCCAAAAGGTACAATATTTGCTTTTTATACCTTTTTCTATGTCATAAGTCCAAAATGCATCAATGTACCAAGTTACAAGCAAATCTAAGCACAAATCCTAGAAATGAGAGCCTCAAAACAGTCATTTACATGGCAAATTTTGTGACTTTCGTAATCTCATCGCAAAATAAACATCTGTTTCTGTTTTTTCATGAAAAAGAAACAAAGTTATTTTAGTTTATCATCATCAAAATGAAATTTTTCATATTCTATCTAACTTACAATGAAAATAGGTTATTGATTGAAAAATCTCAAAGAAAAATGTTTAAAATGTATGCAAATTGAGCTATTTTGATAGATCCAATGTCCCATACAATGCTAGGGTTAGGCCGCACTTCCCCAAAAAGGTACAATATTTGCTTTTTATACCTTTTTCTATGTCATAAGTCCAAAATGCATCAATGTACCAAGTTACAAGCAAATCTAAGCACAAATCCTAGAAATGAGAGCCTCAAAACAGTCATTTATATGGCAAATTTTGTGACTTTTGTATATCTTATCGCAAAATAAACATCTGTTTTTGTTTTTTCATGAAAAAGAAACAAAGATATTTTAGTTTATCATCATCAAAATGAAATTTTTCATATTCTATCTAACTTACAATGAAAATAGGTTATTGATTGAAAAATCTCAAATAAAAAAGTTTAAAATGTATGCAAATTGAGCTATTTTGATAGATCCAATGTCCCATACAATGCTAGGGTTAGGCCGCACTTCCCCAAAAGGTACAATATTTGCTTTTTATACCTTTTTCTATCTCATAAGTCCAAAATGCATCAATGTACCAAGTTACAAGCAAATCTAAGCACAAATCCTAGAAATGAGAGCCTCAAAACAGTCATTTATATGGCAAATTTTGTGACTTTTGTATATCTTATCGCAAAATAAACATCTGTTTTTGTTTTTTCATAAAAAAAAACAAAGATATTTTAGTTTATCATCATCAAAATGAAATTGTTCATATTCTATCTAACTTACAATGAAAATAGGTTATTGATTGAAAAATCTCAAAGAAAAAGTTTAAAATGTATGCAAATTGAGCTATTTTGATAGATCCAATGTCCCATACAATGCTAGGGTTAGGCCGCACTTCCCCAAAAAGGTACAATTTTTGCTTTTTATACCTTTTTCTATGTCATAAGTCCAAAATGCATCAATGTACCAAGTTACAATCAAATCTAAGCACATATCCTAAAAATGAGAGCCTCAAAATAGTCATTTACATGGCAAATTATGTGAGTTTTGTAGCTCATCGCAAAATAATGATCATTTTGTTATAGTTGTTTATGAAAAAGATTCAAGAAATTTTGGTTTATCAAGCTTAGAAATTTAATTTGTTTAAATATAATCTAACTTACAATGAAAAAGTTCATTGATTGAAAAATCTCAATTGAAAAGTTTCAAATCTGTGCTAATTCTGCTATTTTGATAGATCCAATGAAAAAAAAAAAAAAAAAAAAAAAAAAAAAAAAAAAAAAAAAAAAAAAAAAAAAAAAAAAAAAAAAAAAAAAAAAAAAAAAAAAAAAAAAAAAAAAAAAAAAAAAAAAAAAAAAAAAAAAAAAAAAAAAAAAAAAAAAAAAAAAAAAAAAAAAAAAAAAAAAAAAAAAAAAAAAAAAAAAAAAAAAAAAAAAAAAAAAAAAAAAAAAAAAAAAAAAAAAAAAAAAAAAAAAAAAAAAAAAAAAAAAAAAAAAAAAAAAAAAAAAAAAAAAAAAAAAAAAAAAAAAAAAAAAAAAAAAAACCCCCCTGTAACCAAAAAAAATTTTAAAAAATTTTTGGGTTTTTTTTTCTTTTAAAAAAATAAAATTTTTTTTTTTTTTATAAAAAAAAACAAAAAATTTTAGAACTCAAAAAAATTTTTAATTTTTTTTAAAATAAAATTTTGTTGAAAATCTTTTTTTTAAAAAAAAAAAAAATTTTTTTTATAATAAAACCCCATAAATTTTATTTTCCCCTTCCCAAAGAAAATTTTGTTTTTTAATTTTTAGAAAAAAAAAATTTCCATTAAACAAATAAAAAACCAAATTAGAAAAGACCCCAAAAAGTCATTTTGGAAATTTTTTTTTTATATCCAAAATAAACATTTTTTTTTTTCAAAAAAAGAAACAAAAAAATTTTATTTTACATCATAAAATGAAATTTTAATTCTAAACCAAAAGAAAAACTTTGTTTTCAAAAAAAGAAAAATTTTTTAAATTAAAATTTTTTATAATAAATAAAAATTTCAAAAAAGGGGGCACCCCCCCAAAAAATAAAATTTTTCCCTTTTTCCTATTCATAATCAAAACCCCATAAATTTAAAAAAAATTAAAGCAAAAATTTCCAAAGGGGGTCAAAGCTTTAATTTTTTGTTTTTTTCTTAAAAAAAAATTTTTTTTTTATGAAAAAAAAAATTTTTTTTTAAAAAATTTGAAATTTTTATTTTTAAAAAAAAAATAAAAATTTTTTTAAAATAAAAAATTTTGTTTTTTGAAATTTTTTTATAATCAACCCCATAAATTTGGGGGGTTAATTTTTAAAAAAAATTTTTGCTTTTTTCCTTTTTAGTCATAAAAAAAATGAAATGTCCAAATTTCAAAAAAAAAACCCAAAATCCTAAAAGGGAAGCCAAAAGCAATTAGAATTTTTTTTATTTTTTTTAAAAAAAAACGTTTTTTTTCATAAAAAAAAAATTTTTTTATCTCATCAAAATAAATTGTTTTTTTTATTTAAAAAGAAAAAAGTTTTTATTAAAACCCAAAAAAAGTTTAAATTATAAATTGTTTTTTGAACCAATAAATTTTGGGGGTTGAACCATTAAAGGGAAAAATTTTCCCCTTTTTTATCCCCCTTTTTTTTCAAAAGTAAAAGGGTTTATCCTTAAAGAAAATTTTAAGCACAACCCAGAAAAGATCAAAAATTTTTGGGAAAATTTTTTTTTATTTTTAAAATTTGTTTTGTTTTTTTTGAAAAAAAAAAAATTTTTTTTTCACATAAAAAAAAAAGTCTTTTATCAATTACAAAAAAATTTATTTTTTTAAAAACTAAAAAAAATTTAAAATTGAACCCAAAAAAAATTTTTTATGACCCAATTTTTTAAAAAAAATTTGCGGGAAAATTTTTTTTAAAAAATTTTTCTTTTTTTTTACAAATAAAAAAAAAAAAAAAAAAAAAAACCCCCAAAAAGAAAAATTTTGGCAAATTTTGGTTTTTTACTCATAAAAAATACATTTTTTTTTTTAAAAAAAAAATTTTTTTAAAAAAAAATTTTTTTAAATAACTAAAAAAAAAAAATTTTTTTTTTAAAAAAAAAAAAATTTTTTAATTTTTTTAAAATTTTTGGGTTGGGAAAAAATTAAAATTTTTTTTTTTTTTTCTTTTTTTTTTTCCCCAAGCCAAAATTTAGTTACCCCATTCCCAAAGGAAAATTTTTTTTCCCTTTTTTTTTTGGGTAAAATGAAAGACCAAAAAAAATTTAACACAACAAAAAACCCAAAAAATTTTTTTTAAAAAAAAAAATTTTTTGATTTCATTTTTTCAAAAAAAAATTTTTGTTTTTATGAAAAAAACAAAAAATTTTTGTTTATCTTTCCAAAAAAATAAATTTTTTTATTCTTAATAAAAAAGAAATTGTTAAAACCAAATAAAAAATTTAAAAAAGGTTAAAAAGGGCATTTTATGGCAAAATGTGGTTTTTCCCCAAAAACATTTTTTTTTTTTTTTCTAAACAAAATGAAATTCCCAGAATTCAATCAAATCAAACCTATTAAAATGGGTAAAAATCTTTTTAAAATGTTTTTTTACTATCAAAAATAAGTTTTTGTTATATTTTTTATAAAAATTAAAAAATTTTGGGAAAACAAAGAAATTTTTTGTTTAAAAAAATTAATTTCAATAAAAAGGTTTTGTTAAAAAATTCAATTAAAAGTTTCAAACTTTAAATTCTGCTTTTTAAAATTCATTCCCAAAATTGGGTTCCCTTTTCCCCAAAAAGGACATTTTTTTTAATTTTCTTTTCAAAGAAAAGCAATTACCTTTAAAGAAAAAGTATCCAGAAAAAAAAAAGTTTTTTAAATGAAATTTTTGGTTTTTTGTAATCCCCAAAATCTTTGTTTTTTTTTTTAAAAAAAAAAAAAGTTTTTTATTTATCATATCAAAATAAAATTTGTTTCTTTCATCAACAAATAAAATAAAATTTTTGAAAACTCAAATAAAAATTTAAAAATTTAAAATTAATTTTTAGTAATGAAAAAAATTTTTTAATTGGGGAAAATTCCCCCAAAAAGGAAAATATTTTTTTTATATTTTTTATTAAAAATTTAAAAAAAGGAAAAAAACCAAAAAATTTTTGAAAAAAAGTTTTTCTTTTAATTTTTTTAATTTTTCCCAAAAAAAATCTTTTTTTTTTAAAAAAAAACAAAGTTATTTTACAATAAAAAAAATTTTTCATTTTCAATTAAACAAAAGGATTTTTAAAATTAAAAAAATTTAAGAAAAAAATTTTTTGTTCAAAAGAAAATTGGGGTTACACCCCCAAAAAAATTTTGTTTTTTTTTTTCTTTTAAAGTAAATGATAACCCCAAATTAAATAAATTTAGCAATCCAAAAAGAGACTTCAAAATGTTTAAGGCAAAATTATTTTAAAATTTTTATAATTTTTTATATTTTTTTAAAAAATTAAAAATTTTTTTTTTTTAAAAATTTAAAAATTTAAAAAACTAAAAACAAAATGAAAATTTTGTTTTTAAAATCTTTTAAATTTTAAATTTGTTTTGTTTTTTTTTTAAAAAAAATTTTGGGTTACCCCCCCAAAAGGGATTTTCTTTTTTTTTTCTTTTCAAAGAAAAAACCAAAAAAAAAAAAATTAAAAAAAATTTATTGAAATAAGCCCAAAACAGCATTTAATCAAAATTTAAATATTTTTTAAAAAAATTTTTTTTTTTTTAAAAAAGAAACAAGTAAAAAAATTTATATCAAAAAAAATTTTTTTTTTAAACGGGAAAAAAGTATTTTAAAAATTAAATTAAAAAAATTTAAATTTTTAAAATTTCCCAAATTTTTAAAACCCCTAAATTTAAATTTTAATTTTCCCAATAAAATTTTTTTTTTTTTTTTAAAAAATAAATTTTTTTTTTAAAAATCAAGCCAAATCAAAAAGCCTTCAAAAGTCTTTTTTGGCTTTTTTTTTTTTATTCTTAAAATAAAATTGTTTTTTTTCAAAAAAGAAACAAATTTTTTATTTTACATCTTTAAAATAAATTTTTTTTTATTTTATTCCAAAATGAAAAAAAATTGTTGTTTTCAAGAAAAAAAAAAATTTAATTTTTTTTTATAATAAAAATATAAATTTTCACCCCCAAAAAAGGTCATTTTTTTTTAACCCTTTTTTTCAAATTTCAAAAAAAAAACCCCAATTAAAATTAAAAATTTTAAAGAAAAATTTTGGAAAACCCTAAAAGTCTTTTAGGAAAATTTTTGGGTTTTTACTAACAAAAAAAATCTTTTTTTTTAGAAAAAAAACAAAATTTTTATTTTCATCTCAAAATTTTTATATTCTACAAAAATGGGTTTTGAAAAAAACCCAAAGAAAAAATTTTAAAATTTATAAAAGGGTTTTTTATCCCCAAACCCCAAAAAAAGTAGTTACCCAATTAAAAATTATTTTTTTGTTTTTTAACCTTTTTTCTAAAAAAAAAACCCCCAAAAAAAAAAAAAATTTTTAACCCTTTTAAAAATGGGGCCCAAAACAGTCATTTTTTGAAAATTTTTGGTTTTTTTTAAACCAAAAAAAACATTTTTTTTTTTTTTGAAAAAAAAAAAATTTGGTTTTTAAAAAAAGAAAAATTTTTAATTTTCAATAAAAAATTGTTAAAATCTCAAAAAAAGAAATTTTTTAAATTTTTTTGAAAAGTAATGTATCAATCTGGGTTAAAACCAAACCCCCAAATTTTTTTTTTTTTTATCCCCTTTTCTTTAAAATTTAAAATGCAAAGTCCAAATTTTAAAGAAAATTAAAGCCAACAAAATAACCCAAAAAACAAAAAATACACAAAATTTTTTTTGTATTTTTTTTTCCAAAAAAATTTTTTTTTTTTGGAAAAAGAAAAAAAATTTTTTTTTAAAAAAAATAAATTTTAATTTTAAAAAAAAAAAAAATTTTAAATTTTTAAAAAAAAAAAAAATTTTTTTAAAATTGGCTATTTTGATAGATAAAAGTCCCATAAATGTAGAACCCCCCCCAAAAATTTTTTTTTTTTTTCTTTTTAAAGTCAAAACAAAACCAATTTCAAAAATCAACAAAAAAAAAGGCCCAAAAAACATTTTTTTTAAAATTTTTTACTCATGCAAAATAAACATTTTTTTGTTTTTAAAAAAAAACAAAAATTTTTTTATAAATTAAAATTTTAATTTTTTTAAAATTAATCAAATTTTACAATGAAAAATTTATTGATTGAAAAATCTCAAAAAAATTTAAATTTAAAAATTTTTTTGTTTTTTTAATAATCCATTTAAATGCTAGGGTTAATTTTTTTTTTTTTTCCCCTTTTTTCTTCATAAGCCCAAAAAAAATTTTAAATTTAAAAAATAAAATATTGAAATGGGGTTTAAAAAGTTTTTCATGCAAATTTTGTTTTTTGTTACTTTAAAAAAAATCTTTTGTTTTTATAAAAAGAAAAAAAAATTTTTATTTACCAATAAAATAAAAAATTTTAAATTTTTTTAATTAAAAAAAAAAAATTTTAATTTTTGAAAATCTCAAAAAAAAGTTTAAAATTTACAAATTTTTTTTGTTTCCAAAAATTTAAAAATGCTTTTTCCCATTTCCCAAAAAAGGCAATTTTTTTATACCTAGCAAAACAAAATGCACAAGTCCAATTACAAAAATTAAAATCTTAGAAAAGGAAAAAAATTTTTTTAAAAAAAAAAAATTTTTTTTTTTTAATTTTAAAATTTTTTTTTTTTTTTTAAAAAAAAAAAATTTTGTTTAAATTAAAAATAAAATTTTTAAAATTACAAAACAAAAAAGTCATTGTTAAAAATTTTAAAAAAATTTAAAAAATTTAAAAATTTGCTTTTTTATCCCCAAAACAAAAGGGGGGGCCATCCCAAAAAAATTTTTTTCCCTTTTTCATTAAAATAAATGCAAAAATTACCATTTTAAAACAAATTAAGCATTTTAAAAAAAAAATTAAAAAATTTTTTTGCAGATTTTTTGTTTTTAAATTTTAACAAAAATAAAAATCTTTTTTTTTATAAAAAGAAAAAAAAAATTTTTTTTTTTAAAATAAATTTTAAAATTTTTTTAAAAATTTAAAAAGGGTTATTTTTTTAAAAATTTAAATTTAAAAAATTTTTTTAACAATTAATACAATTAGTTTGGGACTTCCCCAAAAAAATTTTTTTTTACTTTTTTATTCAAAAGAAAATAAAATGTTTTTTTAAAAAAAAACAAAATTTTGGGAAAAACTCAAAAAGTCATTTTATCAAATTTTGTTTTTTTGTATTATGAAAATCATCTGTTTTTTTTTAAAAAACAAAATTTTTTTTTTTTAAAAAAAATAAATTTTAATTTTTAAACTTCCCCAAAAAAAAGGTCTTATTTTCAAAAAAGTTTAAATTTAGAATTCATTTTTAAAAACCCCAAAATCTGGGGGGGAGACCCCCAAAAAAGGAAATTTTTTTTTATTTTTTAAATTTAAAAAATGTTTTTTTAAATTAAAAAACAAATCTAAAAATCCAAAATAAATTCAAAAATCATTTAAGGAAATTTTTTTTTTTTTTCCCAAAAAATTTTAAATTTTTTGTTTTTTAAAAAAAGAATTTTGGTTTTCAAAAAAAAATTTTTTTTTTTTTTAAATAAAAAAGTATTATTAAAATTTTAAAAAAATTTTAAATTTTTAATTCTTTATCAATTTGGGTTGGGATTTCCCCAAAAAGGTAATTTTTTTTTTATTTTTAAAATTTTAAAAGCAGAATATTAAAATTAAACAAACTTAGAAAATAAAAAAGGGGCCCTAAAACTTTTTTTAAAAAATTTTTTTTTTTTCCCAAAAAAACTGTTTTTTTTTTCATAAAAAAAATTTTTTTTTTTCATTCAAAAGAAATTGATTTCACAATTAAAGAAAATTTAGTTAAAATCTAAAAAATTTAAATTTTAAATTTGATTTTGAATAAAATTCCCATAAATTTTAAGGGTTGGGGTTTTTTTTCCCCCAAAGGAAAAATTTTTTTTTATTTTTCTTTTTCAAAAAAAGGGAAATTTTTAAAAAAAGAAATTTAAAAATTTTGAAAAACCTAAAATCATTTTATGCAAATTTTTTTTTTAATCTTTTTAAAAAAAATTTTTTTTGTTTTTCAAAAAGAAAAAAATCTTTTATTTTCATTCAAAATAAATTGAAATTTTTATCAATTACAAAAATAAGAAATTGAAGAACTCAAAAAAAAGTTTAAAATTTGGCAAATTGGGTTTTTGATAATCCAAATAAAAGGGGTTTTTTTTTTAAAAAAAAAGGTTTTTTTGTTTTATTATTTCAAAACCCAAATCACAATGAAAAATTAAAGAAATTTAAAGACTAGAAAAGACCCAAAAGTCATTTCAGGGCAAAATTTGGGTTGAATTTTCAAAAAAAAATTTTTTTTTTTTCAAAAAAAAAGCAAAGAAATTTACATAAAAAATAAATTAGTATTTTAAAAAAATAAAAAGGGTTATTTTTGAAAATTCAAAAAAAATTTGAAATTATGCAAAAAAACTTTTTGTTAAAAAGAACAAGTATTGGTCTTCCCCAAAAAAATTTTTTTTTTATTTTTCTTTCAAAAAAAAAATAAATTAAATTAAATAAAAAATTAAAACCCAAAAATGAAGAAAAAAAGTCTTTTGCTTTTTGTGGGGGCCCCCAAAAATTTTATTTTTTTTTTTTTTTATAAAAGACAAAAAATTTTTTATAAAAAAAAATTTTTTAAAAA